>CM076851.1:52978784-53447328 GCA_039519185.1 Astragalus membranaceus
TTTGTTGAGCATCGATTATCATTTCTCCGGTGACTCCCGCTCCTCTTTTGTGCAGTGAGTCTGCATTCCAATCCTTGAAGCCATGGCAGAAATGCATCGTTGCTTGTTATAATGGTCACCTGCTACCGTCGGAGCTGGTTAGCCTCTCTCTCCCGCTCTCTCTCTCTCTCTCTCTCTCTCTCTCTCTCTCTCTCTCTCTCTCTCTCTCTCTCTCTCTCTCTCTCTCTCTCTCTCTCTCTCTCTCTCTCTCTCTCTCTCTCTCTCTCTCTCTCTCTCTCTCTCTCTCTCTCTCTCTCTCTCTCTCTCTCTCTCTCTCTCTCTCTCTCTCTCTCTCTCTCTCTCTCTCTCTCTCTCTCTCTCTCTCTCTCTCTCTCTCTCTCTCTCTCTCTCTCTCTCTCTCTCTCTCTCTCTCTCTCTCTCTCTCTCTCTCTCTCTCTCTCTCTCTCTCTCTCTCTCTCTCTCTCTCTCTCTCTCTCTCTCTCTCTCTCTCTCTCTCTCTCTCTCTCTCTCTCTCTCTCTCTCTCTCTCTCTCTCTCTCTCTCTCTCTCTCTCTCTCTCTCTCTCTCTCTCTCTCTCTCTCTCTCTCTCTCTCTCTCTCTCTCTCTCTCTCTCTCTCTCTCTCTCTCTCTCTCTCTCTCTCTCTCTCTCTCTCTCTCTCTCTCTCTCTCTCTCTCTCTCTCTCTCTCTCTCTCTCTCTCTCTCTCTCTCTCTCTCTCTCTCTCTCTCTCTCTCTCTCTCTCTGTTTAGGTTTCAATGGGCACTTCCCTCGTTTCTCATAGTCGTATCGCTTTTAAACTCCCCTCTTTTACCTTTACCTCAACCATGCTTCTATTTCATGTGCATTTCAAGAACAATCTTCAATTTATATGGCTCTGTCTCTGAATTTGTAATCGTTTCTCTTTTCTTTCCTGTTGCATGATATCGTCTCCCCAAAACCTCCAATCTTCCTAAAAACCTAACACTATTTCCATCTAATTTTCCTTCTGTTTCTCGCTAATTCCTAAGATTAACTCATTCAAATGAGTTGTTGGATGTTGATCTTATGAATCATTGTAATCATGCTTCTGTTGTTTTGTATTGTTTCTAGCCATGATTAACCCGCATCTATAGTCTGAGGAGGAATTTTGTTCTTGAGCAATAACCCGCGCAGACACTTCTTTATAGTGTCGAGTCGTACACTGACACGACATACGTACGCTCGGTGCACCAAGTTCATTGAAACTGATTTAACAGAATGTTTATTGAAACTACTCTCATTTTTTATAGAGACATTGACTTGTTTAATTCACTTTAGATGATTCATATGCATTTTATTAGGTTTGGGAGACAATAAACTTTTATAATCTTCTTACCATATGCATAACACTTTGTACATTATCACTGTACCGTATTTTCCATTGTGAGTGATCAATGTTCTGAATTGGTTACTTGTCATATTGAAGTTGAAGTGTTTAAAGTTTGGGTTCTACACAGAATTTTTCCAGTATGCATGGTCTACATGTTTAATATTTTTGAAGGCTCAAAACTTATCGAAAAATCATCAAATTAAATAGGCAAGTCCCTAACATTCATATAAACAACATCCAAGTGATCCCATGTCAGAATCTTAAGCCAATAATTAAATTACCTTTAAATTTGTGAAGGTGCTGTTCCAAAATGAAACCAAGAAAAATGGGAATTTGCTAATTCTTTTCCAAGATGCAAAGCTTTCACTGTATCCAACAGTCTTCAAAGTTTCAACCGAAGCAGAAACAAGTTCAATTGAGAAGTCTATAGCTGTGAGTGAAGAGAAGAAGGTCGTGTTTAGCCCAATTGAAGTAGTTGAAACTTGAGAAGCTAATAGTACCAGTCCCCACTTTGAGGTAAAATGACATAATTGTTTTAGAAAGTCTCCTTGTTCCTCTGTGAGTTTTATAGATCATATACTTTTTTCACGCTAAAAATTAAATGGATTAAAGCACATGTTTGGTATGTTTGATACTTTTTCTTTTTCTTTTCTGATATGAGGAAGATTGAAATTTGAATAGTTTGATTCCAGAGGTGCTATCTTATTTTGTAATTTACAGAAGTTGGTGCTAGAGAAAATGTTTCTCTTTGCAATCTAAATTTAGTATCAATTGAGACAATAGAAATCCATATGCTGTATGGAAAGGGGTGGATAAAGATAAATTGATCTTTTAGCATTATTGGTGATCTTATGAAATGGTGTGCACTGTTATTGAATTTCATATTTGGTTGGCTTGAACAAGGCCAATTAAATAGATATTTTGGTGGATAGAGTAGATTGGAGTGGTAGAAGAGGATGTAGGATCTGAAGACCGTTTTGGGGGAAGGATCTCTGATTTTTTGTCGGGAACTTCCCCCTAACTTTGTGTCTATCTCTCTCTTTTTATACAATCTCTCTCATATTATTTTTCTTCATTTCCCTTCATTTTTCTTTTCTCTCTCATCAAAAAAAGACTAAAGTTAGAGGGAAGTTCCCGCCAAAAAGTTAGAAGTATCTATTTCCACAGTTTTGTGTTCCAATTTTGGGGGTTGACAAAAGCAAAGCTGACCTTCTGAGGTGACGTTGACATTTTAATTGCATTTATATTATTTCGTTGGTGTAGGATAAATTACATGTCGGTTTGTGGTGGGCTCTTCACTTGAAAGTTAATATTTATTTGTTTTATGCTAGCTTTAGGAATAGTCTTAGTCTATCTCAACAAAAGGAACTTACAAACAAATGGCTTGAGGGCTACAAATTGTATTTTGCAAATATGAATTATGATTATTATTTTTGAATTAGACCGGCTCACATTAGTCAAATTTATTCCAAAGCATATATGTAGCATAAGCATAGGATGCTTAAACAACATATTATATTGGAGATAATATTGAGGAAACAATTCCAAATATTCAGTTTCCAGTTGCAAAGACATAATTTTAATTTTTTGGAGCTTCTCTTGTGGCTATAAGCATTATTGCTTTTCAAGTTTGTTAGGTGAGAATATATGGTGCAACTAAAAAATTTCGTAGTCTGAATTTAGGACTGTAAAGAATATCAATTTGTTCTTCAAACTGTTTTAGTGATTATAAACTTGTAATCTGTACTTTTCATTAGCAATGAGGAATGTACTGGAGCGAAGCATAAAAAAAATTAGTATTCATGCATGTTGTGCACTTAATTTCTCTTCATCAAATTAATGCTTACAGTTATCTGAAATTGCTCAAGTATACTTGTCAACTATATATATAGAGCAAAATTCTTAATATTTTGGATTGGTAAAACTTTCTCCTAATGGCAAAAGAGCTGTATTGACCCGGATTGCTGGTACATTTAGGTACTTGATTATAAATCTATGAATCCTCTCTTGACTTAGAGTTAATTGTCACAAACATTGTTGTTGCAGCTCAAGATAAGAAGAAATATTGTTAAATAGTATTAGGCCTATAACTTCATTAGTTGAACGAGGTATTTATGTTAGGAAAGTCGTTCTCTGCTGAGGATCTAATCAACAAAGTTATGAGATGTTTGAATCGAGAATGGCAACCCAAGGTAATTGCTATAGCTGACTCGAAAAATTTAGCTACCATGTCACTTGCCACTCTATTTGGAAAACTTCAAGAGCATGAACTAGAGCTCACCCGGTTGGCTGAGCACACGAAAATAATGACAAGAAAAAGAAAAGCTTGGCACTGAAAGCATCTAGTTCAAGTCAACTTTGTGAGAGCGAAGATTCAGACAATGAGGATGATGAGAATGAGGAAAGCATGGCTCTTATGGTTCGAGGGTTCAAACGGTTTATGAAACGGAAAAATTATTCTAAAAGGAATTTCAACCCTAAAAGGAAAGAAAGCTCATCCGGTCCTCTTACTTGCTATGAATGTGGGAAAGCCGGGAATATGAAGATGGAATGTCCTAATCTACAAAGAAAAGAATCAAAGTTCGAAAAGAGGGCATCCAAAGAAAACACAGGGAGAAAGGCCTACATCGCATGGGAAGACAACTGCATGGATTCATCAGATGAATCAGAGAACTAAGAAGCTCAAGTTGCACTAATGGCTGATCATGACAGCGACTACGAAAATGAGGTATCTTCTAACTCTGTATCTTTACAAGATGCTTATGATGAATTATATGAAGCATTTACTGAACTGCATGATAAATCATCAAAACTAGCTAAAGCACTAAGCAAATCAAAGAAAGTTATCACTTATCTTCAAAATGAAGTTAATGCTTTAACTAAAGAAAAATTAGAGCTTAGAAACGAAAATGATAATCTTCTTCATTCTAAGGCAAATTATGTATGTGATAAGTGTACAGAACATGAAAAGAAAATCCATGAGCTTGAATGTACAATAGGCAAAATGTCCAACTTACAACATACGCATCCTAGGGTTCCAAGAAATAATTTTGAGAAAAGAAGTATACATCACAGACCTAAGTTTACAACTAGACCCTATATTAGATGTTATTACTGTGCTAAACCTGGACATACAGCTTCTGTTTGCAGGGCAAGAGGTAAACAAAATATGGAAAAGGTGTGGGTTCCTAATTAAAGGAACCATACCAAACACTAACCCACAAGGACCCAAAGAGATTTGGGTACCTAGAAACCTGTTTTAAATCACTGCAGGTATGCTTCAAGGTATGGGGGACAGATTGGTACCTTGACAGCAAAAACACAAAGCGCATGACTAGAGAAGCAAAGCCCTTAAACACTCACCCCAGGTCAAGCAGTCATGTGACTTATGGTAAGAACAAAGAATCTTCGGTGAAGGTTAGTCCCTATAAATGATCTATCCACTATGATTGACATATATGCAAGAAAGTAAGTGTTTGACTTTGTCTCATGCATCTGAGAAAAACATTTATAAGACATGTCAAAGTAACTAAGCAGAACATATCTCATAGATCATGACTAGATGGAAATATAAAGGACCCCGTTAAATTCTCTAAGTCTGTGCATATAGAAATTATAATACCACCATCTTAGAGTTCATGATTCAGATAGGCGTTGTATGATTAAGTTAGTTGAGTCTTTTCAAAACAGCAAGTTAATATTCTTTTAAAAACCATTGCAAAAGAAAATTTGTTCATTGGCCTTTTTATCAAATAAAATCTGAACTAATCATATGCTTCATAGAGTTTTGTGTTTTAAAAGAAAAATGAGCATCTTAGTATTATTTTATTGTGTGGCCTGAGAATCGATTTCCAAGTCCCTATTAATGTGCTAAAAATCGATTATGATCCTGTGTCAGTGGATTACTTGCTCTATGCTTCTCAATCGATTATGCCCTGCCAAAATCACAACCAAATCGATTGACTTCCTAAAACAACTCTCCTTGTTTTCATAATCATGCGCCGCCTCCTTATCTTTTCCAACAAGAAAGGCGCAAAAATTCCTCCTAAATTATCTCACCATATCTTCTCCTATTTTGTTGGGCGCCTATCTATCTAAGCGATTAAAATCTCTCTTTAGTGACCTACATTCACTATCCACTCCATTCCAGTGCACTCATCGCAAAAATAACTTCTCTCTGAGTATCTCTCAATGCCTCCAAGAACCAAGAATGTTTGTGTCAAAAGGAAGAAGATGCATGATGGTGAAGCCAGTAACTCCTGTCAACCCTTCTACTCCGGGTACTTCACTAATCCTGATCACTCTGAACTGTATTAACAACAACTTTTCTCTTAGAGGATTAGGAACTACATATGCTCTAGATTTACCATGGTTTCGTAGTCAAAAAGGCTTTGAGTTTATTGATTGGCTAGACTATCACAAACTATTAGATTTCCTAACTACAACAGGACCAGTTGTTCCTGACTCGGTTAAAGCCTTCTACACCACGCTAAGTTACAATGCCAATACTGAAACTCTGTCAGCCGAATTAAAAGGAACTAGAATCCATCTCACCCTGGCTCAGTTTAGCGACATTACAAATCTTCCTTGTGATGGTGAGAAACTAATCTGAATGTCTCCTCTGATGTCTTGGACCGAGTTAGACCTTGGAGATGCGTGTGTATCAATCTGTCCACGCCCTGGCTGATGTTAGAAAACGGCCTATATTAGCCAAATCCCTTACAACCCAAAATAGGCTTCTCCACTACATCATTTCCCGGATCATCCTTCCCAAAACCTCAAACCTAGCTCATGTAACCTATGATGAAGTGACCTTGCTTTGGGGCATTAAACACCAGAAGAGCATAAACTGGGCACATCTGATTGTGGATCACATGCTGAAGCACAAAAATTCTAGTGACAAATCCTTTCCATACTGTGTCCTCATCACAAAAATCCTCCACCACTTCAACATCCTGTTCTTAGAGAGAAAATTCTAAAAGGAAAAGCAGCCTATCACATGATCAGCACCTCCACCTTAAATCAAATGCACTACATTCAAGATGGAGATACATGGTATCATACCACCGTTGGTATAGCATCCTCCGAAGAATTTGATCCAAATAAGCCACCTGGTCCCAATACGCACTCCCCAATACCTGAGGTTGCACAGCCCAACACAAACAACTCTACTGCTGCAGCTACCACCTCCGCTACCGCCCTTGACCATTTCTTGGTTGCACTCAACATCTTCCAAAATGAGCAGCGCGAAATGCATGAAGAATTGAAACAAGAAATCATCACTTCTAGAGAGACCCATAGTCGCGAAAGTGCTGCTTTAAACAACCGGTTAACAGAATTTGAGACTCGTGTCGGTTCTTTCTCGTTTTGGATGCAAGATCCTTCGATAGCACCATGAGCCACCATACTCTTTCTATATTTTGTGCCATGTTGGCGTAACCTTTCCTTATATAGCATATGACTTGTGATCTATGATTCGTTTGATGGAAATTTCTTTTATCTGCAATGGTTAAATTTTTTTTTTTTGCTGTGATCACCGATTCGCAAACTTTGTCATATGTCGACCCTTTTGATCATGACAAAAAGGGGGAGAAATATTGTGTCGCATTAAGCATATAAAATTGTCATAGCATTGTCACAGTGCATACTTTGCATCGAGTCAATAAAACAGGGAGAGCATCATGATAGGGGGAGTATAATATATATGCATTATCCGTTTGATGAACTAACCTCCCACCTTAAGATGAGTAAAGTTTTGTCATCATCAAAAAGGGGGAGAATGTGGATATCTTGTACTGCAGGTGAATTACATTTCAGGTTATGTTTTGATGATCAAAAAGACAAAGCCAAAGTTGATGGCCAAAGTTGATGAGAGTGACCAAAGGCAAAAGATAATGAAAGTGACAAAATATCAAAGTCACAACCCAAGACAATCAAGACTAAAGAATCATGTTTGAAGAAGTAAAGGTAGTCCTTAGGGTTTGGGATTGTCTTAGGAAAAAGTGTAAGCTCTTCCGAGGGTCAGCCCATCTCTCAAAGTCCCATGATTTTCAAAATGCATGCATGCACACGTAAACATAAAAAGCATTTTGTGAAACTATAAAATCGATTCACACTACTTTAAACTAAACTTCAAAATCGATTTCTAACTCAATATGAAAGTATACAATCGATTCATAAACTCCCTTTCAAAGCAAAGAATCGATTCCTATTGTTTTTGCTAAGTATACAATCGATTTGCATCTCTTTCTAAACAAGCAAGAATCGATCATCATCTTTAGTGCATCCAGGCACATAATCGATTTTCCCATTAAACATACTCAAGCACTAATCGATTTCATCTTTATGTTAAGAAAGCACATAATCGATTTTATCTTTTAAGGAAGCACAAAATCGATTTCACCTATCTTTTAAAAGAAGCACATAATCGATTGTGTCATTTCCAAAAATGTTTCAACGTTAATATTTTTCTCATAGCCTATAAATAGAGGCTTCGTACTTCACATTTCACACAACCCATTTGAAATACCCTTTACATTTTCATTTCTGCTCTTCATGCACCGTTGGTCCGTTAGAGCTGATCTCTCGCAAGGGTTAGTCGTGGTTGGAATCTTCAAGTTGCAATATCTGCTTACATTAGAGGTATTTTGGTCTTTACTTTTGTAATTGTTTATTTGTTGCGATTTGTACTAGGGAGTGGGCTATCTCTCTAGGGTAGCTGTTTGTACTAAGAAGTGGGGTATCTTTCTGGGGCAGCTGGTTGTAACAGGGGTGGGGTATCTCTTGTTATTATTGTAATAGATTTGAGGGCTCTTCATAGGTGGGGTATCCTAGGAGAAGAGTGCCTGAGTCTGTAAAGGTTTCCAAGGCACCTGTAAGCCTTGTTGTGTTAGTGGAAAATCTCACAAGGGTGTGAGGACTGGACGTAGGTCACTGGGAGGTGACCGAACCAGTATAAATATGCTGTGTTCTTTATTGATTTATTTTCTAATTCCTTCGCTTCCACTTAACCTGCGCGAAAATTAATCTAAATCATTGAAAAGGGGAAAAAGTTTTCAAAAGTTTTTAAATCACAATTCACCCCCCCCTCTTGAGACTGAAGCCACTTGGCAACAAAAAACATTCTTCACAATCAACATCCCACGTAAACGGCTGACCCTTACGAGTTAACCAAGTAAGCGGAAGAACTAACTGTGAGAACCCTTGAATAAATCTCTTATAATAACCACCTAGACCCAAGAAACTTCTGATCTCTATGACTGACGTTGGTTGTTCCCAGTTTAACACAGCTTCCACTTTACTGGGATCTACAGTAACTCCCGATTGGGAAATCACATGTCCCAAAAACTTTACCTCAGGCATCCAAAAATCACACTTCTAGGGTTTTGCGTACAACTTCTTTTCTCGGAGTACATTCAGAACAATGCGGAGATGTTGAACATGCTCCTCAATGGTCTTCGAGTACACCAAGATATCATCGATGAAAACGACTACAAACTGATCTAGGTACGTGTAGAAGACTCAGTTCATGTAATCCATGAATACCGCTGGAGCATTAGTCAAACCGAAGTGCATCACTACGAACTCGAAATGTCCATACCTAGTACGGAAAGCTGTCTTCGGAATATCTAAGGCTCTAACTTTTATTTGATGATACCCCGACCTTAGATCAATTTTTGAAAACACCACAGCACCTCGAAGTTGATCAAACAAATCATCTATCCTTGGCAAGGGATATTTATTCTTGATCGTCACTTTGTTGAGTTGTCGATAATCAATGCACAATCTCATGCTACCATCTTTCTTTTTGACTAGCAACACCGGAGCACCCCTTGGAGAAGCACTCGGTCGAATAAACTTCTTTGATATCAACTCTTCAAGTTGGGATTTCAATTCTTTTAATTCTAAAGGAGACATTCGATAAGGAGAAATAGATATTGATCCTGTGCCAGGAACCAATTCTATAGAAAACTCTACCTCTCTATCTGGAGGTACAGATGAACAGATGACAAATCTAAACCAGTCTCAGTGGATGCAGATAACATAATAACATAAGCTTCCGCACCTTGGAATAATGACTGGCTTGCTGAGGTGAAAGAGATAACTGCTTCGGAATTTTCCTTCGTCAATTCCACAGATTCATAGGCGAAATTGATAGTTTGATTGGTATAGTCGATTGTAACATGATTTGCAGTCATCCAATTCATACCCAGAACGATGTCCATACTTCTCATAGGCAAACAAATAAATTCTACAACGAAATTTCTGTCTCCTATGACAAGTAGACAATTTTGACACAATGATTGGGTTTGAACACGACCCTTAGCAGCAGTTAAAATAGTTATTGGCTCGGATAGCGGAGATAAAGCTAATCCCAACCGATCCACACATTATTGTGCTATAAAACAATGGGTTGCACCCGAATCATATAATATACTGACAGAGTTATTAAAGAGAGATCCCATGCCCCTCAGTAAGTTGTCTGCAAGTGTGATTGTCTGAGCATCCAAAGTGTTGACTCGTCCTTGCCTTGGAGCAGCTTGTAACTCCTTGGAACTCTTCCTTGTTGGGCACTCTTTACCATAGTGACCCACTACATTAATATAATAGCACCGATTAGATCTTTGCTTACAATCACCACTGTGATGCTTTCCACAGTTAGAACATCTTCTGGCCTTTGAAGAATCGAAGAATTGCGCCTACTATTGTATTGGACTAAAGTTTGGATTCATTACTTTTGAGTTGGATATATAGTTTGGGTTATCCTATGAAATTTAGGTTTTATAGTTATTTTGAGGCTAAATATATATTTTGGCCCTTTATCTTTTGGGTTGTGGTCACTTTGGCCCTTTATCTTTTTTTTTTCTCATTTTAGACCCTCATGTTTTTTGTGTGTGTCATTTTGGCCCCTGCCGTTATCATTTTGGTCCCTTATGTTTTTAATTGATTTCATTTTAGTCCCTTATGTTTTTAATTGATTTCATTTTGGGCCCTTATGTTTTTAATTGATTTCATTTTCGTCCTTAAAAATTTGCCTAAAAAAACATAAGCATAACGGCAGGGGCCAAAATGACACACACAAAAAACATGAGGGTCTAAAATGAGAAAAAAAAAAGATAAATGGCCAAAGTGACCACAACCCCAAAAATAAAGGGCCAAAATATATATTTAGCCTTATTTTGACAAGGATGTTGAACAAAACCTAGAATTGGTAAACATTCCTTTTGTAATGTCTTAGAATTTGTTGAATGTGCCTTCTATGGTAACTATTGATTATATCCAATATATTAGTTAACTAAACTTTCTTTTTTATGTTTTAGAAGTAGCACTTTAGATTACTATATTCTTTTGAATAGTATTTGTGTCGCAACTAATTAAATATGCTAAATAGTCAACTATTAAGGAATTACAAATTTATTTATAACATAATTGAAAATTACACCCTCGTTTTTTTAAAGGAAAAAAGCATAATTTTAGTGGTCGTTTGTGACCGCCACTAAGTAAATTGTGATTCAAATTTTCACCAACCAGATCGTGGTAGTTTAAGCCACCACTAAAGATAATAATAAAATATTGATGATCATCGGCGTTTACGACTAACACTAAATAAAAATTTAAAGCAAAATTCCAAAAAAGAATAGTGGCGTTTACAACCGCCACTAATTAAGCAATATACTGGCAGGTTCATAACTGACGCTAGGATACTAGCGGTTGTTTCGTCGGTCTCTCCTAAATGCCTCTATATGGACTAGTGGCGCTAGATTTAGTGGCGGTAGGGCAACCGCCACTATTCAATCATTTTGACCGCCACTAATTCCCAGTTATCTTGTAGTGAGCCCACCGGAGTAGCTTTTATTGAAAATACCCCTTGCCTGTAAATCCTGTCCCGGATGGTATAAGATTTACAATGAATGATCACTTCCCCCACCATAGCAAGAGACGATTGATCATCAATGGGAATATCGTAGGACCAATCTTTTCGAGCCTCTTCAACAACTCTCCCCTTATTTCCCCCTTCCAACGCCTCCTTGAAAGATTTACGGTGTGGATTGTGAGTCAGGATACTTTTCGGTTTCCACACTTGATGCGTAACTGTTGGTCTATTCTTCTTGAATCTAGGCAAATTTACATGGATCTTCTCCTCTTCCACGAAAATGTTATCTAGAATAGTAGTCATTCCTTCCGGCTCTTTGACATCATAGAAGCGTGTAACACCCCGGTATTTCTAACTAGTAGGAATACCTAAGTGCACCATCCCTAACTACATCAGAGATATTATTTCCTGTTTAGATACTGAACACCACTATAAATTTTTCACTGAATAACCAACAAGACAGTCTTAATCATAAATAAGACCATAACGGTTCCCTGACCATCAACCATCAGCAAACTTTAGTGTTCAATATCATACAAGAAAGCGCAGAAATAAATACATAACTTTTAACAACAGTTAAAGTCATAATGTCGCGATACATAGCTAACAAGGGAAAACATAAACTTAAGCATAAAAGTTAAGTCTTCAGCAACCATCCAAGTACAACCTACTCGTGCCTCTTGGATCTCCTTCTTCCCTGTGCCTCTGTAAAACAACAACAACATATAAACAATGAGATACAATCTCAGTAAGTTCTACCGAGACCCATATCTACACTCTCGGTTCAATTATGAATCCTATTTAACTTAACACGACACCGACTGCAATCCAGTGCTAAATCCCGGTGAACCGTATTATAGGACTTTCTTTCATTCGTGGTTTAATTTATAACCACGTGCATTTTAATTCAACACGACACCGACTGCAATCCAGTGCTAAATCCCGGTGAACCGTACAGTACGACACTGACTGCAATCCTGTGGTAAATCCCGGTGAATCGTACACCAAAACTTTTAACATAACACCGACTGCAATCTAGTGCTAAATCCCGGTGAACCCCTTTACCAATAGTACTTTCCCTAATGGTATACGGGCCTAGGTTTAAGGATCATGACTTCTCCGCCTAGTATGTTAACCTCGTGGGTCGTCACCCACACTCGATATAATTTATATATCCACCCACATTGGGCTGACTCCTATATTCGATATAATTTATATATCGTGAATCATATACTGGTTTAGATGAATAAATACTATTCATCCCGCGTTAGTTATACAATGTTAAGTTGAACATATAGTTCGTTTTATTTTCAAAGGTATATGACCTCACACATGTTCTATTGTTCGGTTTTTCGAAACAATTTCAACTTGAAGACTATTTTATAAAACCCTTTTGAAACATACCCAAAATCATGGCATTATAAGCCTAATATCATTGGAGAAGGATTAGGAAAGAATTAGAAAAGGATTGGAATCGAACGGGATCATTCCGGGCAAGTTTGTAAAATTTTGACAAAACACTGCGCACGATCCGTGCTCCCATACGCACGGGTCGTGCGCCCTATAAGTCATTTTTGAAAAACAGAAACAGAACGAGACGCACGGTCCGTGCGCCTGGGACGCACGGGTCGTGCGCTTTTGACAGCACTGAGTTTTTATCCCGTTTTCGTATTTTTATCGTTCCGATCAATTCGATACCTGTTCCAGTCCAGTCCCAACATAAAAACAGTCCAAAAACATATCCAAACTACAACGATCATCATCAAATCATCAATCAAACAATCCAAAAGCCAATTGGACATAAAACGTAATTTTCGTACAAAATATTTTTTCGACAACGAACCAAAAACCGAAACACATTTCACAATTTAAGTTTATTAATTCAAAAACCTAAACGTGAGTAAAACTCACCAGTTGTGATGAAAATCACAATTAACCAAGACTTTCCGCAAAATTGCATTTCCGACATAACCACACGAACGTTCCCCGAATCAACTCCACGTTCCGGCGACACCCGTATCCTCTTCCAAAGCTTTCCAATCAATAATTAATTTAGTACCCAATTAATAAAATTATTAATTAAGCACCAAAATAATCAATTGATTGGGTTAAACATCAAAATAATTGACTTAATTATTTTGGAGATGTTACAAAGCGCACAAATCCAAACCTCCTTCCGTTGGCATTTCTTCTAGCCGGAATGACCACCTCTTTTACCCTTCCATGCCTAGAAAAAACCTCCAACATATCCCTAGCCCAACACCTCTCCAGAAAGTTGGAGAAGAAGAACGGAGTGCTAACCTTAACCCCAACATCTATCCTGCTAGATCTTGAAGCAATGTCCATTGTTCCCTTCCCCTTCATACCCTCACTCCTCCTATCTCGCCTACTCCTAACCTGCTGCCGCCCTCGGTTAACCTCTTGCCCTTCCTTTCTTCCATCACCTGTTCCAGTGTAACAACCCCTCCCTGTGACTCCCCCGTCTCTACTCTCTCTCTCTCTAACTTTCTCTCTCATCGTAACATTCAAATTAAAGGTATAGTTGAAGTTGATTGATTGATAGTTGATGATTTGGTAGTGGAGTGGGACCCACAAAAAATAAAATATGAGATTAAACGTTTTCGTAACCTTTGATTATTTTGAGTTATTTGAATGCTTAATTTATTTAATTCGATTAGAAACTGATAGAGGATTGACATGAATTCCGTTATGATATTGGTTATGCTTTAAACGGCGCTTGTCCGCTTTCGTGACCGATTGAACCCACGGTTTTGACGCTTCCCCGAAATTGTGTGAATTCGTATAAACTAATTAACGCTTGTTCTAGTTAGTTTATATTAATCTGGAATTGGAAATCTTTAGAGACGTTATTTTTTAGAACCTATGATAATTCCGAGAAGCACAGCCCGAAACCGGTGAATTGATTGTCTCTCTAAACTGATTTTCTTAATAAACTGAAACTGTTTTCCTCAAAACGCTTCCTATTTATTGCTATTTTCGTTCTTGATTTCGGTAGTCTTTAAATTAGAGATCCTTGTGAGACGACCAATGTTAACTCACCTTGATACTACATTTTAATACTTTCTAATTATTTTGACCCGCGGTAGTTTATGATTAAAAACGTCCTGGTGATAATTATTCTGTTGAAATAATTAAAAATTGCAAAAATATAACAAATTATTTACATAAAAAATGAGAAAGAAACATTTTGCGTTAATTGTAAAATAAACAATTAGTTCTTTAATTATGTTATTGTTTTCAGATTTCAAAACTATCATTGTTTATGCAAAAATCTTTCATTCTTTATGCAATTTTTTAAAATTTCAAAACATGTTTCTCCAAACAAATAAAAATATTATCCTCGATTAGTTGAAGGATTTTCCATATTTTTTTCTATCAGTGATGATTGACCGGACGAAATGAAACCTACGAAGTATATAAAACTCGCGGGATAATAACCCAAATAGCAAGGCATGATGAGGGACTAAAATCGATGAAAAAATAAAACCTGAAGAACAAAAGCAGGTGCATTTTTTTAGGGAATAAATCAAAAAACCCAAATTTTGTAGGGAAGAAAAACATGTATTTCTAAAAATAACTTGGGGAACATATATTTTTTTGAGCAAAATTTCAGTTTGGTCATTTATTTCTTTTTTCTCTCACTTTGGTCATTTTTTTATAAGCCTCTTTGGTAATTTAAATTTCAAATCTGAGTGGTCATTTATATTAAAAAAAAGACTACTTTGACACATATTTGAAACTTAAAAAACTAAAGTGAGAGAAAAAAGATAAAGGACTAAGCTGAAATTATGGTCAAAGATAAATAATCAAAAATGCAGTTTGGTCATGATCATCTGACTGGACTATTGTATTAATCACGTCCCGTAAATTAAATTAATTTGTTTTTTTGTTACTATGTCATTGGTGCGCAGTTTCACCGATTTTGTCGATGACTAATCTACACCGGGGAACCTAGCTGGCTACGAGTACTGGACTTTGCCGGCTGTGTGGTTCTCCACTCCCAACATAGTTTTCGCCACACCCAATATTCAAACCCGAGACATTGGGTGGGACATGAATCCAGTTACCACTCGGACTAACCCTCGTTGGTATTAAATTAATTTGTTTTTTTTTTACCAAAGGTATTAAATTAATTTGTTAATACATTGATTTCATCAATTTGATATTGGTGCAAATAAATTTGCTTAAATGTTGATATGATACGTTACTGCTTGAGCCTTTCAATTTATTTACATCTAAAATAAATGCCGATTTCCACCGTTTAATTCAACTTTTCTTCAAGACCAAATTAGTCTTTGAAAATTAAAACAACCTTACCCTTGTCCTGGGTTCGATTCCTGGCCGGTGCGTATGGAAAAACATTTGTTGGGAGAGGTCAACCCCTTAAATGAATCTCAAATACATCGAAGGATTAGTCTTCACAGTCGCCGTGGAGGATAGATTGGTTTACCAAAAAAAACAACCTTAATTTGTTTTGTTGATCAGAACAACCTTAATTGGTTAATACCAATAGTAATGACGGAGTTTCAACACACGCTAATTTTAAGTCAAATACCAATAATTATCAATTATCAGAAGAAATATAGGCTTGAATCATAATATTATAATATCTTGCTTACTTTTTTAGTCAACAATTTACTTATTATTTCCATATTTGGTGTCAAATTGAATCAATACAAAATCTGTTATATTAATAAAAAAAACGTTTTCTTCTTATATCTCTTTTTGACGTTTTCTTCCTATATCTATACAAATAAGCAATTAATAGTAAATAATACAATTTGTTATTTAAGTAAAAAAATCCAATTCATTATTAAGATACTTAATTAGTTGTTTTGGTTTCAATAAAATTAATGAAAATAACTTATTCACATTTGCAGATTCTAATATTTTATACTCTTCTTTACAATTGATTGTGAGTACTATATATACGGTGGCTAATAAGAAGTGAAACCAAAACAAATCACTAATATTTTTGTTGGAGGAGAAAATTGAGAAAAGAAGATAGAATGACCACTTTCTCTTCTCTTGTGGTAGTTTTACTTTTATGCGTTGCATCTTGCAATGCAATCAAAGTTGTAGATGTGAAAATCATTTGCAAGAAAGTCACAAATCCTTCATTTTGTTCAACCCTTCTCAACTCAAAGCCGGGTGCAAGTAGAGATCTCGTTAGCCTTGCAAAATACACCACTAACGTGGCTCGTGAAAACACGACCAACACCATCAATCTTATCAACAAGCTAATTGCACAAAGCGGCAGTAATGAAACGGAAAAATACTATTACGATACTTGTTTAGAACATTTTAGTGATGAGATCGGTGTCACTGGTGTGATTGATGATATTCAAAAAGAATTGAAGGAGAGAGATTACACTAGTGCGTATAATAGTGCAACTGGTATCGTAGGTGCAGTTGATGAGTGTCTTAGAGGGGATACACCAGGTATCCCTCCTATTGATGATACCTCTTTACTCCCAAAATATGCTGATGTTGTCGTTCAGGTCAGTCAAATTATTGTTAGCATATTAAGTTTTTTGATACAAGCCTAATTAATTCAAGACCCATGTCTAGTTAATTATCGACTTTATTTCTTGAATAACATATTGCAATAAACGAGCCAATGTCAATGGAATGATCATGAAGAATATATTTTTTGAGAGAAATTTGATTCTTAGTGACTTTTGCTTCTTGAATTGTTCTGAAGTTTGTACGAAAAAATGTGAGAAAACGAATGAATTTTTTATTTGGTTGATGAAAGTAATACAAAGGAAAAAAGATGTCACTTGTCTTAATTTATTTATATGTGTAGAAATGTGAAATGAAAACAGAGAAGCATGGATAAAAAAGATTAGTCTCATTAATTTATTGTGTGTCTTGGTATATTATATTATATACTTATAAGTCTCTAAAATACGAAATCTTGAATCATATATGCCGATTTGAGGAGCCTTAGAAAATAAAAAAAGTATATATTTTGACCTTAGTATAAACTTAAAAAGTGGTATTAAAATATAATGAACTATTTTTTCCAGAAAGTGCGATGGTTAATCTTTGTTTTGTAAAAAAAAATATGATAAATCTTTGTGATGCGTCTTATACACTCTTATTTTTATATAAAATAAAAAAAGTTGAATACAACAAAATAACTTTTATTTTAGTATAATAAGCTTTTAGTCAAAGTGTTTGAAAGGATTTCAAGTAGGTAGCTCAGTTGGCGAGCTAAAGGATATCGAAGGAGTGCACCAAAAAAAAAGTGTTTGAAAGGTTCCCTAAAAAGGGTCTTTGAATGGTAAACAATTAATTTTACAGTAGAATTATAGGAGAGCACTTCACAGTTCACACCTCTAAAAGCCAAACTTAAATAATAAATTTATTTTGGTATATAAGAATTTGTTATGCGTAATAATAACAATTCACGCCGGTGGGAAATGAAGTTGACGGCAATGATTTTTTTTGACAAAGTTGACGGCAATGGTGATGATGTTTGCATTAATGGAATGCATTATGGTATTAATGATGAGTTACATTTCCATTCAATTTTCTTTTTTTGACAAAAAACACCTAATGTATTTCATTAATGATTAAATCAGAAATACATGTGTGAACATAATAGTATCACTAAAACAGTAAAAGGTATCAGGGGCGCTTTTTTTAATCTATTAGGGGCGCTTTCGGGCGCCTCTAAATCTGGCGTTGCTGTTGCTAAACCTTCTACAGGAGCGCCCAACAAGCGCCTCTAATTATTAGGCAACAGGGGCGCTCGAAGCTAAAAGCGCCCCTGTTGGTCTTGGCGCGTTTGAGAATCAGGGGCGCTTGCAGCTAAAAGCGCCCGACCAACAGGGGCGCTTTTAGCTTCGAGCGCCCATGATTCTCAAACGCGCCAAGACCAACAGGGGCGCTTTTAGCTGCAAGCGCCCCTGATTCTATGTGTTTTTTTAAATATTGTTTTCTGTTTCTCATATATCCAATATTTTGCATCAACCAACAACTGCCAATATCATAATCTGCATAAACCAGAAACAGAACCAGAACCAACAACGACCAATATCAACTCAACAACCAAATAAATTTCAAATGAACTAACCAATTACAAATTAAATTCCATAAATCAACTAACCAATTTCAAATCAACCAACCAATATACCCATCTACTATATACATACATAAATCATTAACCAAATTCTAAATGCCAACATAGACAACAAAGTGACAAACATGATGACATACAATGAGGAACCAAAAACCAGCTAACCAAACTAATTACATGAATTTCGATTTTCGTTAATCAATCTGGCAACATGATGACACCACTCTCCCTTGACCTCATCAAGTTGGTCACCAGAAAATGGAGCTCCAACCTCGTGTTCAGGAAAATACTACAAAAATAAAATAAAATAAAATAAACTTAGAATTAAGTGGTTAAGTGCTAGATATGGAATTAAGTGGTCAAAAAACAAACTATACATACAAATTCTGGAATTTCTATTTGATTGTGAGTGATTATGTCCTTCATAAACTTCATAACGTAATACCCTCAATCATCATTGTTTGGTTGCCTGGGACACTAGAAATCAAAATAACAATTAATTATTAAAATGCGAGCAATATTTACATGGATAAGAGTGTTGATTATAAACTTACTGTTATTCCTATCCATTTTGTTTTCACATGCCCAACTCTAGCCCTGACCTCAGTCGATCCCCAATAAGTCATCAAACAACGGAAACATCATACATATAACTATATTAATTAATCGAAATACATACATAATTTAGATGATAAAACATGCGATGTATCTAAATACACACCTTTCAAACATTCCTTTCAACTTGACGTGGTTGCTATAATGATCATGACACGAATCCAAATAGAAAATTGTATTTCTTTTGGGATCAACTACCAACAATACCCAATGTACCCTACAAAAAAATTGAATAACCAAATAAATAACAGATATCGTTATATATATATATATATATATATATATATATATATATATATATATATATATATATATATATATAGAGAGAGAGAGAGAGAGAGAGAGAGAGAGAGAGAGAGAGAGAGATTAAATTTGTTACCCTAAGTTGATGGGTGCCAAAAATAAGCTATCACAGCTGCTTTCATGTGCCAAAGCCAAGCGTCTATTGACATAGGCTTTTACAAATTCATTGTTTGCTTTAATCGCTTGCTTCACGGCTTTAACAACATCTTTTGACATGCCTTTTTCAATGCATACGTTGCGTAGAAAGGTATTTGCGGGGCACAAGAATATAAATCTTTGTGTTTGTTCCATGGGGATCATAATCTCATGGTACAAATACCTATAGTTAAGATGTATACAAATAAATTAACAAATAATAATAATAAT
This sequence comes from Astragalus membranaceus, assembly GCA_039519185.1. Classification (NCBI taxonomy): domain Eukaryota; kingdom Viridiplantae; phylum Streptophyta; class Magnoliopsida; order Fabales; family Fabaceae; genus Astragalus; species Astragalus membranaceus. The sequence goes on from CM076851.1 coordinate 52,998,397, forward strand.
AATAATAATAATAATAATAATAATAATAATAATAATAATAATAATAATAATACCTGATGTATATTGTAATAGAAGTTGCAGATGCCCACAAGTGATCATATACCTCTTTCAGTTCCACCTTTGAAAGGCAGACTTGGTTGGTATATCCCAAGATGTCTGGATCAAGCGATGCAATTATCAAATCTCCACCCATCATTGTTGAGGCATGAACCTTTAGATAGCCGATAAATTCCTTGGAAGGGGGGAGGGGGTGGAATTGAATCTGTTTCCCTTTATCTACTTGTCGAGACACTGATTTCTTGCTAGCAATAGAAGGGGGGGTGTTGGGATTGAATCTCATTCCCGCTAGATTCTCTCCTAGACACATGTTTCTTGCAACCAATAGAAGGGGAGGGTTGGGATTTGTCAACATGCCCAGAAATCCGAGATCTTGCTTTCTTTACCTATATTAGAAATATAATTAGTTATTAATATATGACAATAAGCGAATGAATTATTAACAAATATATTAATTGCTCCATACATTGATAAGATTTGTTGGCCATGCCACAAGGGTGCCAAGTGCATCATTCAGAGTGAACAAAGTCACACAATCAGTGTCAATTGGTACCGGCAATAATGCTTCATCCACAACAACAAATTCAACTCTGACTCTTGCGTGATTTGGAGGAATGGGTAGATTGTGCAAGGTGGAGTCCTCATTGTTACAAACAAAGCCCTTTGCGACCAATGTAAGCGGGTTTGATGTATATAATTCACAGTTGTTATTGTTACCCTAAATTAAATGATAACCAAATATTAATACATGTAAGTTAATGTAAATGATAACCAAATTAAACGACCAACGATAATTACCTCATTGGACGCAATATTGCAACTATCCCTGAAGCTATTTGGGTTAGGAGATGGTACATCATCAGTCCTTGGACAAACTTTTTCATTTAATTCATTAAGTTATTTGTGTAGCATCAATACCATGGCCTCCAACCGCCTTTCTCTACTTTCTTTTTCCATATTTTTTTTTGCCTCTTTGAACCCCAAAAAGTGGTTGGAGAAATCCCAAATCCCAAACCCCGTAGACGTCCTGAATACTCTTCAGTTGCCAATGCACGACCAAGGATGTCATTCGGACCATCACAATCAGTAATCTCTCCTTGTGATACTGATTGTGATATGGATTCCTGATTCACCAAAATTATTAGACATTATTAATAGTAAGTTCATAAGTAATGACTCATCTTTGTTAAGTTCATAAGTACATAAGTACAACAAATTTAATAAACATTATAAGTAATATAATTTTATCATACTTACAATTCTTTGAAACACCTCTCTCGTTTTTGGGTCATCAACGACACCATCTTTGTTATGTCGGGCTTCTAACCACAAAACATGTCGGTCAATAGATTCCTGAGTAGGATCTTTTCCGGTCTCCCGCAACTATTAAAATTTACCATTTATTAGTAAATAAATCAAAAGATTAATTTAGTAAACGAAAGATAAAATAAAAGATAATGTGCCTACCAATTGTTCTTCAATCTCGTGATAACCCTTAACACCGGCTCTATAAGGGTATTCAGGACTTTCCGCTCTCTGGCGATTTTCAATGCTTAATCTCTATAAAGACACATATTTTTACATTAATACTTTATAATTGTCAAATATAGGTATATGTATGATAAGTAATTGTATAAAGACACATATTTTTACATTAATACTTCCACTGTCATGTGCACTATCATCACTGTGGGAAGTCATCTCACCTGCAACAAAATATAATCATTGTTATATGAAAAATGAATAAAAAAGAAACACGCGTGATAAAGTAAGTTAATTTTTACAATATGAAAAATGAATAAAAAAGAAACACACATGATAAGTAAGTTAATTTTTACAATATGAAAAATGAATAAAAAAGAAACACGCATGATATATTACCTTTTCCTCGATCTAATGTTACTAGCTACTTGTTTATTTGTATGATATTTTGCTTTTCGCTTCTTGGTACTTTGTTTTTGACGAAACATAATCCCATCGTTATGATCCTTTCTAACATACAAAATATCATCTTTAGAAGTACTTTCCCCTATTATTGGTTGTGATGTCCCAAAGAAAGGGTCATCCTCAATGTCAACATCTTCGTGCGCTTGATCACCAATGTTATTCACCAATAATTTTTTGTTTGTCAATAAAACAATGCACCAATTGATATCAACTGGATCAGTGACATAAAACACCTGTTGGGCTTGCGAGGCTAAAATAAAAGGTTCATCTTTATATCCTAACTTATTGAAATTCACCCGCATGAAACCCAAGTCATCCATCTGTACACCATTATTATTGTCAACCCAATTACATTGGAACACAGGCTCACAAAACATATTGTAATCCAACTCCCATATGTGTTCAATGACACCGAAGTATGACATATTCACGTAAATGGGATTTCTGTCTTTGGCACTTGATGTATGCATAGATTCAGCTACAAGAGTCACCCCACTATTTTGCATTTTACTCTGATCATCGTGGGATTTTGTATAGAACGTGTACCCGTTTTGTAGATAACTAGTGTAAGAGAATACATGTATATTTGGACCTTTTGCTAACCATCTCAATCTTTCGGAAATCGATGTAGGATTTGAAACAAACTCAATATCAATTTGATCTTTTAGCCATAGTATGAAACTCCGATTGTGTTCTTTTTTTAACCAGACTTGATTCTTAGATGGGTGATCACTCTTAAGAATCTCCATGTGTTTGGCAACATATGAATCAACCTGACTATCATTGTGCAGAACATATAAGTGTGCTTGCTCTAGTCCTTTCCTGGATACCATCACTAATTTCCTTCCTGTCATCCCTTTACAAACGCTTCTTGTGTGACGCACCCTTGGCAGCCCAATAGAATATTCAACACTAGATAGATAGTCGGTGGAGAACTCAATAGCTTCTTCAACTATGTAGCGCTCAGCAATGCAACCCTCAGGTCGTGATCGGTTTTTAACATATCCTTTTAGTATCTTCATGTATCGCTCAAATGGGTACATCCATCTCATGTAACATGGGCCACACAATTGTGTCTCTCTAACCAGATGAACTATTAAATGAATCATTATGTCAAAGAATGAAGGCGGAAAAAACATCTCAAGCTCACATAAAGTCACAGTAATTGATCTTTGTAGAGATGGCAACTTTCCAGGGTCAATCACTCTACTACAAATCGCCTTAAAGAAGAAACAAAGTTTAGTTATGGCCTGACGCACTTTGTTGGGAACAATGGATCGTATACCAATGGGTAGAAAATTCTCCATGAGAACATGACAATCATGAGACTTTAGAGACTTTAACTTGACGTCTTTCATCGATACAAGGTTGGTAACATTTGAAGATGATGACCACCTTGTTGTGAAAATTGGTCATTTCTTTGATTTTCAATAGAAAGTCTGGTTGTTTCTTATGTTTTTTTGTATTTTTGGGTTTAGGATGGAAGAAAATGGAAAAGGAAACTTGAAATTTTCGTGGTCTTTGTAGAGTAGTACTTATGCTCACACTAGTTAACAATTGGTGTGAATTTGGTGAAAGAAATGGAATGAAAGGAAAGGGGCGCCACCTTGTCTAATCCAAGACTAGGATAAGCCTATGAATGTGAGGATCACCACAAGAAAAGGAGTTCTTGATATGATCAAAGTTTGGTCCAATCCAGAACCTAGAGAGTATGAACTCAAAATGTTGTTAAAATCTTTGTTAAAAACTTCAGCTACACTTACACTCTCTATTTGTAATAAGAGAGTGCTTGTTGTTACAAAGAAAGAAGACCAAAAGCTATTACAATACCCTAAGCCTATGCTAATTTCGAAATTAGCTAATAGGAATCCTAAGCTAGTGTAATAAAACTCAATTACAAGCAATTCAAGTCTAGGAGTTGTTACACAAACACATATTAATGGAAATTACACTCTTTGATGCACTAATAATGAGATGTTGTAGAATAAATTCCATTGTCTTGTAACTCCTCTCTCCTTAATGTGCCTTTGATGAGATGTTGGAGAATTAATCCTATTGTCTTGTAACTCCTTGGCTTTGATTGTCATGAATGCCTTTCTTTGATTCCAACAATTATTGACTCTATCTCCACACTTGGAGTATGTGACTCCTACACCACTTGAAGTGGATTAAACACACCAAAAATAAATTAACTAAGTGCATGGTTCCCAAATATATCAATTGGTCACATGCAATTTTATTCAATTAAAATAGAAACTCCTTTTAAGTCATGCAACTAGCGCCTTCTCCATAGCTTGTATGACAAGCATGGTTTTTGGTGCAATTACTTCCTTGCCCTCATTTGAATTTGCCTTGGTGATGAACTGGACTAGACTTTCTTGGACCCTCCTTGCCCTTGCTCTAGTTATTGGACCTCCTAAGCTTTGCAAGGCATCTTGATGCTCTATGTCCTCATCATTCCCTCCCTCTTGAGAAGAATTCGACCTCGAATTGAAATCTTCATCACCTCAGTTTGCCCATCAGTTTGAGGATGACAAGTTGTAGAGAATAGTAACTTAGTTCCCACCTTACCCCACAAAGTCCTCCAGAAGTGGCTTAAAAATTTAGTGTCTCGGTCGGACACTATGCTTTTTGGTAAGCCATGTAGGCGCACCACTTCTTTGAAAAACAAGTCAGCAACATGGCAAGCATCATCTGCCTTTTTGCATGGAATAAAATGCGCCATCTTTGAGAACCTGTCCACAACAACAAAAATAGAGTCTTTCCCATTCTTTGTTCTAGGTAAGCCTAAGACAAAGTCCATGGAAAGGTCAATCCAAGGGTATTCAGGAACAGGCAATGGAGTATATAAGCCATGGGGCATAACTTTGGATTTGGCCCTCTTGCAAACAATGCATCTTTCACAATATTTTTGCACATCAACTTTCATGTGAGGCCAATAAAAATGCTCTTTCAAAATTTCCAAAGTTTTAGGAACACCAAAATGTCCCATTAAGCCCCCCTCATGCGTCTCTTTGACTAAGAGCTCTATAATGGATCCTTTTGGCACACACAACCTTTTTTCTTTAAACAAATAATCATTGTGCCTAAAAAATCCATTATGGGCAGCATGCACACATTCAGCATATTTAACAGAAAAATCAAGATCATGCTGATACAATTCCTTAATGTGTTCAAGACCAAAAATTTTAGTTTCAAGGGTAGAGAGTAAGGCGTACCTTCTTGACAATGCATCAGCCACAACATTGGCTTTACCCTTCTTATGCTTAATCACATAAGGAAATTGCTCCAAAAATTCGACCCATTTAGCATGCCTCTTGTTCAACTTACCTTGTCCTTTTAGATACTTCAAGGACTCATGATCACTATGAATGACAAATTCTTTGGGCAGCAAGTAATGTTGCCATGTTTGCAATGCCCTTACTAAGGCATACATTTCCTTATCATAAGTTGAGTAATTTAGGGCAGGCCCTTTTAATTTCTCACTAAAATAAGCAATTGGATGACCTTCTTGCATCAAAACAGCCCCAATTCCCACATTGGAAGCATCACACTCAATTTCAAAAGATTTTAAAAAATTAGGCAATGCTAGAATTGGTGCTTGGGTGAGCTTTTCTTTAAGGATAGAAAAAGCTTGTTCTTGTTTCTCACCCCATTTAAAACCGATTTCTTTTTTAACAATTTCATTAAGAGGTGCAGCAATAGTACTAAAGTCCTTGACAAACCTCCTATAGAAACTTGCTAAACCATGAAAACTTCTTACCTCAGTCACACTTTTGGGCGTTGGCCACTCTTGGATTGCCTTCACCTTTGCTTCATCCACATGTACTCCTTGAGAGCTTATGACAAAACCTAGGAAAACAACTTGATCCGTGCAAAAAACACATTTTTCCAAGTTTGCAAATAAGATTTCTTTTCTTAGCACATTTAAAACAGCCCTTAGATGAATGCAATGGTCCTCTAAATTTTTGCTATATATCAAGATATCATCAAAATATACAACAACAAATTTTCCCAAAAATTCCCTCAAAACATGGTTCATTAATCTCATGAAAGTGCTAGGTGCATTAGTTAAGCCAAAAGGCATAACTAACCATTCATATAAACCATATTTAGTTTTGAAAGCAGTTTTCCACTCATCCCCTTCTCTTATCCTAATTTGATGATATCCACTTTTCAAATCAATTTTGGAAAATAAACATGCACCAAACAATTCATCAAGCAAGTCATCTAACCTAGGTATTGGGTGCCTATACTTGACGGTGACATTGTTAACAGCCCTACAATCAGTGCACATTCTCCAACTACCATCTTTTTTTCGAACTAAAATAACAGGGACAGCACATGGGCTTAAGCTTTCTCTTACCCAACCTTTACTTACCAACTCAGCCACTTGTTTTTGTATCTCTTGTGTTTGTTGTGGGTTGCTCCGGTAGGCTGGCCTATTAGGCAAAGCGGCCCCTGGAACGAGGTCAATGTGGTGCTCAATCCCTCTCAAAGGTGGTAACCCACTTGGTACCTCCTTAGGGAACAATTCCTCAAATTCCTGCAAAAGAGAATTTATGCAACTTGGCATTTCTTGAGTGTTAGATAAATTTTCTAGCAAAGCCACCTCTTTGCTAAAAAGCAAATATAGGGGCTGACTTGCAAGAATAGCACTTTTAACCTCCCCTTTTGTCGCCATCAAACTTTCTTTTTTTTCATCAATATTTTTTTTTGCACTCTTTTTTCTCTCTTTTTCTTTGGCGATCTTTTCTTCTTTTTCTTTTTCTTTTTCTTTTTCTTTTTCATATTTTTCTCTCAATACTTTTTGATCATCTCTCACCTCACTTGGACTCAAAGGAGCCAATACAATACGTTTTCCACGATGAACAAAAGAGTACTTGTTGGTACGCCCTTCATGATTGGCATTTTTATCAAATTGCCAAGGCCTTCCCAACAAGAGATGGCTAGCCTCCATATGAACTACATCACAAACAGCCACATCCTCATACACACCAATTGAAAAAGAAATTTCTACTATCTTATCAACAATCATTTCAATATCATTGACAAGCCATTGAAGTCTATATGGTTTGGGATGTGGTTTAGTTTCTAGTTAAAGCTTAGAAACCAACCCTGTGCTAGCAACATTGGTACAACTCCCACCATCAATAATAAGGGAACATACCTTGCCTTGTACGAGGCACCTTGAGTGAAATATGTTCTCCCTTTGTGTTGTATCCTCCTCCTTTACAACGACCTCCAACAACCTTCTCATCATAAGTAACTCTCCACTAGGCATTTGGGTCTCCTCCTCCTCCAAATCCCCTTCATACTCTTCATCCCTTTCATCCTCCTCTGTAACCTCCTCTAAAAGCATAACTCTTTTGGTAGGACACTGTGAAGCTATGTGTCCTAAACCTTGGCACTTGAAACACTTGACAACCCGATTAGTTGAAACAACTTGAGAAGGACTAGTTGTAGTGTTTTTACCTTTTGGGTCAGCCGTGGTTTCTTTGGATGATGAACTTCCTTCACTCTTAACACTGCTCTTCCAATTTTGCGAATTGGAAGTAGTTGAGCTTCTTCTTATTTGGCCCTTCCTCTTGAGTTGTTGTTCTATTTTTGTGGCTTGATGAACCAAATCGTCTATTTGAACATAGTGTTGTAGTTCCACTATGTCACTAATATCACGATTTAGACCATGCAAGAATCTGGCCATGGTTGCTTCTTCATCCTCCTCCACATTTGCTCTAATTTTCGCCACCTCCATCTCCTTATAGTACTCATCAACACTTTTGTTGCCTTGGGTGAGTCGCTGTAATTTGTTGTGCAACTCTCCGTTGTAGTATGATGGAATGAATCTCTTCCTCATGAGCCTCTTCATCTCCTCCCATGTGGCAATGGCTGGCTCATCGTGCCTTCTCCTCTCCTTCGTCAATTGGTCCCACCACACCAAAGCATAATCTGTAAATTCAATAGAAGCAACCTGCACTTTTTGAAGATCAGTGTAATTGCTACAGGAAAAAATTTGTTCAATTTTGGTCTCCCATTCCAAATACACATCAGCATCATTTTTCCCAACAAACTGTGGTACTTTAATTTTTATACCACCCAACCTATCTTCTCTAGGTTCATCACGTCTTCTCCTCCGACCCTCCTCATCACTATTATTTTGTCTATTTTCTAATTGATCAATTCTCTCCTGTATACCTTCCACTTCCTCTTTCAAAAGTTCTCTCATTTTTGCCGTGAGGGCATCAAAAAGTAAACGATTTTGAGCATCCATAACTCTCACAGTTCTTTAAAGAAACCAGAAAAATGATCAAAACAAAGAAAACAATTTCAAATAATAATCCACACACACAAAAAGCTTTGGAGGAAAAAAAAAACAAAGTCTTGGAAAACAAAGTTTAAAGGATTAGAAGAAGAAAGGAAAATTTAGGCTAGGGAAGACAAACAACCAGAATTTGTTTTTTTTTTTTTTGATATACTTTTTTTTTTACTCAAAAGCAAAGAAAACAATACACAAAGCTTGAAATTGTTGAACAACCTAGAACCTTGCTCTGATTACCAAATGATGACCACCTTGTTGTGAAAATTGGTCATTTCTTTGATTTTCAATAGAAAATCTGGTTGTTTCTTATGTTTTTTTGTATTTTTGGGTTTAGGATGGAAGAAAATGGAAAAGGAAACTTGAAATTTTCTTGGTCTTTGTAGAGTAGTACTTATGCTCACATCAGTTAACAATTGGTGTGAATTTGGTGAAAGAAATGGAATGAAAGGAAATGGGCGCCACCTTGTCTAATCCAAGACTAGGATAAGCCTATGAATGTGAGGATCACCACAAGAAAAGGAGTTCTTGATATGATCAAAGTTTGGTCCAATCCAGAACCTAGAGAGTATGAACTCAAAATGTTGTTAAAATCTTTGTTAAAAACTTCAGCTACACTTACACTCTCTATTTGTAATAAGAGAGTGCTTGTTGTTACAAAGAAAGAAGACCAAAAGCTATTACAATACCCTAAGCCTATGCTAATTTCGAAATTAGCTAATAGGAATCCTAAGCTAGTGTAATAAAACTCAATTACAAGCAATTCAAGTCTAGGAGTTGTTACACAAACACATATTAATGGAAATTACACTCTTTGATGCACTAATAATGAGATGTTGTAGAATAAATTCCATTGTCTTGTAACTCCTCTCTCCTTAATGTGCCTTTGATGAGATGTTGGAGAATTAATCCTATTGTCTTGTAACTCATTGGCTTTGATTGTCATGAATGCCTTTCTTTGATTCCAACAATTATTGACTCTATCTCCACACTTGGAGTATGTGACTCCTACACCACTTGAAGTGGATTAAACACACCAAAAATAAATTAACTAAGTGCATGGTTCCCAAATATATCAATTGGTCACATGCAATTTTATTCAATTAAAATAGAAACTCCTTTTAAGTCATGCCTAGCGCCTTCTCCATAGCTTGTATGACAAGCATGGTTTTTGGTGCAATTACTTCCTTGCCCTCATTTGAATTTGCCTTGGTGATGAACTGGACTAGACTTTCTTGGACTCTCCTTGCCCTTGCTCTAGTTATTGGACCTCCTAAGCTTTGCAAGGCATCTTGATGCTCTATGTCCTCATCAGAAGAGTACCCCTTTGGAACTTTAACTCCATGAAGAAACTTACAAAAGATGGTTTTCTCCTTTCAAGATAGAGTATGAGCTGCCGGAGGTAGATATGTACGTGTACCCTTCTTTATCGGACCCAATTCGGGTCTCAACCCCATACTAACCAAATCCAATCTTGTGTTGATGGTATCTTTAGTCTTCCCTGGCATATTGAGTAAGGTACCAATGACACTTTCGAATACATTTTTTTCAACATGCATCACATCAATGAAATGTCTTACGTGTAATGACTTCCAGTAGGGCAACTCAAAGAAAATCGACTTTTTCTTCCACCCTCGTTTGGCAAGCTCTCCTGCAAAAGGCTTCCCAAACTTAATGTTCAAATCTTTCACCTTTTCAAATAGTTGTTCACCGGTCAAAGGCGGGGGAGCTTTACGAGTTTCTGAATTCCCATTGAATGCCTTTCTCCTCACCCGATATTGATGAGTTGGAGGCAAAAATCTCCGATGGCCAAGATATATATTCTTCTTACCATGTTCCAACCACATCCAATCTGTATTATCTTCACATATAGGACATGCACACAGACCTTTGTTACTGTACCCAGATAGATTACCGTACGCTGGAAAGTCATTAATGGTGCCAAAAATCATAGCCTTCAGAATGAAACTTTCTTCTCTGAACCCATCATACACCTCTACCCCAATCTCCCACATTTGCTTCAAGTCTTCTATTAAAGGAGCCAAGTATACGTCAACATCATTTCCTGGTTGTTTGGGGCCAAAAATTAACAAAGACAACATCATATACTTTCGTTTCATGCAAAGCCATGGAGGTAAGTTAAAGATCGCCAAAATCACAGGCCATGTACTATGGGAGCTACTCTGGATACCGTGCGGGTTAAATCCATCGGCAGACAATGCAAGGCGTAGGTTTCTTGGGTCATGCCCAAAATCAGGATAATCAATATCAAGCCTTTTCCACTGCGGAGAATCCTCCGGGTGTCGTAGCACGCAATCTTTAATCCTTTCATCATCATGCAAAGTCAACATTTTGCATCTTCCGAACTATGGTACATACGCCTAAATCGAGGAATTATGGGAAAATACCACAATACCTTTTCTGGAGCAGAGTCTTTCTTCTTATACCGCGGTGCATTACATTTAGGGCACGACTTTAACAATGCATGTTCATTCCGAAATAAAATGCAATCATTCGGACAAGCATGTATCTTCTCAAAGTTCAAACCAATGGTGCCTAACATTTGTTTTGCATCATACGTCCGAGAAGGGAGAACATTGTCTTCTGGCAACATATCTTTCAATAGCGCGAGTAATTCCGTAAAGCTCTTATCCGTCCATCCGTGGCAAGTTTTCAAGTTATACAGCTTTATCACAGTCGATAACTTTGTGAATTCAGTACAGCCCGCATACAACGGTGTCTCCGCATCGGTTATCAACTTCTCAAACATTTGAGGAGAATCATTAAGATCGTCTTCAACCGCCTTTGCCATCTCTTCAAATTGGTCGCCATCAAATGTTTCAGGATAATCAACCGGATCACATCTCTGAGTACTATTATCCATATTTGAAGGTTCACCTCTTTTCTCACCGTGCATTGTCCAACAAATATAACTTTGATCGATTCCATTGGCCTTTAAATGTCTTCCCAACTCAACCGCAGTAACTCGATTGGCGTAACAACATCTTAAACAAGGACACTTGAACTTACTAGAAGTTCCTAAATGTCGAACAGCAAAGTTCACAAAATATTCCACTCCATTGGCATATTCTTTCGACAGACGATTGGCAGACATCCACTTTCTATCCATATTAGACCGAAATTTAATATAAATTCCTGGTAAGAGAACTTAAATATGTTATAGGTGAAAAATAGACAGAGTACAATGTTTAAAAGTTTTTCAATTCATATCCAAAACAAACAAACAAACTTTCTTTTTTAAAAGTTTTTCAATTCCTCTCCCTATTTTCCCAAGCTATATTTCCTATTCTATTCTTATTCTCGGTAACATCCCCAATAACAGTTTTATTCAAAATATGTCCAAAAATATCAAAAACTAGATAACAACAAAAGTACCTGAAAAGCTAAGAGAGATGAACCGCAAAGCTAAGCGAGATGAACCAGAGAGAGCGCAGGAGAGAGATCAACGAGAGCCTGTACCAATAAATAAATTTCTTAAAGTTATTATAATCATTATTATGAACCCAACGAAATTCAAAATGATTGTTAAGACTTTTCTCATTCATTTGCAAATAAGATAAAAGGCTTAAGGACTAAAATGCTAACTGAACAACAACTAAAAATAAAGATCCAACTTATTAAAATTCTACACTTTTTTTGACAAACCCAAAAAAAAATAATCATTCAAAATACCCTATCATTATCTATAAAAAAAATTAATCATTCAAGAACCGAAATATCAAGAAATAATTCCTAATCATTCAAGAAAAAAATACTTTAACATGTTCAGCAACATATATAACTATAAATATCCAAAAAATACTTCAACATTGCAGCAACATATATATAACTATATAACTATAAATATCAAGACAAAAAAAATACAAAACAAACGTAATGCCTGGGCTGCGAAAGGAGAAAGGAAAAGGAAAAGAAAACCTTATGGCTGGGCTGCGAACAGATGGTGGTGGCCACTGGTGGTCCGCCGCATCTGAGAGCTGAATGGGGAGGCGCGCCGTTTGGGTGGAGATCAAGGGGGAAAGAGAGGCTGCGCCGTTTGGGTGAGAAGGGTTGCGATGGTGGTGGGGAGAGATGGTCGCGCGTCAAGAGAGCTGGGAGGGTGAGAGCTGGGCGTGCCGTTTGGGGAGAGAGATAGAGGGGGAAAGAGACAGTACTGTGAGTGAGAGGGAAATGAAACAAAGGGGATCTGAAAAATTAAAAAAATTGGGCATTGGGGGAGCTCGTGGAAAGCGCCCCTGTTGGTGGATGCGAAAATTAAAAATTAGGGAATTGGGAGCGCTCATAAAAAGCGCCCCTGTTGGTGGATCCGGTTTTAGGCATCAGAGACGCTTGTTAAAAGGCGCCCCTAAAGGCCCTGCGTATTTTGAGCATCAGGGGCGCTTTTTTAAAAAGCGCCCGTGATGCTTAAAATACGCAGGGCCTTTAGGGGCGCTTTTTAACAAGCGCCTCTGATGCTCAAAATACGCAGGGCCTTTAGGGGCGCTTTTTAAAAAGCGCCCCTAAAAGCCCTGCGTATTTGGGCATTAGGGGCGCTTTTTAAAAAGCGCCCCTAAAGAGTGCGCCCTTTTTCTACAGTTTTGTTGTAGTGTATTCTTGAGAAATATAGCTGACAACCTTGTTAGCATTCATTCTAATGAACTCAACGTGAGAATTATAATTAAAAACTAAAAATAGACCCTCCCAAACGTTAATGTAAGACCCAAATTCAGAAATAAAATTGTCGTTGGAATTGAACGCATCAACAACACACTTAGCATCCAACTCAAAGATGACATCCTTAAAACCAAGCTCACCCCCCAAGATATAGCTAAGTATAAATAAACACAAAGCGTCTCCTTGAAGCACATCAGTGATAGGAGAGGACCAATGAATTTTAGCTCGAATAAAATTACCATGATCATCCCGAATACACATACTGACACCAACCTTGTTCTCCACCAAAGAAAAGGAAGCATCCACATTACATTTGACCCACCCAGCTCGTGGTTTCTCCTAGATGAATTCAAATTATTTTTTTTGGATTATTTCCATTCAAATTTGATTTCTATTGAATTAGAAGGTCAACAATTTTTACTTAAGAAAGAAAATAATGCTTGGTGAGAATCTAGGGATAGTGTTGGAATTTGGAAAGCACTAGTGCTTTTACCGTGCGATGCACGTGACAAAAGCTTCATTTAATACACTAATATTGTAGTATTGTATTCGTGAAGGTAAAATTAACTATATCATGTAGAAGGAGTTAGTAATAATATGAATTATAATTAAAAATATCATTTTTAATTAACAAATACATTGAAATTAAACATCTAGAAATAATATATAAGAAGAAAAAGTTTAAAGAATTTTAATAATATAATTCATATTCATCAAAGGTAAATATAAAAAGTTAACTCATAATTAGAAAAAAAGAAGACAACAGTACAATTCGAAAAGTGAAAAAGGAGGATATCAAGCAGGGTTGGATGAGAACCACCAATAAAATGTAAGCAACTATACAAAGATAAAGGAATATGATCCTTAAATTCTTGTTTTCCAAAGCATCTTTAAATTATTTTTTTAAAGTCCAAAAAAATATGGTCCAAAAAAATATAAAGAGAATAAGTTTAAAAAAATGATTCTTTAATTTGGTTATTGAGGAACGAATTTTAGATATTTGAACGGTAATTTTTTCTGAACGTAAAAGTACCTACAAATACACTGCTTAGAATCGCACTTTATGTATTTTGTCACAAAATTACTCTTTAAATTTTTTTTTGCGTATTTGAACAGTTAAAATTTTCGTCGAACACTAAGGTAACCCAAAACACACCACGAAATTAATTTTTAGTTGACTAAACCAATTATTGAGGAACGAACTTCATGTAATTGTACATCTAAATTTTTTTGAATCCTAAATCACCCAAAAACACTACTTACATTTTAACGAATTTGGTTATCGAGGAACAAACTTCGCGTATTTAAACAATTAAAAATTTCCCGGATCCTAAAGTATCCAAAACACACTATCTAGGATCACACTTTACACTATTTTTCACGAAATAAATTTTATTTTTCACCAATCCGGTTATGAAGGAACAAAGTTCGCGTATTTGAACAATTAAAATATTTTACGGACCCTAAAATACCTCTAAAATATAAATAAAACAAAATTATCATTTTTAATTAACATATACATTGAAATTGAACATCCAAAGACGAACTTTGTTCCTTCATACTTTGCGTACTTTGAACAGTTAAGATTTTTGTCAAACGCTACGGTAACCCAAAACACATCACGAAATTAATTTTTAGTTTGACCAAACCAATTATTGAGGAACGAACTCCCTGTAATTGTACATATAAAAAGGCTTAAATATGTTTTTAGTCCCTGCAAATATGAGGTGTTTTGGTTTTAGTCCCCTAAAATTATTTGTTTTAAAAAACTCCCTGCAAAAGACACTTTTTTGATTTTAGTCCTTCTATTAGTGCTCTGTTCCAAAAAAAATTGTTAACTTGGTTAACTGAAGTCTTATGTGGAAAAATTATATCCTATTTGGAACCCTAATTCCCTTCTTCGACATTATTTTATATTTTAATTTATTTTTAAAGCTGAGATAGATAAATGAGAAAAAAAGAATATTATTTTAGTCCTTCTATTATTTTTAATTTGTAACACCCATTTTCTACCCGTTAATTTGTTTGTAAAAATCAGAGTTTCAAAATCGTTTTCATCGCAAGGAATGTTACACATACTTCAAATAAAACATCGTGCTTCAATAAAACAGTTCAACATCAATAATTGTGCAATACGTAGCGCGCCCCCAATGGGGAAAACCTCAAACATCAGTCATCGTCACCACAACCTTAACATCAATAAAAACCAACTACGCAGCGGAAAGTAAAATAAAGGGAAACCATCAAATAACATATAACAACTAAAATGGTCTTAAAAACATCGAGTTTGTTCCCCCCTGAGTGCTACGTATCAGAGCATGACGACCCGACTCAAAATAGTGAAGATACCTAGGTCTTCACTCGTGATCACCTGCACGTTACCGCATAGGGGTAACATTCAAACAGAAGGGTGAGTCCAATTCAATCCATATAATAAATCATATGATAAGCAATAAGTCAGGTCACATCACTAGAGTAACCACATCACAGTCATCAATCACGTCAATACCACAACTCATCACGATGTCATGTAACCATATGAAATGCAACCCACTCGCGGGCATATGCATGAGGTACCTTTCATCAACGTCGCTTAGCCTTTATCGCCTCATCGTCGCTGGGTTCATGCACATGGAATACATGAGACTCTATGACATGCACCACACACAAACACACAATCACGGTCAACTATGTGACCCGTCACTTACCAATTTGCCAAATCAGAGGCACAGCACCTGTCAATTTATAATTACACACAACAACGTCGCTATATTTCATCGTCGCTTATTATCATCGTTGTTGCACCCCGAAAAATCCCCGGCTTTGGGGTTTCTCAATGTACAACGTGGAAAAATTTTGGAGCCGCCATCAATATTTTAATTTTAAGACCAAAACATTGAAAAAAGGTCTTTTGGGCAAGGCGGATGGTCTTTGAAAACTAGAGATATAGGTTCGGGGATCGATTACGTGCGAGGAAGGTGTTAGCACCGCGCACGTCCTTTCTACCGAAAGGGAACCTCTAATTAAATGTGTGGTTTTAACACTTGATTTGAAAAATACCTAGATTTGCCTATTTATTTCTTGTTTGAAGACGAATGAGAAAACTTACCGGAAATTTTATTTTTGGTGAGAAAGGGGGAAAAAAAGGAGTTTTTAGAAAGAAGTGCTTGACGGGACATGGCCCGCTCCTACGTATCTCCCAGTGCGATGGAGAATTCAAAGCTACGTAGTTCTTGGTTCTTTTTGAAAAGTTTTTGTTTTTTATCTTTTTAAGTGAGTTTTTGAAATAGGACGAGCATTAGCAAATGATTAAACTAGCAGAGGCTATGATGAATCACTTACTAAATACTCAAAAGAGAGAGTTGTACCGCTAGTCAAACGAACGAAGGTTCTGATGGACTATTGATAACAACTCGTTTTTTTTATTATCTTTTTTGAAAGTGATTTTCGAAAGAGATTGATTTGTACGATGATCAAACTAACAAAGGTTATGATGGATCGTCGTTTATTATTTTTAGGGGAAAAGGACATTGTCACTAATAGCTAAACGAACAGAGGCTCTGATGAGCTACTAGCAACAATGGGTTTGAAAATGATTTTGTTTGTTTTATGAAAATGATTGGTTTAGGGGGATGAAAAGAATTTTTTATTTGTTGCGCTTGACGAGAACGTGGCTCGCTCCTACGTATCCCAAACGGGAATCAAAGCGACGTAGTTCTAATTAAAAAAATGTTTTTGAAAGGGTTTAAAAGGGGCAAGCTGAATCACCCGAGACCATCTTCACCACTTAGAACATGATGCACTAGGCATAAGTGGGAATCATATGGTTCGTCATCAACAATGGACGATAATATACAAGAACGAGTGGATAAATGCTATAGCTAAGTTTAAATCACATGGATCACAATAACTAAAAATTAACAAATGAAAAGACTGAAATACCTCTGATGAAGACAGATATTGAAGAACGCAAACCCCGACTAACTCTTGCAGAAGATCGACTCTGACGGACCAACGGAACGAATAGAGCGAAAAAATAAAGCGTAGAAGAGTTTTTCTAAAATGTGAGAGATTTCGAGAAAAATGGGTTTTTTCTCTGATCTCGTGAAGAATGCGTGTGAAGATCTCTCCTCTGAAATGAAAAATGAGCTTCCTATTTATAGGAAATCAGATTTGATCTATTTTAGGAAACGGAGTAATCGATTATGTTGGAAATAACTTGGGAGATGTAATCGATTATAGGCTCATTGATTTTTGAGTGGATAATCGATTATGTGTGAAGGAAAAACAAGTGTATAATCGATTATCAACCTTCCTAAAAAGGTGGTAATCGATTATATGCTTAGTTACAAGAAGGGAGTAATCGATTTATTTGATAAATATGGAAACTTCCATTTGCTTCATAATCGATTATGTGTGATGTGCAAATGAGGGCTAATCGATTATTTGCTTCCAAAATGATTAGGATAATCGATTTATTGTTGTAAATAAGGAAACAATCGATTATTCACTTTAGTAAAGATAGGAGAGTAATCGATTATGTGCTCTGAAAACATTCAGGCACATAATCTATTACCATAATCCATTATCTTTGTAAAAATATAGGATTTTAATTTCAAGCCCTCAACCAAAATATTTTTAGAAATATTTTTCAAAACTATTTTGATGCACCATGCATGTTTTGAAACACTCATCTCTCAGCTACTAAAAGTCATAGACCTTCAGTGATAAATGACCAAAATGCCCTTTTTGACCCTAAAAACCCTAATTTCCCAAAAAGTGCATTCTAACCCTAAAAATGATTTCAAAAACTTTGGAATGGTTTCTAGGACCCAAAATGCAATGCATAATTTATTTTTGTGTGGAAAATTAGGGTTTGGACCTAAGCCGGACAAAATTGGGGTATGACAACTGCCCCTCTTTATCTGAATTTTAACGAGGAATATGAATTGGCCAAAACATATTCCAAGGCAAAATGAAGATAAAGAATTCAGAAATTATACCGATTTTGTCCACTTGGGGAAACCCGAATTTTCCTCTTTTTCTTTTTCTATTTTTGAATAGATGGGTTTTGAGAACAAACGGGGAACGGTTAACACTTGGCGCATTAACTGAGAGAGAAAATGACGGACCACTCGGGATCTGAAGGAGCACTAAGGCTCTGAAGGACCACTCAGGGTCTGAAGGAGCACTAAGGCTCTGAAGGACCACTCAGGGCCTGGAAGGCTGCCTAGGCCTTAATTGAAGGACCATCGTGGTCTGAAGGAGCGCTACTAGCTATGGTACTAGTAAAACGGTCTGAGGGGGCCTTTCGAGCGGCCATGATGGGTCAAGATCAGCTCCGGAACTGATATGTTGACCATGAAGGACGTCCGTTGTGTCTTAGGCTGACACAACTAGTCTGAAGGACCACTTGGGGTCTGAAGGACTTACCCGCAGCTCGAATACGAGGTGAAGTCTGTTTTTGAAGGGACACTTGGGTCCTGAAGGGATTCACGAATCCTGTTGGTTGATTGATTGAAATGTTCAACTAAAGCAGACAGAATAGTAAAATGGGCACTTGGCGTGCAAACAGAAAAGTAAAATGGGCACTTGGCGTGCAAACAGAAAGGTAAATGGTAAAGAATGCGGTAAAGAAAGCAGTAAGGAAGGAGCACTGAGGGCTCAGGATGAGCGCGGAGGGCTTAGGAGGGAGCACAGAGGGCTCAGGATGAGCACAGAGGGCTCAGGGGGGAGCACAGAGGGCTCAGGAGGAGCACAGAGGGCTCAGGATGAGCGCAGAGGGCTCAGGGGAGCACAGAGGGCCCAGGAGGAGCACAGAGGGCTCAGGAGGAGCACAGAGGGCTCAGGAGGGAGAGCACAGAGGGCTCAGGAGGATGAGCACAGAGGGCTCAGGAGGAACACAGAGGGCTCAGGAGGAGCACAGAGGGCTCAGGAGGGAGAGCACAGAGGGCACAGGAGGAGCACAGAGGGCTCAGGAGGAGCACAGAGGGCTCAGGAGGAGCACAGAGGGCTCAGGAGGATGAGCACAGAGGGCTCAGGAGGAGCACAGAGGGCTCAGGATGAGCACAGAGGGCTCAGGAGGATGAGCACAGAGGGCTCAGGAGGATGAGCACAGAGGGCTCAGGATGAGCACAGAGGGCTCAGGAGGATGAGCACAGAGGGCTCAGGAGGAGCACAGAGGGCTCAGGAGGATGAGCACAGAGGGCTCAGGAGGAGCACAGAGGGCTCAGGAGGATGAGCACAGAGGGCTCAGGAGGAGCACAGAGGGCTCAGGATGAGCGCAGAGGGCTCAGGGGGGAGCACAGAGGGCTCAGGAGGAGCACAGAGGGCTCAGGAGGGAGAGCACCGAGGGCTCAGGAGGAGCACAGAGGGCTCAGGAGGATGAGCACAGAGGGCTCAGGAGGAACACAGAGGGCTCAGGAGGAGCACAGAGGGCTCAGGAGGGAATGCACAGAGGGCACAGGAGGAGCACAGAGGGCTCAGGAGGAGCACAGAGGGCTCAGGAGGAGCACAGAGGGCTCAGGGGGGAGCACAGAGGGCTCAGGAGGAGCACAGAGGGCTCAGGATGAGCGCAGAGGGCTCAGGGGGAGCACAGAGGGCCCAGGAGGAGCACAGAGGGCTCAGGAGGAGCACAGAGGGCTCACGAGGGAGAGCACAGAGGGCTCAGGAGGAGCAAAGAGGGCTCAGGAGGATGAGCACAGAGGGCTCAGGAGGAACACAGAGGGCTCAGGAGGAGCACAGAGGGCTCAGGAGGGAGAGCACAGAGGGCACAGGAGGAGCACAGAGGGCTCAGGAGGAGCACAGAGGGCTCAGGAGGAGCACAGAGGGCTCAGGAGGATGAGCACAGAGCGCTCAGGAGGAGCACAGAGGGCTCAGGATGAGCACAGAGGGCTCAGGAGGATGAGCACAGAGGGCTCAGGAGGAGCACAGAGGGCTCAGGAGGATGAGCACAGAGGGCTCAGGATGAGCACAGAGGGCTCAGGAGGATGAGCACAGAGGGCTCAGGAGGAGCACAGAGGGCTCAGGAGGATGAGCACAGAGGGCTCAGGAGGATGAGCACAGAGGGCTCAGGAGGAGCACAGAGGGCTCAGGAGGATGAGCACAGAGGGCTCAGGAGGATGAGCACAGAGGGCTCAGGAGGAGCACAGAGGGCTCAGGATGAGCGCAGAGGGCTCAGGGGGAGCACAGAGGGCTCAGGAGGGAGCACAGAGGGCTCAGGAGGATGAGCACAGAGGGCTCAGGAGGAGCACAAAGGGCTCAGGATGAGCACAGAGGGCTCAGGAGGATGAGCACAGAGGGCTCAGGAGGAGCACAGAGGGCTCAGGAGGAGCACAGAGGGCTCAGGAGGAGCACAGAGGGCTCAGGGGGGAGCACAGAGGGCTCAGGAGGAGCACAGAGGGCTCAGGATGAGCGCAGAGGGCTCAGGGGGAGCACAGAGGGCCCAGGAGGAGCACAGAGGGCTCAGGAGGAGCACAGAGGGCTCAGGAGGGAGAGCACAGAGGGCTCAGGAGGAGCACAGAGGGCTCAGGAGGAGCACAGAGGGCTCAGGAGGATGAGCACAGAGGGCTCAGGAGGAACACAGAGGGCTCAGGAGGAGCACAGAGGGCTCAGGAGGGAGAGCACAGAGGGCACAGGAGGAGCACAGAGGGCTCAGGAGGAGCACAGAGGGCTCAGGAGGAGCACAGAGGGCTCAGGAGGAGCACAGAGGGCTCAGGATGAGCACAGAGGGCTCAGGAGGATGAGCACAGAGGGCTCAGGAGGAGCACAGAGGGCTCAGGAGGATGAGCACAGAGGGCTCAGGATGAGCACAGAGGGCTCAGGAGGATGAGCACAGAGGGCTCAGGAGGAGCACAGAGGGCTCAGGAGGATGAGCACAGAGGGCTCAGGAGGATGAGCACAGAGGGCTCAGGAGGAGCACAGAGGGCTCAGGAGGAGCACAGAGGGCTCAGGAGGATGAGCACAGAGGGCTCAGGAGGAGCACAGAGGGCTCAGGATGAGCGCAGAGGGCTCAGGGGGGAGCACAGAGGGCTCAGGAGGGAGCACAGAGGGCTCAGGAGGATGAGCACAGAGGGCTCAGGAGGAGCACAGAGGGCTCAGGATGAGCACAGAGGGCTCAGGAGGATGAGCACAGAGGGCTCAGGAGGAGCACAGAGGGCTCAGGAGGAGCACAGAGGGCTCAGGAGGATGAGCACAGAGGGCTCAGGATGAGCACAGAGGGCTCAGGAGGAGCACAGAGGGCTGAGGAGGAGCACAGAGGGCTCAGGAGGATGGGCACAGAGGGCTCAGGAGGAGCACAGAGGGCTCAGGATGAGCACAGAGGGCTCAGGAGGAGCACAGAGGGCTCAGGAGGATGAGCACAGAGGGCTCAGGAGGAGCACAGAGGGCTCAGGATGAGCACAGAGGGCTCAGGAGGATGAGCACAGAGGGCTCAGGAGGAGCACAGAGGGCTCACAAATTCTGCTGATTGGTTGATTTGAAATGACCGAGGCTGCTGTATTGGATTGAGGTACCTGCATACGTCAGTTGATGCAAGGAATGGTGCATGGAGTATGAGTGCAGGTTATGCATGTGCATGCAATGAGTGCATGTTATGAGTGCATGTTATGCATGTGCATGCAATGCATGATTTTGGTGTGATGATGAATGTGGTGAAACATTCTTGAGGTTTTCCTTTTGATTTGTTTTTTCTTGATCAGCTTTCTTTTTTTGATCAACTGTTTTTTCATTTGCTCTTTTTGCTATGTGAGGATGCAACTGCAATACTTTGATGCCTGATATGAAATGGTTGATTGGGAAACATAGGCATATGGGATGAATGCATGAAATGCGAATGCAAATGAAATGTTTGGATGCTAATGTTATGATGCATAGTGTAATGATATGAAATGGTTGATTGGGAAACATAGGCATTTTTGATGACATGCGATGAATGCATGAAATGCGAATGTGAATATGATGTGAATGAAATGCTTGGATGCAAATGTTATGACACGGGATGACGTGTTTCTGCTTTTATGATGCAAATGCTTTGATGCTTGATGGAATGAGATGGAAGATTTTTTTGCTTTTATCTGTTGCTTCTTTTTTGTTGCCCTTCATGCAATGATGATGTTGGCACGATGCAAACTATGATAAACAAAATGGAATGCCTAAATGCATGAGGCGAAAAATAGGATATGAATGATTAAATATTTTTGTGATGATGAGATGCAAGACTTTGAATGCAAGGAATTGAGATGATTATTGACCATTTTGTTGAGAAAAAATGGAATTTGATTCAAACTCCGGTGTTCTCAAGATTTTATTTACAAACAAGCTCACTTGTTTTCTCTTCCTTCCAATGACGACTGAATCTTAAATATCGCGTGACTAACTTGTCTTCTCTCTCTTTGAAGCATTATCTAGTAAGCATGCATAGGGGTGCAAATGTGAATGAGTGAGTCCGTTAACTTGGGATTGGTTTAGGGCCTGGACTTTTATGGCAAGTGAAGGAATGACCGACATGGCTATTGTCGAAGCTTGTGAGGGATCAAGAGATACAAGATTGCCCCAATTCAGGTCTTTGATGAGTGAATAGTTTGCCCCTGTCTAGTGGTGACAACAACTAGGGGCGTAGAAGATGATGAATTGGGAACGCTTCGGCTCTTGGGATGAAAGCTGGAATGAAAGGGGTTTTGCTTCAACCCACAGAATTTGATGTTGCCCCAGTCATAACAAAGACAAAGCTGCCCCAATCAGAATGACAAGGTCTTGTGAGGTTTTTTATGGGAATGAATGAGGTGAAGGAATGGGAATGCACTTGCCCCACTTTGGAATGACATTGACAACTGGAGTGACATGGGATGGGCATTGAACAGACTTTCCCAAGACTAGGGTGTGTGGGTGGTGAAGAGAATGCCCCAACTTTTGGGTCTGAGTGGTATTCTCAGTGTAAATTTTTGGTTCTCTACTGATGTCTTGACTTTTGGTGTGAAAGAAACCTTATCTGGTGATCACTAAACCTTGTTTTAATGCATCTTGAACGTGTTTTGGAGTGCAAGTCCCTCCTTTTTTATTTTGTCAGCTTTCTTTTTTCTGACCGTTTGTTTTTGTTTCCTCAGTTCTCTTTTTTTTTTAGGGTTCATTCTTTCTTGATCAGCTTTCTTTTTTCTGATCGTTTGTTTTTCTTTTGAGCAAACACATTGTACATAGATAAGCTTGTTCGTCCTAAGATTAGAATTTGAGTGAACAAAAGCAACCGGTCATTGATCGGAATGGACTTTTCGGGATTGTGGTGTTTTGTGGAGGAATGAGGGTTAGGCTTAATGAAGTGTTTGAGGCTAAAGGGAGGATGAGTTTTGTTCGGCGTTGATTGACGGTTAATGGTCTATGAGGAAGACGGTTATTGGGCTTGTTTGGGCTCTGTTAAAGCAAATGGTAGAATGACTAAGGGGTTTGATGTTGAGGCCAAAGGAAGTGTTTGAAGGTTTATGGAACCAGGTGTTGGAATGATGAAGTGTTTGAAGGTTTATTTAGACAAGGACCTCATGTATTTTGTGGTAACATGTACCAGCTCACCACTTACATTTCTTTTGTATTTTGTTTTGGGATTTTCATTTTTGAAGCCCCCTTTTTTGATTTTTTTTTTTTTTGACTCGGGTGAGCTGATAAAAGTGATGCACTGTTTTTTTTTTGTTTTTTTATTTATTTGGGGTGATCCTTGTCTAGGGTGATTTTTGGATTTTGGTTTTTCTTGGCTCAAGGTGGGTAGGAAAAGGACTTTCTGGGATTTTGGGATTTTTGAGGAGATGGCCAAACTTCATTTCAAATCCCGATTGCTTATTTCTATAAGACTTAACTTTAGAACAATGTGTTTGCTCTTTTTTCCTTTTTTGTGCCCTAATTTTTGCCTGGACCGCTCTTTGCGAGTTTTCAGTCCACCGGGCGCTCCTTTTTGCCTAGGCCGCCCTTTGCGGGTTTTCAACCTAGCGAGCTTGTTTTCTTGTTTATTATTATTATTTTTGAGAGACTTGCACTGAAGGAGTATGATATTAACAAAGGGGAATTAATGATCACAGACTTGCCCCAGCATGGAGGACTTGAACCAAAAGTCAAATACGCACTGATGGGGAGAATATGTAATTTATGGGTGGACGGGGCGGGACTTAGACTTGGACGGGAAACTGTGGTAAGGGAGGAAAACCAACGGACTCAAACAAGAGAATGTACTCATAGCATGCATGCTCATTAGAAGAATGCTTCACAGAGAGTTAACATCAGTTAAAAACTTGTTTTTTTTTTTTTTTCTTTGACACACTATTTCAGTCTTTTGTCATAGAATGGATGGGATGCAGTGCTTTTGAAAGAAATGCAAATGAGCTATTGATTTGAAAAACTGAGTGCTTTGGAACACCTTGATAAACTTTTTCAAAAAGGATGATTGTTTTGCAAGAACGTCTCGCTTCTCATCACAACTCTTGTTTTAGGTAATGAATGAATGCAAGTATGATGCAAATGATTTATTGGAAAAAGGTTTTAGAAAAATGTGCTTGACGGGGTATGGCCCGTTCCTACGTATCCCCATTGTAATGAGGAATCAAAGCTTACGTAGTTCTACTGTGTCTTTTTTGAAATAATGCTTATGCATGAAAGTCTCATCTTGGATGAACTTGACGAGGATTTTTTTTGCATGATTATAAGTGAAATGTTTATGCTATGCAGATGATAATTGTTTTTTTTTTGTTTTATCTTTATGTAATGAAAGGGAATGCAATATGAATGGTTTTTTTTTTCAAAATTGGAATTTTATGCAATGCAAATGATGCAATGATGCAGTGATGCAATGATGCGATGATGCAAGGATGTTTCTTTTTTTGTGTTTTTGCAGAAAGAGGATATTTACAGGTGGTGATTTGAAAATTTTCACCCTATATGCCACCTCATATAGGTATTTATTGAAAAGGGAAAGCATATTTTTTTTTGATTTTCAAAAATTCTGAAGGAAAAATTGATTGAACTGAATGCAACAATGCAACACACAATTTGGAAAGCCCTTGTGACCTAAAAGGGAAGAAACCTATGATCTAAGGCATTTTAGGGGTAATCTTCTCATGTGGCTCTATTCACACCCTCACAAAGGTCATCAGAGCCACTGTCTCTTTCACGAAATTCCTTGTAAATGCAGCAAACTGCTAGGTACAAGGTATCATGGAAGAGCACAACTCTTGATTGAAACTTTCGCGAGTAGCCAAACGGACAGAGGTCCTGATGGGCTCCCACTACTCGAATCCACTCATCCTATGGTATCCTAACAGACCTGGGTTATGGTCTCTTCCTCTAATCATATAATCTCGGGGTACAAGTGGTGTGTGCGAAGGGCATTTCCTTAAAAACTACCTAACCTGCAAATGAAAATCCAGACAATCCAGACAATAGAAAGCAATAACATGTCGTCTACCCTAGGGTTTAATACCAGTTAAATACAACTAATCTAGGGTGCCAACAGCAATGCACTACTTACCTCAAGAAAGGGAGCGAAGAAGAGGGAACAGGATAGAATGGGGAAGAGATGCATGAACTTACCTTTGGAGAAAAGGAGCAAAGAAGAAGGGAACATGGGGGGTTGGAAGAATGCATGGGCATAAGCAATGAAAGAATAGGAGTAGAAGAGGAGATAGGGAATAACAAAGAAGACAAATGCATATGCCTACAATCAATGATAAGAAAGAAAGGCAAACAATGTATTAATCAAATCAACAGTACATTAAACCACATATTTTAATTAGTTAGGCTTGACCCTCGTCTTTAAAAAAGTCTCCCCAGTGGAGTCGCCAGCTGTTGCACCCCGAAAAATCCCCGGCTTTGGGGTTTCTCAATGTACAACGTGGAAAAATTTTGGAGCCGCCACCAATATTTTAATTTTAAGACCAAAACATTGAAAAAAGGTCTTTTGGGCAAGGCGGATGGTCTTTGAAAACTAGAGATATAGGTTCGGGGATCGATTACGTGCGAGGAAGGTGTTAGCACCGCGCACGTCCTTTCTACCGAAAGGGAACCTCTAATTAAATGTGTGGTTTTAACACTTGATTTGAAAAATACCTAGATTTGCCTATTTATTTCTTGTTTGAAGACGAATGAGAAAACTTACCGGAAATTTTATTTTTGGTGAGAAAGGGGGAAAAAAAAGGAGTTTTTAGAAAGAAGTGCTTGACGGGACATGGCCCGCTCCTACGTATCTCCCAGTGCGATGGAGAATTCAAAGCTACGTAGTTCTTGGTTCTTTTTGAAAAGTTTTTGTTTTTTATCTTTTTTAGTGAGTTTTTGAAATAGGACGAGCATTAGCAAATGATTAAACTAGCAGAGGCTATGATGAATCACTTACTAAATACTCAAAAGAGAGAGTTGTACCGCTAGTCAAACGAACGAAGGTTCTGATGGACTATTGATAACAACTCGTTTTTTTTATTATCTTTTTTGAAAGTGATTTTCGAAAGAGATTGATTTGTACGATGATCAAACTAACAAAGGTTATGATGGATCGTCGTTTATTATTTTTAGGGGAAAAGGACATTGTCACTAATAGCTAAACGAACAGAGTCTCTGATGAGCTACTAGCAACAATGGGTTTGAAAATGATTTTGTTTGTTTTATGAAAATGATTGGTTTAGGGGGATGAAAAGAATTTTTTATTTGTTGCGCTTGACGAGAACGTGGCTCGCTCCTACGTATCCCAAACGGGAATCAAAGCGACGTAGTTCTAATTAAAAAAATGTTTTTGAAAGGGTTTAAAAGGGGCAAGCTGAATCACCCGAGACCATCTTCACCACTTAGAACATGATGCACTAGGCATAAGTGGGAATCATATGGTTCGTCATCAACAATGGACGATAATATACAAGAACGAGTGGATAAATGCTATAGCTAAGTTTAAATCACATGGATCACAATAACTAAATATTAACAAATGAAAAGACTGAAATACCTCTGATGAAGACAGATATTGAAGAACGCAAACCCCGACTAACTCTTGCAGAAGATCGACTCTGCCGGACCAACGGAACGAATAGAGCGAAAAAATAAAGCGTAGAAGAGTTTTTCTAAAATGTGAGAGATTTCGAGAAAAATGGGTTTTTTCTCTGATCTCGTGAAGAATGCGTGTGAAGATCTCTCCTCTGAAATGAAAAATGAGCTTCCTATTTATAGGAAATCAGATTTGATCTATTTTAGGAAACGGAGTAATCGATTATGTTGGAAATAACTTGGGAGATGTAATCGATTATTGGCTCATTGATTTTTGAGTGGATAATCGATTATGTGTGAAGGAAAAACAAGTGTATAATCGATTATCAACCTTCCTAAAAAGGTGGTAATCGATTATATGCTTAGTTACAAGAAGGGAGTAATCGATTTATTTGATAAATATGGAAACTTCCATTTGCTTCATAATCGATTATGTGTGATGTGCAAATGAGGGCTAATCGATTATTTGCTTCCAAAATGATTAGGATAATCGATTTATTGTTGTAAATAAGGAAACAATCGATTATTCACTTTAGTAAAGATAGGAGAGTAATCGATTATGTGCTCTGAAAACATTCAGGCACATAATCTATTACCATAATCCATTATCTTTGTAAAAATATAGGATTTTAATTTCAAGCCCTCAACCAAAATATTTTTAGAAATATTTTTCAAAACTATTTTGATGCACCATGCATGTTTTGAAACACTCATCTCTCAGCTACTAAAAGTCATAGACCTTCAGTGATAAATGACCAAAATGCCCTTTTTGACCCTAAAAACCCTAATTTCCCAAAAAGTGCATTCTAACCCTAAAAATGATTTCAAAAACTTTGGAATGGTTTCTAGGACCCAAAATGCAATGCATAATTTATTTTTGTGTGGAAAATTAGGGTTTGGACCTAAGCCGGACAAAATTGGGGTATGACAATCGTCGCTTAGCCTTTTGGGCCTCATCGTCACTTATCCATAAACGTCACCGAACAAACAATAGCCACTAAGGGCAAAACAGTCATTTACACATCATCATCAATAATATTGGCCACTAAGGGCAAAAGCGTCATTTAACTAGCCACTAAGGGCATCATTGTCATAATCACCCATTTTGACACTAAAGTGTTAAAACTGTTGGTTATACGCAAAAAGGATTTTTAAAGGACTCAATAGGGCGTTACATCGTCACTGTAATGACCACTAGGGACAGCCACTTAGGCGCCCAGAAAACACCAGAAAGTAATAAGTTTTTATTTTAAAAATAAGACACACAGGTAGACAACTGAAAAAGCTTCTCAACACTTTTTGAAACGTTCAAAACAGATGCCCGAGTCAAAAGATATAGCGAAAACAGTTTTTATAAAAATTTGGGAACATCCTGAAAATGGCGCCCAGGCACTGGGCGCCTAGCAGGGAACACGCTGGAAACTGGCCAGCAACAGAAACTGGCACCCTTGGCGCCCAGCAGCACAAAACGCAAAACTGACGCCCAGCAACAGGACGCCTTCGACAGGCAACATTTCGACAGCAACCTTTCAACAGGCAACAATTTCGACAACAACATTTCGACAGGCAACAAATTTCGACAGCAACATTTCAACAGGCAACAATTTCGACAACAACATTTCGACAGGCAACAAATTTCGACAGCAACATTTCAATAGGCAACAATTTCGGCAACATTTCGACAGGCAACAAATTTCGACAGCAACATTTCGACAGGCAACAAATTTCGACAGCAACATTTCGACACAAGGCGCCCTTGGCGCCCAGCGCCTGCAACACACAACACACACGAACACACGGCGCCCTTGGCACCCAGCGCCTGGCACCTGGCGCCCAGCACCCAACACACGACACACGCGCAGCACAGAACACACGCACACTGGGGCCCTTGGCGCCCAGCGCTCTGCAACACTTCCAGCAACAACAAAAAAAAATTCAGCAACACAAATCAAGCACATGGCGCCCTAGGCGCCCATAACACCAACCAAAGGGATTTTTCAGCCATCAATCATGAACATCACGCATATATCATCAACAAAACATGAAATCACATACATATTCATGATCATGGATAGATCTAGGCTAACCCTACCCTAAAACCTATCATAAACGTCTATTATATAGAAAGATAGAACTCCCCTTACCTTGGATTTGAAGAACAGGAGCCCTAGAGACAGTCACGAACAGAACCACAGCAACGGGTCACGTTCCTCTTCCTCCTTGAGCTCGCGACCTCTCCCTTCTTTTTTTTCTCTTCTCCACGGCGCCTCTCCCTCTCTCTATTCTCTATTCTCAATTCGCAAATGCCTACCCAAAACCCTAATCCCACATGACTTAGCACTTCGCCTATCACATGGATCATGGGCTTGGGCTTTTCACTTAAGCCCAAGTTCATCTAATTGGCGCCTCCACCTTCTAATACCACCTACACCATTTTTAACATAATTTCACTTAATTAAATTGTATCCAACTAATTAAAATAAATTCCTAAATACTTAATTAAGTAAATTAATTAAATATTTAGGGTGTTACAACTCTCCCCCACTTAGAATATCTCGTCCTCGAAATTTACCTGATCAAACAACTCTGGGTAGGACTCCCGCATCTTGCTTTCTAGCTCCCACGTCATACTCTCACTGGCAGCTCCTAGCCAAACCACTTTCACCAATGCAATCTCTTTGCCTCTAAGTGCTTTCACTTCACGATCCTCAATCCGTACGGGCATCGTCTCCACAGTGAGATTATCCCGCACCTCTACATCATCCATATGGATCACATGAGATGGATCCGAAACATACTTCCGAAGTTGCGACACATGAAACACGTCGTGCAAATTCGAAAGATTTGGCGGTAAAGCCACCCTATAAGCCACATTTCCGATTCTCTCAGAAATCTGATAAGGACCAATAAAGCGAGGAGTGAGCTTCTTCGACTTCAACGCTCGACCAACACCGGTAATAGGAGAAACCCTCAAGAACACATGCTCACCCTCCTGAAACTCTAAACCTTTCCTCCGCTTGTCATGATAACTCTTCTGACGACTCTGCGAAGCCTTCATCTTTTCACGGATCATCTTGATTTTCTCTGTAGTCTCCCGGACAATCTCCGGTCCCAACACTACACTCTCCCCCGACTCATACCAACACAACGGCGTTCTACACTTTCGACCATACAATGCTTCAAACGGGGCCATCCCGATACTGGAATGGTAACTGTTGTTATAGGTAAATTCAATCAACGCAAGGTAGGAATCCCATGAACCACCTTGTTCCAAGACACAAGCCCTCAACAAATCTTCTAACGACTGAATTGTCCTCTCTGACTGACCATCTGTCTGAGGATGATATGCCGAACTCATTTTCAACTTTGAACCCAATTCCTTCTGCAAACCCGTCCAAAACTCAGAAGTGAACCTCGGATCCCTATCTGACACAATACTCTTCGGAACACCGTGCAACTTCACAATTTCTTTGACATAGACCTCTGCCAACCTCGACACCGGATAAGTGACATTAATAGGAATAAAGTGAGCAGACTTCGTTAACCTATCAACGATCACCCAAATAGCGTCATGACCTCTAACTGTATTCGGCAATCCCGTCACAAAGTCCATCGCAATGCTGACCCATTTCCACTCTGGAACTTCCAACGGTTGCATCAACCCTGCAGGCTTCTGATGCTCAACTTTCGACTTCTGACAGGTCAAACAGGCATACACAAACTGTGCCACATCTCTCTTCATACCATACCACCAAAACATCTTTTTCAGATCTTGATACATTTTCGTCGCTCCAGGATGGATACTCAACTTGCTACGGTGACCCTCCTCCAAAATTGCCTTTCTCATCTCCGCATCATCCGAAACACAGATTCTTCCCCGGAACCTCAACACACCACGAGAATCCAATTTGAAATCTTCATCTTCGGATTGACCAACCTCATTCATTAAATCTACTAACTTGACATCTGACTTCTGAGCCTCTCTAATGCTGCCCCGAAAGTCATTATCGATCTTTAACATTCCCAGCTTGACACTACGAGGTGTCATTCTACAAACCAAACTCAAATCTCGGAATTCCTCAATCAACTCTAATTCTTTCACCATCATTGCCGACATATGCAAAGACTTCCGGCTTAAAGCATCAGCCACGACATTAGCTTTGCCGGGATGATAATTCAAACCGAAGTCATAATCCTTCAAGAGCTCCAACCACCGACGCTGTCTCATATTCAACTCCTTCTGGTCGAACAGATACTTCAGACTCTTATGATCACTGAACACCTCAAACCTCGAACCATAAAGATAGTGCCTCCAAATCTTAAGCACAAATACCACAGCAGCCAATCCCAAATCATGCGTAGGGTAATTTCTCTCATGAACTCGCAACTGTCTCGACGCATACGCAACAACTTTCCCATCTTGCATCAGCACACCACCAAGACCCATCTTCGAAGCGTCACAATATACAACAAACGGTTCCTCCGGATTAGGCAACGTCAAAACAGGCTACGTTGTCAATCTCTTTTTCAGCTCCATAAAACTTTCCTCACACCGAGCATCCCAAACGAAAACTTTACCCTTACAAGTCAACTGAGTCAACGGAAGGGCCAACTTGGAAAAACCCTCGATGAACCTCTTGTAGTACCCAGCCAAACCCAAGAAGCTTCTGATCTCTGTTGCGGATTTCGGAGCCTCCCACTCCAACACTGCTTCTATTTTTGCCGGATCAACCGCAATACCATTACCAGAAATCACGTGCCCAAGAAAACTCACCTCTTTCAGCCAGAACCCACACTTTGATAACTTAGCATACAACTTTTTCTCTTTCAGAACTTCCAATACTAACTTCAGGTGCTCAGCATGCTCTTCCTCCGACTTAGAATAAACTAGAATGTCATCTATGAAGATCACCACAAACCGATCTAGGTAATTATGGAAAAACGATTCATATATTCCATAAATACACCAGGTGCATTGGTCACACCGAACGGCATCACGGAATACTCGTAATGCCCATACCTTGTCTTGAATGCTGTCTTCTGAACATCTTCATCCTTCACTTTAATCTGATGATACCTGGACCTCAAATCAATTTTGCTGAACACACGGGCACCCACTAACTGATCCATCAAATCGTCGATCCTCGGAAGCGGATACTTGTTCTTGATAGTTACCTTATTCAACTGACGATAGTCCACACATAACCTCATACTCCCATCTTTCTTCTTTACTAACAATACCGGAGCTCCCCACGGTGATACACTCGGTCTCACAAACTTTTTCTCAAGCAATTCTTCGAGTTGCATCTTCAACTCAGACAATTCCGACGCCAACATCCTGTACGGTGCCATAGACACAGGTCTTGTACCAGGTACAAGATCAATCGAGAACTCAACTTCCCTCTCCGTCGGCACACCCGGAATTTCGTCAGGAAAAACCTCAGGAAACTTGCGTACCACTTGCAGTTCTTCAATAACAGCTTGACTCTCAGCAGACAACGATGCCATCAACGAAAATAGCTGAACTCCTTCTTTCCTCAACTTCTTCAACTGACCAGCAGATACCAAAACAGAATCTTCTTCCCCGAAACTAACCGACTTGCTACGACAGTTGATATGGACGTGGTTATTCTCTAACCAGTCCATGCCCAAAATTACATCCAGCCCTCTCAACGGCAGGCAAACAAAATTCACAACAAAGTCCCTGCCGAAGATCGACACGGGACACTGAGAACACACCTGGGAAGTAATCACCGACCCCTTCGCAGGAGTATCGACAACCATATCCCCACACATAGCAGATAAAACAAGACCCAATCTTTTACAACAATCAACAGATATAAAGCAATGGGTAGCACCAGTATCAATAAGAGATTTCAGAGAAGTACCGTTAATGAAACACGTACCTCTAATAAGACCATCCTTCTCATCAGGCTCTTCTCCTGCCAATGCAAACACTTTACCACTAGACCTTTCTTTCTTCGGTTTTGTACATTTTGCACTGATATGCCTAGACTCACCACAGTTGAAACACACCACATCATTGACCTTACACTCGGCCGCCATATGACCCTTTTTACCACAACGGTAGCAAACTCTCTCATCAGACCCGCATGTAGTACTCTTGTGGCCAGGTTTGCCACACTTAAAACAGACAATGCTAACAGGAGCATCTCCCCCACTAGTCTTCTTACCTCCAGCAGCCCTCTGATAACTCTTACCCGCAGGAACCTCATACGGCTTGCTTCGACTCGGAAACTTACCCTTCTTCTCAGACACAGCTTTGTAATGTTCAGTACTGTCCTCCTCGAAGATCCTACAACTATCAACCAGATCAGCGAACACACGGATCTTCTGGTAACCAATGGCCTTTTTGATATCAGGCCTCAAACCATTCTCGAACTTGATGCATTTCGAAAACTCAGCTGTAGCCTCACTATAGTGCGGATAGAATTTTGCCAATCCACAAACTTTGCCGCATATGCAGTCACAGACATACCACCCTGCTTCAGTTCCAGGAACTCTATCTCTTTCTTTCCTCGGACATCTTCAGGAAAATATTTTCTCAGAAATTCTCTGCTGAACACCTCCCAGGTAATCTCTTCCTGCACAGCCTCCAACCTCTGCCTAGTAGCCAACCACCAGTCGTCGGCCTCTTCAGCCAACATGTGAGTACCAAAACGGACCTTCTGCTCAACAGTGCAGTCCATCACCCTGAAAATCCTCTCGATCTCTTTCAACCAAGCCATAGCACCATCTGGATCATATTTGCCCTTAAAAGTGGGCGGATTCTCTCTCTGGAAAGTAGTCAGACTCCGAAAACCAGCGTTCTCCCCAGCATTCTGCTGATTCTGCACAGCCAGAGCCATAGCTTGCAACGCAGCAGCAAGAGCAGCATCGTTTCTCCCTAGCCATTTCAAATTATCACTGCAGCACAAACCAAAAATTCAGAAATAATCTAACAACTTCTTAATTGTCATAAGACACTATGACAGGACAACATTGGCCGGACAGACCGAACTGCTCTGATACCACTAATGTAACACCCATTTTCTACCCTGTTAATTTGTTTGTAAAAATCAGAGTTTCAAAATCGTTTTCATCGCAAGGAATGTTACACATACTTCGAATAAAACATCGTGCTTCAATAAAACAGTTCAACATCAATAATTGTGAAATACGTAGCGCGCCCCCAATGGGGAAAACCTCAAACATCAGTCATCGTCACCACAACCTTAACATCAATAAAAACCAACTACGCAGCGGAAAGTAAAATAAAGGGAAACCATCAAATAACATATAACAACTAAAATGGTCTTAAAAACATCGAGTTTGTTCCCCCCCCTGAGTGCTACGCATCAGAGCATGACGACCCGACTCAAAATAGTGAAGATACCTAGGTCTTCACTCGTGATCACCTGCACGTTACCGCATAGGGGTAACATTCAAACAGAAGGGTGAGTCCAATTCAATCCATATAATAAATCATATGATAAGCAATAAGTCAGGTCACAGCACTAGAGTAACCACATCACAGTCATCAATCACGTCAATACCACAACTCATCACGATGTCATGTAACCATATGAAATGCAACCCACTCGCGGGCATATGCATGAGGTACCTTTCATCATCGTCGCTTAGCCTTTATGGCCTCATCGTCGCTTAGCCTTTACGGCCTCATCGTCGCTGGGTTCATGCACATGGAATACATGAGACTCTATGACATGCACCACACACAAACACACAATCACGGTCAACTATGTGACCCGTCACTTACCAATTTGCCAAATCAGAGGCACAGCACCTGTCAATTTATAATTACACACAACAACGTCGCTATATTTCATCGTCGCTTATTATCATCGTCGCTTAGCCTTTTCGGCCTCATCGTCACTTATCCATAAACGTCACCGAACAAACAATAGCCACTAAGGGCAAAACAGTCATTTACACATCATCATCAATAATATTGGCCACTAAGGGCAAAAGCGTCATTTAACTAGCCACTAAGGGCATCATTGTCATAATCACCCATTTTGACACTAAAGCGTTAAAACTGTTGGTTATACGCAAAAAGGATTTTTAAAGGACTCAATAGGGCGTTACATCGTCACTGTAATGACCACCGGGGACACCCACTTAGGCGCCCAGAAAACACCAGAAAGTAATAAGTTTTTATTTTAAAAATAAGACACACAGGTAGACAACTGAAAAAGCTTCTCAACACTTTTTGAAACGTTCAAAACGGATGCCCTAGTCAAAAGATATAGCGAAAACAGTTTTTATAAAAATTTGGGAACATCCTGAAAATGGCGCCCAGGCACTGGGCGCCTAGCAGGGAACACGCTGGAAACTGGCCAGCAACAGAAACTGGCACCCTTGGCGCCCAGCAGCACAAAACGCAAAACTGGCGCCCAGCAACAGGGCGCCTTCGACAGGCAACATTTCGACAGCAACCTTTCAACAGGCAACAATTTCGACAACAACATTTCGACAGGCAACAAATTTCGACAGCAACATTTCAACAGGCAACAATTTCGACAACAATATTTCGACAGGAAACAAATTTCGACAGCAACATTTCAACAGGCAACGATTTCGACAACAACATTTCGACAGGCAACAAATTTCGACAGCAACATTTCAACAGGCAAGGCGCCCAGCGCCTGCAACACACAACACACACGCACACACGGCGCCGTTGGCGCCCAGCGCCCAGCGCCCAACACACGACACACGCGCAGCACAGAACACACGCACACTGGCGCCCTTGGCGCCCAGGGCCTGGCGCCTGGCGCCCAGCGCTCTGCAACACTTCCAGCAACAACAAAAAAATATAGCAACACAAATCAAGCACATGGCGCCCTAAGCGCCCATAACACCAACCAAAGGGATTTTTCAGCCATCAATCATGAACATCACGCATATATCATCAACAAAACATGAAATCACATACATATTCATGATCATGGATAGATCTAGGCTAACCCTACCCTAAAACCTATCATAAACGTCTATTATATAGAAAGATAGAACTCCCCTTACCTTGGATTTGAAGAACAGGAGCCCTAGAGACAGTCACGAACAGAACCACAGCAACGGGTCACGTTCCTCTTCCTCCTTGAGCTCGCGACCTCTCCCTTCTTTTTTTTCTCTTCTCCACGGCGCCTCTCCCTCTCTCTATTCTCTATTCTCAATTCGCAAATGCCTAGCCAAAACCCTAATCCCACATGACTTAGCACTTCGCCTATCACATGGATCATGGGCTTGGGCTTTTCACTTAAGCCCAAGTTCATCTAATTGGCGCCTCCACCTTCTAATACCACCTACACCATTTTTAACATAATTTCACTTAATTAAATTGTATCCAACTAATTAAAATAAATTCCTAAATACTTAATTAAGTAAATTAATTAAATATTTAGGGTGTTACAGGGAGGAACTGTAACACCTTAGTATTTCAACCTTGGAAGAAATGCCGAGACTTCCATAAACCGCAAAATCAGAGTGCTAATCCTACTTTCAGAGAACAACTCTAATCTCGATGCAACATTCATTCTTATATTCCTTAATAAAACAAAGATCTCAAACGAATAATAAAGTGGCTTACAACATAAATTAGAATTCGTACAAACCCGATTGTTCAATATCCAAGAGTGGAATTAACATAAAACAATACACAAACTTCGAGTATAAATTCTAAGTTAAAGTATCGAGTACAACTTAGGTAGACAAAATAACTTCTAGGGTAAGTTAAGCAACATCTAAACTTTGATCGCACGGATCCTTTCTCAACCAAACAATCTCAGAACAGCAGCTACTCCTTATCATTTTGCTTCGACTTTCCCTGCTAATCTGTAAACACCACATAAAATAAACCGTGACATTACAAATCTCAATGAGTTCCTCCGTGATCCCTCACATTAATCTCTCGGTGTTTTGATTATCTTTTCTCTTGCTCTTAGCACAAGCCCTGATACTGCAAGCCTTATACCACGGGAAATCCACCCGACAAAAGCCTTGGCTTAGTCAACTTAAGTGAGCCTAGGTTCTGGGTTCATGACTTCACTCCCCTAGTGTGCTTTTTAACTGGGGATCGTCATCCAAAGTGTTTTATGTTTACTTAGACACTTGTGTCCATTATTTGGCCTTGGCCGTCTTCTCACTCGATAAAAAAAATATAAGTACTCGGTTTGTTTATAAACCATAACTTAACTTGTCATTAGATGCATCATAATAATACTCAATATATGGACTATGTTCGATTAATATTCATTGGGAAGGGTTAAGAAATGGATTGGGAAAGGATTGGAGCGAAAAGGAATAGCATTTGAGGTATTTAAGACAAATCCACAATCTGGGAATAGATTCACAGTCCTGTGAATCGATTCACAATCCTGTGAATCGATTCACAGATTGGGAACAGATCCACAATCTGTGAACAGGTTCATAGTCCTGGGAATCGATTCACAAAATTGGAACAGATTCCCATCCTGTGCAGTAAACCAAAAACTCTGTTTTCGTGTAATTTTTGCTATTCCTTGGTTCCGATACTTATCCCATTTCGTTCCTAACTCAACTACAGTTCATAGCAACATCAGGGCATGTTCAATCAACTAATTTATTCAACCAAACATACCATCAAAATCATCAAACAAGTTACATTATACTCATTTATGTTACAACTCGTGTCAAAACACAATTTTAGCAGAATACAAGCTTTCCAATGAACTTTATTGCAACTTCAACAACTCAAATTGGACATGCAATTACTGAACTTCAGAACTAACAACATACAACGGCTAAAATATCAAACAAACACAAAACTTAGTGAAGGACTTACCTTAAGTGTCGAAATCGACACAATGCAAGCAGGAATCGAAACTTTGAACTTGAGTTACCTCCAAGGAACACCACAAACTTTCCCAAAAGCCTCGAACTGAATTCCCAACTTCAAACTGACTCCCATAACCCTTAACGAACTCTAAATTGGTTGAATAGCAGGTATTCTCCAATGAACCCCATTGACAATAAACTCGGCAACTAGCTCCAAATTCGGTTTGACAGCATCTGTAAGCAGTTTTGCAACGAGCATATCTAATTCAATTCTTAACCAAAACCATCCAAACCAGTGCCTATTGTGTAGAAACTTTTGTCTAGTTTCTGAGAGTTTAGGTTTCATGTTTATACGACACGTATTTGGTGAGTTACAGTGAAAACAATGAGAATAGGTCAAAACTGTAACTGATTCAGAAACCTAACTTGTGGACACGATATCTACATCAATACATAATGGAATCAGGTGATTCTTGTGTCTATTTTGTAGAGCTTTGAGTCTACTTTCTACAGAAATAAAAATGACATTTAAATAAGGTCTGTGGAAAGAGTTATGCGTGAATTACCAGAGGCTGTACCAAACGAATTTAAGCAGAATTTTGAAACTTTGAGCTTGAACTAACTCTCAAGAACACCACCAACTCTCCAAAACCCCAAAATCGAATCCCAGCTAGAAATCCTTTTCTTGAATGTTCCAAATCACAATGTAGGCTCTAGATAACCTATTTTAGCTCTCAACACCAACATGCAAGTCAATCTAGTACTCCTAGAGCCCTATTCTTCAACATGCAAGTCGATCTTCAACCCAAGAGAAGGAGGGAGTTTTACATTCAATTCTGGAATCTTAGAATAGGTTGATTTTGAGTTGAGAAGGATAATGAGAAGGGTGGTGAAGAAGATGTTTCAGTTTGGAATGAGGGTTTGGTGTTTTACTCTCTCCTCTCTTCTTCCTCTCTAGTTCCCTCTCTTTCTCCCAATCCTCTCTTTTCTTTTTCTTTCTTTCTTTGGTAGACTGAGGAGATTGAATGTGAAGTGAGGGTTTCATCTGGAATGGTAAAGTGAGAGGGAGTGTTTTAAAAGAAAGGAAATTCCTAATTTACCCCTTGTGCTAATCGCACCACCTCTACCCACTTATACACTACCCAATTCTAATACAACTAGTACACAATGGCACTTAATTATATCCTTCAATCATGTATTCAAGCAATGTTTTAAACGATCAATTATTGACTCGAACATCAACCAAATAACTCGATTAGCAATAATTTATTAAAATTATTAACTAATGACAAGAATTGAACTTAGATACTTTGGGATGTTACAAGAACTCATGCAGGGAGCGAGAAGAAGAGGAGATCAGTGTTGAGATAGAGGGAACTCACGAAATGGAGGTGGATGATTGAAGATTTTGAAGATGGAAAATCTGAGTTGCTTGGATTTGATGCTTTTATTTATCATCATTCTTTCTTCTTTCCTTCTAATCACAGAACGTTAGGGGTGGGGCTTTTTCCGACACGGTGGTGCTCTGAACCTTTTTTGCGCATGTTTGGTGAATGTTAGGGTTCCCAATTTTTTTCAATTGGGAATAATGGTTGCATCTGGTTAGTTACAAACTTGACAAGGTTTCCCCCTGAGTGACTCTCTCACTCTCTCTTCCCACTCATCGTGACCTCTTCTTCTCTCTCTCCTTGGCTGGTTTGTTGTGGTTGTTCTTCTCTCTCTCCTTGGCTTGTTTGTTGTGGTTGAGGATAGAATTAGGGAAGAAAGAGAGAGGAAATATTGGGGTTTTTTGGGCTTATGGCACTATATTGAAATTGTTGGATCTTGATGATTTTTTTGGTTTGTCTTGCACTTTTAATAGGAAAGTTTGTACGCCGCATGGGGGTGATCGAGGAAGGTTACTAGTTCTTGTGTGGATTTATCAAAAGAGAAAGAGATAGATGAGAACTAAGGGGGTTTCGAGCGTGGTGTTGGTGTGGTGGTTCTCGGTGAAGAGTCGTCGGAGTTAGGGGTGGTGATGGCTTCCTCATGTTTTTCTCTTTCTGGGTTGTGGTTGTGTTGTTGTCGAAGATGCGGCAAACATGAGGAATGGAAAAGATGATGAAGATAAAGAAAATAAATAATAAAAGAAAATGAAATTCTTTTATAGTTTTATCCAAGTCATTATTTTTAAAATAAAATAAAATGATTTGGCAAAGCCAAATGGGAGTTCCGTTAGACAACTTAGCAAACCACTAATAGAGAGTTAACAAAAAGACTAATATAAAAAAATATTTTCAGGGAGTTTGTTAAGACCCAAAAAAAAAATAAGTTGTTGGCCGAGGGAAACAGGAGAGTTCAGGGCTAGGACAAGGCCGAGGCAGTCTTAAGAGCATTAGGGCAGAAACAATTTAACACTTGCCATGGTATAGGGAAAACTCAATCTAGAGGCACAAGGACGAGTACTTGTGGAGATTGAAGCCCGAGGGAATGAGAAGAATCGCCGAAGCACATTAAGACTCGGTTGGAGGGTACCTCGACCATAAAGTGATTCGACTGAGGCACCAACGGCCGAGGAGGGCTATGACCGAGGTAAGGAATACTTGCTTGGAGCGCAAGTATTCAATGGACATGGACATACAACTTTGGAGCGGTTAAGGTCAACAAGCAGAAGACTCCGTGGAAACAGGAATAACTAGGATTTTACCCCCACTAACTTGTGCTAGTGAGGTCGTGGAAGAGTGGACTCCGAGTTTTTAGGATTAGGCTTAATTATGATCGTTGATCTTAATTAATCTAACGGTGAGCATATGTAGGCTCCGATAGTAGCCAACGAAGGCTCATATATATATAGTAACACTTGTACAATTCAAAACACACATCAATCAATACACAAGTCTTTTAATTACTTTATCTTTCCTTTATCACTTTTTTTATGTTTTCTTAGTCTCGTAGATAATCCAAGTCACATGTCCCTCTCACACCTAACTTAACACTCTTTGGAGGAGTTAGGGAACCCGTAGTCGAGGAATAGAGTTCCTTCCTCGACGCAGTCGCTTGAAGAAAAGAGGAATCACTAATTGTCCAAACATCTAGCTGGTCACACGACTAGGACTGAAGTGTTTGACGACAACAAAATTGGCACGCACGGTGGGGCAAACACAGGTAAACAAACCTTCAAGTTTAGTTCGTCTGACCTGGATTGTCATTGGCGTATGTACTTGTGATAACTCATATTTATATGAGTTATTTATACTTATTCAAAGATAAATCATGCAAGTTCTCTGGCAATAGTAGGTTGTTTCTATTAAGTTTCTGTTAGTTTATTGCTTTTTAGTTAGAAAGGGGCTAAATTACAAGTTCTAGGCATTTTGGTGCCAATTGGCGCCTTTGTGAGCGTTTTGATGCTTCTTGTGTTTGTGCAGTAATCTGAACGTGGCAACGTCTCTCATCACGTCTGAAGAAGGGCAGCAGAGCAAGAAAGTAATATCTCATTTTGGCGCGCATGTAATGATGGTCAAAGATCTGGAAATGAAGAAGATCTTCTCTCTCCTCAGCGCTGACGCGGTTGACGCACTGTAGCAGTGCGGTGTCACTTCAGGACAGAGTCAACTCGCAAGCAAGCTTGGAAGGTGGGGAATGACATCAGCAAGCATGTGACCCTCTTTTGACCATGGCTATTCTCTCTCTACAAAAAGGCAAGGGTGCACCATGCGGATTACACACGACTCCATTCATCATCCACCTTCCTCCATTTTTCAGAGATAGTTTTTCTAAAAGAAGTTCTGGACACAGACTTCTTCATTTTAAATTTTCTCAAGCCCCAATTTCCATCTTCATTCGCAACCATTACTGTAAAGCTCAGACGTTGTAACGTCTTTACAGCGTGCATGAAGGAAGGCCACTTAGGCGTATCTTTTGCGTTTAGTCTCCTTTTCTCTATGTACGGTATTTGGATTTTAACTCCTCTTATTTCTGTAAGGATGCTCAGCATGAGCTAAATATTGGTAGTTGGGTTGTTGTTTTGCATGTAATGAACCTCTAGTTTAATGTTATGAAGTATTGATGTTTATGCGTTTTAAATCTTTGCATGTTAATATTTCCAAACTTATTTTGAACTGGCCACTTAAAATAAGTAGATTCATAGGTACAGACATGGTCTATGAAAAGAACTCAAAGATTTATATGAATGAAAAGGTGCACTAAAGACATTTAGGCATTTTTATCTAAGTCTAGACATAGAATGGATAATAGTTCATAGGACATTGCTGTGGGTACTTAAAATACAGGAGTAGGCCTACTTAGAACCTAGACATAGGAATTCTAGTACTTGAAGCTCTGA
Organism: Astragalus membranaceus; assembly: GCA_039519185.1. NCBI lineage: Eukaryota > Viridiplantae > Streptophyta > Magnoliopsida > Fabales > Fabaceae > Astragalus > Astragalus membranaceus. Next base: position 53,040,552 of record CM076851.1, read on the forward strand.
CGTTGTGTGACTGAAAAGCACAGCTCTTTTGCAACAGCGTTCAAACGTTATAACGTCTATACAACATAGCAGTTGTACGTGTTAACGTGTAAACGTTATAACGTCTGACTAGAGGAGAATTACTTGCATACAGCAATCCAACTCATACTCTTCCATATTCACAACCACTTCTCATTTACTTGCTTTATTTACGTTCTTAGTCTTAACACCTACTTTTAGTGCCGATTTATTACCTGTTTCACTTGTGTTTTAAAGACTTGAACTCTGAAAGTTAATCAATCCTCGTGGGAACGATCTCTTACTTTTATCCACTTTATTACTTGTACGACGTGTATACTTGCACTGATATTGCGATTATAAAACACACGAGCGCGAACAAGTTTTTGGCGCCGTTGCCGGGGATTGTATTTAACTTTTATTGCTCAACAAGAATTAAAACACTAGGTGAAAGAATTCTGTTGTGTTGTTTGTTGTTTTTGTGAGTGAACAGGTAAACGTTACAGCGTATGCTTAGTTCCAGTTCAAGCTCTAGTTCAACAGAACCAGGGAGTGGATCTGAGCCTGAATTCTATCCAGAACCTGAAAGAACCTTCAGGCGACTAAGGAGACAACAAAGGTTAAGAAGGCAGCAACAACACCAGCAATTTCAGCCACCCACCATGTCTGAACATGGTACTGGTGGTAGAAGCTCTAGAGGTGGACGCACTCCAAGAGGAGGAAGGCACTCTGATGCTGGAGGTAGAGAACGTGGTCGTGGACCACAAACTCATACAGAAACCTATGTTGATGATGAACACTGGCAGAGACAGCAACTCATCAATGCAGGGCCACAAGACATGGTCAATGACAGAGACAGGCCTATGCGTGATTATGCCGTGCTCAACCCAGCCCATTTACAAACAGGCATTGCAAGACCACCTATTCATACTGGTCACTTTGAATTCAAGCCAATGATGTTCCAAATGCTGCAGACTGCAGGGCAATTTGGGGGTTTTCCTCAAGAAGATCCTTATGCACATCTAAGGCAATTTTTGGATGTGTGTAGCAACTTTGTCATCCCTGGAGTCTCAGAAGATGCCTTCCGATTGAAGCTATTTCCATATTCTCTTAAGGATAAGGCCAAGAATTGGTTGAACTCTTTAGAGCCAAATTCAATTCACACTTGGGATGAGCTAGCTGAGAAATTTCTTGGAAAATACTTCCCTCCCAACAAAAATGCCAAGTTAAGAAATGACATCACTTCCTTCAAACAAAGAGAAGGGGAATCATTATTTGAGGCTTGGGAAAGATGGAAGGAATTACTAAGAATGTGCCCACACCATGGTATACCCGTGGTTATTCAAATGGAGACTTTTTATAATGGTCTAGATCAACCCACCAGACTTATACTGGATGCTTCATCAGGCGGTGTCATATTGAACATGTCTTTCTCAGAGGCATGCAGACTTATTGAAGACATAGCTACTCACAATGCCCATTGGCCTTCTGATAGATTCACTCCCGGAAAGAAGGCTGGTGTCCATGAGATAAGTGAAGTAACTGCCCTTTCTGCTCAGGTTGCTTCTTTGACCAACATGATTAAAAACTTGAGTACCCCAAACGTGGCAACGTCTGAAACACAGACTGCTGCAGCTGTTGAACCAACACCATCTGGGGGAGTAGTGTGTGTCTATTGTGAAGGAGGGCATGTCTACGAAGAGTGTCCCCATAACCCTCAGTCTGTAAACTTTGTATCACATAACAAAGGTAATAGTCCCTTCTCCAACTTTTACAATTCAAATTGGAGAAATCACCCAAATTTTAGTTGGAAGAGCAACAATTCTTTGAATGCTAGCGATGCTGCTCCTGCAATACCCCCAGGATTTCCCCCTCAACAACAAAAGCAGTATACGCAGAATAACAACAACAGCAATTTGGAAGCCTTGATGAAAACTTTCATAAGTGATTGTAGGGCAACCTTACAGACCCATGAGTCTTCAATCAAAACTTTGGAGAACCAAATTGGACAAATAGCCTCAGCTCTTACTCAAAGACCGAATGGATCTCTTCCATCCACAACTGAAACACCATCTTCATCAAAATCAAATGGTAAAGATGTGGTGAATGCACAGGTAAATGCTATCTCATTAAGAAGTGGCACTGAGTATCCAGAACCATCTATGCCTAAGGAATCTGAGGTGCCAGACAAGGAAAAAGAGAAAAACAAAGGTGGAGAAAAAGAGAAGAATATTCCAGATATTGTGATGTCTAAGCCAGACGTTACAACGTCTAGTTCTGAACCAGGAATCAAGACTGTTCCTAAGCTTGTACCTGAATATCCTCCGCCACCCTACCCTCAAAGACTAAAGAAAGCTCATGAAGACAAGCAATTCAGCAAGTTCATGGAGATGCTAAAACAGCTACACATAAACCTTCCCTTGGTTGAAGCTCTACAGCAGATGCCAAACTATGCCAAGTTCCTAAAGGATATCATCACCAAAAGAAGAAGGCTAGGGGAGTTTGAAACTATTGCTTTAACTGAAGAATGTAGCTTAATCATGCAGAATAAACTCCCTAGAAAACTGAAAGATCCTGGCAGTTTTACTATACCATGCTCCATTGGAGATTTTTACCTTGGCAAAGCTTTATGCGATTTGGGGGCAAGTATTAACTTGATGCCCAAGTCCATTTATGAAAAACTTGGTATAGGAACTGCCAGACCTACTTCTTTAAGTCTTACATTAGCTGATAAAAGTAGAGTTTATCCTGAGGGCATATTAGAAGATGTTTTGATTAAAGTTGACAAATTTGTTTTTCCAGTGGACTTTGTTATTTTAGATTTTGATGCAGATAAGGAAGTTCCTATCATCTTGGGGCGACCATTTCTAGCCACTGGAAGGACACTCATTGATGTGCAGAAAGGAGAATTAATCATGAGGGTCAATGACCAAGAAGTCAAGTTCAACGTCCTCAACGCACTCAAGTATCCAGAACCTAACACAGAGGAATGTTCCTTTGTGGTTGCCCTTGACCATGTGGTTCAAAAACAATTCAATAAAGATAATGACCACTTGGAAAAGATTCTGGGCAAAGATGAGATTCAAGAGTTGTTATCAGAAGAAGCTGATCCGTTAAACGTTACAACGTCAACCACAGACGTTGTCACGTCTGATTCCCATGTACCCAGGGCGTGGACAAAGAAGTATGAATCTTTGGGGCAAGAAGACTCCAATCTCAAGAAGATAGTACCCTCCATTGAAGAACCACCCACTCTGGAACTGAAGGTGCTACCTGACCACCTGAAGTATGCCTTTTTAGGGGAAAATGATTCTTTACCTGTGATCATTTCTTCTAATCTCTCACAAGAGCAGGAAAGTGATCTCATTAGTACCTTGAAAAGACACAAGAAAGCCATTGGTTGGCAAATGGCAGATATCAAGGGTATCAGTCCCACAATCTGTATGCACAGAATTGTCTTAGAAGAGAATACAAAGAATAGCATTGAAGGACAAAGGCGATTGAACCCGATAATGAAAGAGGTGGTCAAGAAGGAAATCATCAAATGGTTGGACGCAGGAATCATCTACCCAATCAGTGACAGCTCATGGGTGAGCCCAGTTCAATGTGTACCAAAGAAGGGTGGAGTTACTGTGGTGACCAATGACAAAAATGAGTTGATTCCAACAAGAACAGTGATTGGATGGAGGATATGTATGGACTACAGGAAGCTGAACAAAGCAACCAAGAAGGACCATTTTCCTCTGCCATTTATTGACCAGATGTTGGATAGACTTGCAGGCAAAGAATTCTAATGTTTCCTTGATGGTTACTCAGGATATAACCAGATAGCTATTGTGCCTGAGGACCAAGAGAAGACCACATTCACTTGTCCCTATGGTACCTTTGCCTTCAGAAGGATGCCATTCGGGTTGTGTAATGCACCTGCAACATTCCAGAGGTGTATGATGGCTTTATTCTCAGATTTTATTGAAAAATCCATGGAAGTTTTCATGGATGACTTTTCAATCTATGGAGACTCATACAAGGCATGCTTGGATAACTTAGAAGGAGTTTTAATAAGATGTGAAGAAACCAACTTAGTACTCAACTGGGAGAAATGCCACTTTATGGTTCAAGAGGGAATTGTTTTGGGGCATAAAATTTCAAAGAAAGGGTTGGAGGTGGATAAAGCAAAAATTGATGTTATTGACAAATTACCTCCACCTACCACTGTCAAAGGTATTAGAAGTTTCTTAGGGCATGCTGGTTTTTACAGAAGGTTTATCAAGGATTTCTCAAAAATTTCCAAACCTTTGTGTCTGCTGCTGCAACGTGATAACGTCTTCAACTTTGATGAGCATTGTCATGAAGCCTTCCAGAAATTGAAGACTGCCCTAGTAACAGCTCCTGTGATAGTCACTCCTGACTGGTCCAAACCATTCGAATTAATGTGTGATGCGAGTGACTACGCTGTAGGGGCTGTATTGGGTCAAAGGTATGGCAAAATTTTTCACTCTATATATTATGCTAGTAAAACATTAGATGATGCCCAAGTAAATTATATTGTAACTGAGAAAGAGTTACTGGCTGTTGTATTTGCTTTTGACAAATTTCGATCATACTTGGTGGGTGCAAAAGTTATTGTTTTTACTGATCACTCAGCCATCAAGTATTTGATTTCTATAAAAGATGCAAAGCCACGACTCATCAGATGGGTTCTCCTCCTCCAAGAATTTGACTTGGAAATTCATGATAAAAAGGGGGTGGAGAACCAAGTTGCTGATCATCTTTCTAGGCTTGAGAATGTTGATGCAGGTACAGGCGCAGAAGAGATAAAAGAAAATTTCCCTGATGAAAAACTGCTGACAGTAGCCACAGTAGCTGAAGACGTTACCACGTCTGTGGCAATTTCTTCCAACGTTATAACGTCTGATGCTACTGCACCCTGGTATGTTGATATAGTCAACTTCCTAGTTAGCAAGATTGTTCCTGTGGATTTCAACCATCAGCAAAGAAAAAAGTTCTTCCACACAGTGAAGCACTATTTTTGGGATGAGCCCTATCTGTATAAGATGTGTCAAGATCAGTTGCTTAGGAGATGTCTTGCTAAAAAAGAACAACTTCATGTGTTACAACAATGTCATGCATCACCTTATGGAGGACATTTTGGAGGAACCAGAACTGCAGCAAAGGTGCTACAGTCAGGATACTATTGGCCAACACTCTTCAAAGATGCTCATGAATTAGTGAAAAGATGTGATAAATGCCAAAGAACTGGAAACATCTCCAACAAGCAAGAAATGCCATTGACAAATATCCTTGAAGTGGAGCTGTTTGATGTTTGGGGAATGGACTTCATGGGGCCATTTCCTATGTCTCATGGAAACTTATACATTTTGGTAGCTGTGGATTATGTGTCAAAATGGGTGGAAGCCATTGCATTGCCCAATAATGAAGCCAAATCAGTCAGCAAATTCCTTAAGCAAAACATCTTCACAAGATTTGGTACTCCAAGAGCTATAATCAGTGATGAAGGCTCTCACTTCTGTAACAAGCTGATTGAGAACCTATTGGCTAAGTACGGAGTGAAACACAAGATTGCTACAGCTTATCACCCACAGACAAGTGGTCAAGCAGAAATTTCCAACAGAGAAATTAAAAGGATACTTGAGAAGATGGTTGGTCCAAACAGGAAGGATTGGTCCCTGCACCTTGATGATGCATTGTGGGCGTACAGGACAGCATTTAAGACACCACTGGGCATGTCACCATACAAGCTAGTCTTCGGAAAAGCTTGTCACCTGCCCATTGAACTCCAACACAAAGCTCACTGGGCACTGAAGCAACTGAACTTAGATCATTCAAAGGCTGGAGAAGCAAGGCTCCTTCAACTAAATGAGCTAGAGGAATTCAGGCACACTGCCTATGAGAATTCAGCAATGTATAAGGAGAAAACCAAGAAGTGGCACGATCAGAAAATTCAAAGAAGGGAGCTAGTAGAAGGACAATCAGTTTTGCTGTTTAATTCAAGGTTAAAGTTGTTCCCTGGGAAGTTAAAATCAAGATGGTCAGGACCTTTCAAGCTAGTAAAAGTCCACCCTCATGGTGCTGTGGACCTATTTGATGAGAAAACTAATTCCATTTTCAAAGTCAATGGCCAAAGAGTGAAGCATTACTATGGAGAACATGTGGTTAGGGACAAGACCACAGTGGCTCTCAACAACCCCTGAATTCAAAAAGGGAATAGTCTGGCTGAAGACTCTTAAAGCAAGCGCTCTTGGGAGGCAACCCAATGGTTTTAATTAACCAACAATTTTTGTCTTTAAATTTTTTTTGTTTTGTGCAAGAATGGGAGCTGAAGTATTGTAAACGTTATAACGTCTCTGCGTGTCTAGGATGTTATCACGTTTGCTGCCTGGGTAAAGTTTTAAATGAAAAAGAAAAGAAAATGAGTCAAGCAATTTTCAAATGAAAAAAATTTTTAAAATGAAAATGATTTTTTAAGACGTGACTGCCAAAGTGATCATGACGTCACTTCCCACGGTTACCCCTTTTCCCAAACCCACGCCACCACCTACTTCTCAACTTCCCATAAAACCTCCCCAATAAACACTCACCAGTTACAATCACCAAAACCACCTTCAGACACTTTCAGAAACCGCAATCTTATCCCTTCCCCCAAATCTCAAATCTCAAATCCCCCACTCTCCAGAAAACTCATTCAATCACCATGACAAAAACCAAACAAGCTGCAGTAAAATCATCTGGTAAAGGAAAGAATGTCAACCCAAGTTCTTCTTCTGTTCCAATTCCAGAAATCCCCATTCCTTCAAAGAAGAAAGCCTTGCTGCCAGAAAGGGGATTCAGCTTGGAAAACCCAAATCCTGAGTTTCTCGCAACAGTGACAGCATTGGGATGGCAGAAATTTGTAGTTCACAGAAAGGAATACATTGCAACTCTGGTGCATGACTTTTACAAAGGGATCGTTGAAAGAACCGATGGAGAACTTTCAAGCACCTCCATCGTTCGAGGAGAAGAAGTCAAATTTGGTGTAAGAGTCATAAATGACTACTTTGGGCTAGGTTACTATGGCAAGGCAGTTGAGGTGAAGCAAAAGACTTACGGAGTGGCAGAAATGACTGAAATCAAAGAAAGGATTTGTGTTGAAGGAGCTGTTTGGGAGCGAAGAGGCGACCATGGAAATGAATTCAAAATTTTGAAGAGATACCTGTGTGATGAGGCCAGTGCTTGGTTTCATTTCATTAGGCATTGCTTGATACCCACTTCTCACACTCTCTGGGTTGATAAAGAGAGGATGATTGCTATTGATGTCATTATGTCAAGAGATAAGATTGAGGTGGGTAAGCTCATCAACAGGGAGATTAACAAATGGCAGAACAGGAAGGATGGATACCTATACTTCCCTTGTTTAATCACTGATCTCTGCATGGAGGCTGGAGTGGAGATTGAAGCATCTGAACTAAGAGAGGAACCCCAGGGGGCATTCTCTACAAAGTTCAAAGCTAGGCAGAGAGCTGCAGATGCTACCACGTCAGTTGATGCACAGACGGTACAATGTCTGGTGGACCAGCAAAACAGCCTAGCCAAGTTTGTCAAGGAGCAATTTGAGTGGCAAAAGAAGGTGAATGCACAGACAACAAAAGGCAAGATGGTGATTGAAGAACCAGTACTTCCAGATTGGATGAAAGAGGAAGATGAAGACAACATACCCTTATCAACAATGAACCTCAGGAAAGTGAAGAAGGAAAAAGTCAAGAAAACAATAAAACCAGCCACAAAAAGAAAGAGCCCAGCAAAGAAAAAGCAGAAGAAGGTAAGTAGTGAGGAAGAAGAGCTTAAATCAACTGATATGGATAGCATCAGTGAGAGTGATGCAGAGGAATCAAAGAGGGTGAGTAGGGAAATCCTAAGTGATGATGAAGAAGAAACACACTCAGAAGAGAAAGGAAGCTCCAGTGATAAGACGGATATTGAGGCTGACTCTCCACCGACCCAAACACTCAAAGAACCAGCCCAACCCACACCTCCATCACCAAAAGCCAAACAACCCCATCCCTCAGCTAAAGAACAACCCACCCATGACCAAAACATCCCCAAAACACCACAATCTGAACCTGAAGATCAACCCATTTCAAAACCAACCCCCACTCAACCTGAACCAACTAAAGAGCCATCACAACCATCCATTCCAGAAGTAACCAGTGCAGACGTGACTACGTCTGAACCAACTGCTGTTGAAACTAACCCAGACCCACAACTCATTCCCCCACCCAAAAGACAAAGATTCAAGACTGTACCCACCCAGAGTCCATTTGGGAAGAAGAAAAGACGTGAATTAGCCGCTGCAAGTGAAGAAGCAAGACATGGTGAAGAAGAAGAACAACTAGTTGATGCTCCTGCAACCAAAAGGCAAAAGTTGCAGGTAAGAAAGAAATCTGAAGCTGCTAAAGACAAGCCAGCAACAGCCACCAGCGCAGCATTTGTTGCTGCAAGTGGCTCAGAGAATGCTCCTGCTGTTGCTGCTGAAGAGAAAGCTGCAGACGTTACAACGTCTCAAGAGCCAGAGGTTGAAAAAGCCCAGGGAGAACCCAAAGAGCAGCAGCAGATTCATCCTGCAGAACTGGAAAAGCAGAAAGCATGGGAGGAAGCAAAGAAAAGAGTTGCTGAGAGCAGTGCAAAGAAGCCCCAAGAAACTGAAGTCTCAGTTGATGCTGGTGATGGTGAAGGAGAGAAGAAGAAGAAGGAAAAGAAAAAGAAGACTGTGCAAGCAAGCATCCCAGCCAGACAGAGTGGAAGGCTCAGGTCAGGTGTTCTGAACAAGTAGTTTAGCCCTCTCTTTAGCAGTAGAATAGTTGTAGTTTTTAGTTAGTAGTCAGTAGTTTGTTTGCTGGTGTTGTGTTTGAGTGTTCCTCTCCCATTTTTGAAGATCAGTGAGCAGTGAGGACACTGCTCATCTTTGTGTCTGGGGGGGAGGATCATTTTTATGTTTTGTGTTTGTTTAAAAAAATAATAATAATAATAATAATAATCAGTTTACTTTCCTACTCTATTAATCATCAAAAATGTTTCTCTTTGGGCTAAATCGAGTAATGACTATGTGTGACTTTGTGTGAGTAGCTGATGCATGCTTAGATGAATAGAATTGATTACTGCTTCCACACAAACTCTGTTTTGAGGAAAACCTAGTTAGCTAGGGACTATGTGATGCAAAAGCTAGTTTTGGTTGACTATGGTGATGGTAAAACTTGATTAAAAACTTAGAATAGCAGTAGAAACTAAGTTTGGGGGTATATCAGGTTGTGCTAAGGCTGGGTGCAAAGACTGTAGGATGATTAGTGCTTGTGTAGTGTGAGTGCAACGTTGTAACGTCTACCCGTAACGTTATAACGTATGCCGTGTGTGTTTTCGTGTTGTGTTATGTGTTATCAAACGTTGTAGCGTCTCACCTATAAGCGTTATAACGTCTACTCCAAAAAGACCAAAAAGTGTGTGTTATTTCAAATAAGTGGAAAAATCCACATGTCCTCTGTGTTGGCTGCAATTTCCCGAAACAAATACTGGGTACCCCAAATATCTCAATCCAAAATTGTCAAATCCAAAGGATCAAAAAGGAGAAAATCACAAAAACTCCAAACCAAAAGTGAAGTGAATCAAATGAAAGTTGCTCAGTAATGAGGGGTTGCAGTCCTCTGTGTGTTTTGCGTTGTGCGAGTCAGAAAAGTAGTTGCGCTAATCTAGTCCTAGCACCCAAATTAAGACCCTTTGTCGTGCTTAAAATAACCCTCATGTCTTATGTGGAAATGTTAGCCTACTCTCTGTTTTGAAAGATGTTATACTCTCACCATATGGAAACCACTCTTTCATAGGCTAAGGTAGCTTCTGAACCTAGCTAGGAATAGAATTGATACAGAGATCACACACTCACTTTGGGCAGTAATGAATCTAAAATTTAATTGTGCATTGGTGCGTGAGTGTGTAGAGAAAGTCTGAAGGAATTAGCCCCTTGAGGAAAGTTTTTGATCAAAAATAGATGAGCAGGGTGTAAACTGTTGGTGTATTTAATTTCTTGCATCTTTTCACATGTTGTATTTCAATTGCTTGAGGACAAGCAATGGTTTAAGTTTGGGGGTGTGATAACTCATATTTATATGAGTTATTTATACTTATTCAAAGATAAATCATGCAAGTTCTCTGGCAATAGTAGGTTGTTTCTATTAAGTTTCTGTTAGTTTATTGCTTTTTAGTTAGAAAGGGGCTAAATTACAAGTTCTAGGCATTTTGGTGCCAATTGGCGCCTTTGTGAGCGTTTTGATGCTTCTTGTGTTTGTGTAGTAATCTGAACGTGGCAACGTCTCTCATCACGTCTGAAGAAGGGCAGCAGAGCAAGAAAGTAATATCTCATTTTGGCGCGCATGTAATGATGGTCAAAGATCTGGAAATGAAGAAGATCTTCTCTCTCCTCAGCGCTGACGCGGCTGACGCACTGTAGCAGTGCGGTGTCACTTCAGGACAGAGTCAACTCGCAAGCAAGCTTGGAAGGTGGGGAATGACATCAGCAAGCATGTGACCCTCTTTTGACCATGGCTATTCTCTCTCTACAAAAAGGCAAGGGTGCACCATGCGGATTACACACGACTCCATTCATCATCCACCTTCCTCCATTTTTCAGAGATAGTTTTTCTAAAAGAAGTTCTGGACACAGACTTCTTCATTTTAAATTTTCTCAAGCCCCAATTTCCATCTTCATTCGCAACCATTACTGTAAAGCTCAGACGTTGTAACGTCTTTACAGCGTGCATGAAGGAAGGCCACTTAGGCGTATCTTTTGCGTTTAGTATCCTTTTCTCTATGTACGGTATTTGGATTTTAACTCCTCTTATTTCTGTAAGGATGCTCAGCATGAGCTAAATATTGGTAGTTGGGTTGTTGTTTTGCATGTAATGAACCTCTAGTTTAATGTTATGAAGTATTGATGTTTATGCGTTTTAAATCTTTGCATGTTAATATTTCCAAACTTATTTTGAACTGGCCACTTAAAATAAGTAGATTCATAGGTACAGACATGGTCTATGAAAAGAACTCAAAGATTTATATGAATGAAAAGGTGCACTAAAGACATTTAGGCATTTTTATCTAAGTCTAGACATAGAATGGATAATAGTTCATAGGACATTGCTGTGGGTACTTAAAATACAGGAGTAGGCCTACTTAGAACCTAGACATAGGAATTCTAGTACTTGAAGCTCTGACGTTGTGTGACTGAAAAGCACAGCTCTTTTGCAACAGCGTTCAAACGTTATAACGTCTATACAACATAGCAGTTGTACGTGTTAACGTGTAAACGTTATAACGTCTGACTAGAGGAGAATTACTTGCATACAGCAATCCAACTCATACTCTTCCATATTCACAACCACTTCTCATTTACTTGCTTTATTTACGTTCTTAGTCTTAACACCTACTTTTAGTGCCGATTTATTACCTGTTTCACTTGTGTTTTAAAGACTTGAACTCTGAAAGTTAATCAATCCTCGTGGGAACGATCTCTTACTTTTATCCACTTTATTACTTGTACGACGTGTATACTTGCACTGATATTGCGATTATAAAACACACGAGCGCGAACAACTTGCGGTTTAGTCGAAGCCTAAGCATGGAACCGAATTCTGCAACCAAAAAGACGGTTATGGCAAAGGCTACGAATAGGGAGCCAGCGGGTACGTCGCGGCCGATGACTCATGATGTCGGCACAGAACCTCATGATCAATCGCAGCCGATTGAAGAAGAACCCATAGTGATGACTACGTCGTTCATTCGGCAGTAGATGGACATGGGGATTTATGATATCATATAAAAAGTCTCCCAACAATTGACTGACATAGTCAAACCTATGGTGCACAACGAGGTGCAACAGGTAAAAGAGCAAGAGCAGAGACGTGCGGCACAAGCCAGTAGCGCGACGAGTCTCGTTGTCCCCGACCAACCATATGGAGGATTACCAAGCCCCATGGGGAGCATGCAACAGGTCCATCTGTATGGTAATATGGCTGAGTCTCAGTAGGAACTTTCTTATTAGTTAATTCCTAATCCTGCATTTTCTCAGCCTTGTAATTTTGCCAACGCCAACACTGGGGGGAAGTTTATGGCAGATGTTGCTAGTATGACTAATCTTCAAGAGGGACAGGTGTAGATGGCCAGAAGGCCGCCTGAGGCTACGGGGTCGATAGGTTTACCATAGGGATCATCCTATGGATGCCCCTCGATGGCTAACCATCCACCCTACATAGGGGGCAAGCCTTTGGCCCAGAGTTAGGGCTCGGCAGAAAAGAAAAAAAGATAAAAAGAATGAAAAAACATCATTTTGAACCACATACAAGACAAAATTATATATATATATAGGTGCTCGACCTGAAGCGGGTACGAGTAGTCGAGTCTGGAGTCCAACTGTGTGAGTTGATGGGGTGAGCGATATCTGGTCACACGCAGAGTTCTGCCCGGGTTGTACCTGCAATGACACTCCGACGCCCAAGTTAGTGGAGTAATAGTTTAAGCAGAGTAACAGTATGGGTTGAGATTATGTCTACCTGTTTAGTGAGAGCAATCATTCTTTATATAGTACAAGAGGGGGGAGTGCTGGCTATCGGATCAGTATGGTCGATCTCGACCGTTTGATCAAGCGAGCCTCCACGAGGGTAGATTTGAACCGTTGATTTTAGTGGATCGAAGGCCCAGTCATTACTTCTCCATTTTGGTAATGGGCCGGTCCTGGCCGGTCCAGCGTCGGATTGGGCTGAAGGCCTAGTCCAGAACAGTTGCCCCCCAAGTCGAAGTCGTCCTTGCGGCGGGTTCAGGCTTGAGATCGATTGCCCCCAGTGCAGTGGCCTGTTTTCTGGACGGTCACCTGTGCTGAGGTAATTCGTTTATACTTTCTATGCTGGAATCAAGCCGAAGTCGTCCATGTGATGATGTGGCAGTCAAGCTTTCATGGATATGACGTTTTGCTTTTGATGTGATGGGGTGACCAACCTATCTCCCACTCCAGGTAATCAGCTCTTCACTATTCTTTAGTTTAATTATTATCTTTACTTTTGTGAGGAGGGGGTGTCAGGCCCGGGGTCGACTTTGTCGCCCCTTTCTGCAAATTCTAGACGGCCCTGACTCCCTTACCCCCTCCTTACAGGGTAACTTTATTTTGGTACGGATATCGTGATCGTCCAGTCGAGAGTGGAGTTATGAGCGACTCTCGTGATTCTCAATCTGAAGATCGTCTGCCTACATCGTCTACAGACCTGTCTAGCACGAGTACATCTTCCGAGAGTACCCCTTCTATCGATACTTCTATTCATCCTTCCTTCATGAGCGCGTCTGAGTCCACCACTTCCGCCGAAAGGTCGCCCTCTTGATTAATGGAATACAACATTGAGCCTTCTGGCGACGAGGCCGCCCATTCTGGGCGGGGAAACGACCAAGTTGACGAAGTTGAGGAACCGGATTAGGGCGGCGTGATTGGTGAAGATCGCTCTTGGGTTTCGCTGGGCATGATTGACAAGATGCCTTTGATACTCCGTCTTGGGGATGAGTTGCTGCAGTATTATGCAGAAATGGTAGGTGACCCGGGTCAGATATGGGCGATCAAAGATCCTTCCGCGGACGAGCACGTAGCGGTTGTTCCGTCGTCCTTAAAATTTATCATGTATTCGAACGTCCTACGAGACATGAGGGTTCGTCCACCGTTTACCCCTTTTCAATGCTCCGTTCTTCGTTATCTTGGGGTTACCCCGTCCCAGTTGCATCCAAATACCTGGGCGTTCATCAAAGTGTTTGAGCAACTCATGGCCATGATGGGGAGTGATTGCTCTCGCTCACTTTTTTTAAGATCTTTGAGATGAGCAGGCGGCCCGAACCTGGGAGCAACAGGAATCAGTGGGAGCATCTAAACATCAAAGGTCAGCAAGACTTCAAAATCTTCAAGCCCTACTTCTACTCCTTAAAGCCGTGGAAGCATTCTTTTATGTGGGTCGTACCTGTTTGTGAAAAGGCTCGTAAAACGGTCGGGTCTCTTGATGCCCAGGGTCGAGTGACCGGTCATAAATTCCCTATTGCATGGACGTACGCGCATTATCGTCATACCCCAATTACTTACAGGACCAGATGTCGACTTGGTGAGGACGATCTGGAAACCCTCGGATTGCTTGAGAACATGGTCTCCTGGATGGATGAGGAATTGATTAAGTGCTACCAGTTGACTCGGGCTCGGGGCGACGACGAATATAAAGTCGTTCTTGGTGCGAGTCATTCTCATTTTTTCTTGTTTTTACCTTTGCGCTCTTGGCGGGGATGAATTCAAATTGTTTCTGACCGTTCTTCTTTTTGCTTGTAGGTGAAATGGTGGGTATGAGATATGAGGAACTTATGAGGAAAGCCAGGAGGGCAAAGAAACCCCCAACCGCCCCTCCAGTGATTGTTGACGTTCCTTCCCCGGGCGACGGGAAACAGCCACAGGTGCAGATCGAGGAGGTGACTCGCTTTCCTCCGTGCCTGGCTTTGGGAAGAAGAGGGATTTCCATCAGCACGCTGCTGGGACCAGTGGAAAAGACGCTGAGATTGACCCCCCGCACAAGAAGACCAAGGGGCGAAGGAGGTTCTGAGGTGGTCGACCTCTAACTTAGACTTGGACGAGATCTCTGAGGCGGATTTCGATCGCTTTCGTCAAGACCCTCTTCTCTTCATGGCTGAGGTGGCCAAGGCTGTTTCACGCCTGATCGCAAAACTCAAACAAGGAGAAGCGGATCGGACCGCAGGTAAACGTCTTCTCGCTCAAAGTGATAATTTAGGGTGATAATTTAGATAAAACCGATAAGCTAAATCGTGCTTATGACTATATCTCAGAGTTGCGGGGGGAGTTGGAATCCCTAAAGAAAAAGTATCAAGAATCTGAGGCCGCTCTCAAGCCTACTGCTGATGCTCTTACGGAGACGAAGAAGTCGCTCTCCACCATGACCAAAGAGCGGGACGAGGCCCTGGCCGCCCAAGCTGAAGCAGAGCGAAAGGCGCAGTCGGAGACGACCAAGGTTGATGAGTTGTCGAACCAGGTCTAGGAGCTGGGGAATGAAGTAGCCGGCCTAAAGAAGAACATTAATGTTCTAGAGAAAGAGTGGGATGAGGCTTTGGAGGAATGTGACTGGGTGGTTGAGTCTACACTGGCCATCTACAAAGAGAGATTTGATGAAGCTTTGGCCCAAGTGTAGTACGTCTATCCTGACCTCGAGATCAACCCCAATATAATCAATCATGCCCACTCTCTCAACGATGGTCGTATAGTATATCCCGCAGAGAGGGATGAGCAGGGGAAGATCATAAGGGAGGAGTCTGTGGTGTATGAAAGACCCTTGTAATTTTGTAATTTTGGTTTACTTTTTCTGTATTCGGGCGACCTCGTGGTCGTTCTTTTCATTGTAATAAGTACTTCTATTTGATCCCCATTTGTCTTATCTTTATTTTATCATCGATTTATGATCGTTCTTTTGTTTCTCTTTAAATCGTGTTATTCGTAAGGGCGAGTAGTCGCCCCTGGGTGGTTTTACCGGATTTCTATCCTGGTTCAACCCGTCCTTAGGGGTGCGGCTATCCATCGAGGACACTCGGTGTCATCCATGGGCAGTTTACCAGATTTCTATCCGGATTGAACTTGGCCCCTGGAGGTGCGACCATCTTTTAGGCCGCTTCGTTTGTAGCTCGGTTCGACCAAGTACATTATTCCGAACGGGCAATTTTACCAAACTCGGTTTAGTTTTATCTTGCCACGTAAGTCGCTGTTGTAGCCGGCCCAAATCGATTTAGGTTTTATCGAACCTAGGGCGGGAAAATATACTTCAATATAAAAAATAGAGAAATGCCTCGTTTTATTTATGACCATGATTAAGATCGTTTTGGTCGGTTTACATGATTTATTTCTCAATGTGACGTTCTTTCATTGTTTCCAATTATATGAAGTATCTTCTCAAGTTCATCGCATTCCAAGTTCTTGGAATAGGCCCTTCATTCATCGTTTCAAGTTGGTAGGCTCCCTTCCCCGTCTTCGAAACGACCCTATAAGGGCCCTCCTAATTGGGGGCGAGTTCCCTTGAGAAGCATTCTTCTGACCGATGCTGGCTTTTCGGAGGACGAGCTGTCCTAGTGCAAAATCTCTTGGGACGAACTTGGCATTGTGCCTAGTGGCCATCGCTTGCTTGATCAGCGCTTCTCTTAGGGCGTCCTGGGGTTTGTTGTTCTCCAGGTCATGTGTGAACGGAGTTCTTCGATTAAATCTAGTTCTTCCCTGATTGCCTCCTGATTTTCTTGGAGCGGCTTGGGGTTTGTTGTTCTCCAGCTCAGTTCCCCGATCTCGACTGGAATAACCACGTCTGTGCCATATACTAATTTGAAAGGAGACTCGCCTGTGGTACAGTGGGGGATTGTTCTGTACGCCCATAATACGTGTGGGAGTTCTTCTGCCCACTTTCCTTTTGCCTCATCTAACCGCCTCCTCAGCCCACGCAAGATCACTCTGTTGGCGGCCTCCGTCTGACCGTTGGTCTGGGGGTGCTCAACTGAGGTGAAGCGCTGTTTCACTCCTAGATCAGTCACGTACTCTTGAAAATTTTTATCCGTAAACTGGGTACCGTTATCCAAGACCAGTACTTCAGTAATCCCAAAATGGGTGAGGATGTTTTTCTTGAAAAACTTCAGACAGTTCCTGGACGTGATGGTAGCCAGAGGTTCGGCTTCCACCCACTTGGTGAAATAATCCACCGCAACAATCAAGTATTTGAATTGCCCAGGAGATCGATCCCCCACCATGCAAACGGCCATGGCACGGTCATGTTGTTGAGTTCGACCGGGGGAGCGACATGAATGTCTGCGTGTCGCTGGCACTTATCACATTTCTTTACTAGCTTTTTTGCATCGTCCTCTATTGTGGGCCAGTAGTATCCCGCTCTTAATGCTTTTTTTTGCTAAAGCTCTAGCTCCAAGGTGGTTTCCACAAATCCCCTCATGTATCTCCCTTAAGACATAACTAGCCTCTTCTGGGGGGAGACATTTCAAGAGGGGTATGGAGAATCCTCTTCGAAACAGCTTCCCCTCAATCATCGAGTACAATGCTGCTCGCCTACGTATTAAGGTAGCTTTTTTACGGTCGCCTGGTTCTTCTCCATCCCTAATGTATCTGATGATGGGGTCGATCCAGCAATCTTCTAGATCGACCATGCAAATATTCGAAGGCAAAGCGGTGTCTAGTCGTACACTGGGTTGAAGTAGGACTTTTTGAATGACGCTTCTATGGTTCCCAGGGTTTTTCGTGCTGGTCAACTTTGATAATATGTCCGCCCTAACGTTTTCTAATCGAGGGACGTGCTTTACTGCTGCGTATTCAAAGTGTCCGAGTAGTTCTCTCACTCTTGTCATATACCTTTGCAAGATTACGTCCTTGGCATCGAACACTTCTTTGATTTAGGATATAGCCAGGAGTAACTCTGAGTGCAGCTCTACTCTCTTTACGTTGAATCGCGGGAAAGCAAAAGTCCAGCAATACATGCTTCGTACTCCACCTGGTTGTTGGACATTGAAAAAGAGAGAGTCAAAGCCACTTTGATAGTCGTTCCCTCAGTGTTCTCAAGAATCAAGCCCGCCCCACTTCCTCTGCTGTTTGACGAGCCGTCCACATGTAAGGTCCAAACTGGCATTACCGTTGCAGGGATCGGGGTCATCTCAGCTAGAAAGTCAGCCAATGCTTGAGCATTAGTGGCCGACCTGGGTTCATATTTGACGCCAAACTCCGATAGCTCAATCGCCCATTTTATCATTCTTCCTGCTAGGTCCGGCCTGTGGAGGATTTGCTGTATGGGTTGGTCCATCCTCAAGACGATCTGATGGGCCACAAAGTATGCCCTTAATCTTTGAGCGGCCACAACCAATGCCAGGGCCAACTTTTCAATTTTCTGGTACCTGAGCTCAGGACCTTGAAAGGCTTTACTGATAAAATAAATAGATTTTGCTGGGAGTCGCCTTCCCGTATCAATACTACGGCCAGTGCCTCGTCGATGATCGCTAGGTAGAGGTACAAAGTTTCTTCTGGCTCTGGTGTTGTCAGTACAGGAGGTTGCAGTAGAGCGGCCTTCAGCTGATCTAGAGCATGATTGCATGCGGGCGACCATTCAAACTCTGTCTCCTTCTTGAGCAATTTAAAAAGTGGGAGCGACTTGTTGGCTGCTTGGGCAATGAATCGTGAAAGGGCGGTCCCCATCCCGTTTTATTTCTGTATTTCTTTTTTGGTAGTGGGTGGCCTCATTTCAGTCACAGCTCGGCATTTATCCAGGTTGGCCTCAATTCCTCTTTCCGTTAGGAAGAAGCCTAAAAATTTGCCCGCCCTTACTCCAAACATGCATTTCTCAGGGTTTAGCCTGAGCGAGTTCTTACAGGCTTCCGTAAATACTTCTTCCAAGTCAGCCACATGGTCAGTATCTACTTTACTCTTGACGATCATGTCATCTAGGTAGACTTCCACTACCCTGCCTATCTGCGCTTGGAAAACTCTATTCATCATTCGTTGATAGGTCGCTCCTGCATTTTTCAGCCCAGGCATAACTTGATAGCAGTAGTTTCCTTTTCCCGTCATAAATGTTGTCTTCTCTTGGTCAGGTGGGTACATGGCGATCTGGTTATATCCCGAGTACGCATCTAAAAATGATAGTAGTTGGAACCCGCGGGTATTTTCTACCAATCGATCCACACTTGGGACTGGGAAGGCATCTTTAGGACATGCGCGATTGAGGTCGGTGTAATCTACACACATGCGCCAGTTCCCATTGGCTTTCTTGACTAGAACCACATTTGATAACCATGTGGTATATTTGATCTCTTTGATGAAGCCTGCCTCGATCAAGTCTTCGACGGCCTTTACGGCAGCTTGTGCCTTTTCCTCTTTCTAAACGCGTCTCCGTTGAGCAACCCACCTGATTGACGGATCGACAGCTAAGTGGTGGCAGGCTACCTCGGGCGTGATCCCCGGCATATTGGCCGCGCTCCAGGCGAACAAGTCAGAATGGTTCCTCAGACATTGGACGAGTTGTGTTCGTACTTCTTCTAGGAGATCGATCCCGATCTTTATTGTTTTCTGGGGATCGTTCCCCAGTTAGATTTGAGTGAATTGTCCATCAGGCTCTGGCCTCTTAATTCGCTTCTTCAGCTCTCTGGTCAGGAGGTCGTCTTCCTCCTTAACCTCGCTATCAGGATCGTAACGAGCATCCAGGTCGGTCATGTTGACTTCGTTTTCTTCTTCTCTAGGTTTATTCGCTCCCTTTGTTTCTCGTTCCCCCTGCTCCTTCAAACTCATATAGAACATCCTCTTTGTTGAGAGGAGGTCGGCTTGGAGGGTGACCACTTCTCCTTTATCGGAGTAGAACTTCATCTTAAGGTGGACAGTAGAGGGGAATGCTTCAAGTCGTCCCAAGGTTGGTCGACCAATTATACATTGATAAACCGATCTTATCGGGAGCACTAGGAAGTCGGTTTTTACTGTTCTGCACAATGGTTTTTCTTCACTGTCGTCCCCAAAGGTGACCATTAACTCGATGCGCCCGAGTGGTGTTGTGGACGTCCCATTGAAGCCGGTCAAATCTGATCCCCTGTAAGGTCTTAGATCTTCTCTAGAAATTTTCAACACGTCTAGGAGGTCTTCAAAAATGATGTCGACTGAGCTCCCTTGGTCGACCAAGATCCTCCAAACCTCCACATTGGCCATTGCAGCAACTATTAGTGGTGGAATCTGTTTGTTTGGCTTTCCATCTAGCAACTCGTTGTCCTCAAAGGATATAGGCGGTCTCTTTGTGATAACCCTGGGAATGGATGTATAAGCGACGCTCATAATTTCTTTCCATCTTCTTTTCATGGACTCGTTAGTTTCCCTTTCATTACTAGGGCATCTCCGGTAATCACCATAGCGATTTGGCGCCCTTTAGATTTTGGTAGTGCCTCATCCTCATCGTCCTCATTCTCTCTTGTTTTGGACCTTTCGTTGAACGTTGTCTTCTCAATTCGAGGAGAGCCAGTTACTGGCTTATCATCTCATTCATCTGTCTGTCCTTTCTTAACGTATTGGGTAAGCTTTCCCTTTCCGATGAGGTCTTTTTTATCATCCTTCAAGGCTATACAGTTGTTGGTGTCATGCCCGTTACTGCGGTGATAGCGACAGTATTTACGAGACGGGCACTGTCCTTCTTTAAGGACCATTGGTTCAGGTCTCCTCATATTTTTGAATTCTGTATTAGCACATTCATTCAGAATCTAGGTGTAGGACGTGTTAAGTTTAGTGCGGTCTGGGAACTTTCTGGGTTTGAAGTCCCTAAAGGGAACTCCTGGATCCCTTCTCGATCTCCGGTCACGCTCCCATTGGTTTTCTTTAATTGTTCCCCCCGCGAGGGCTTGCGTTGCCATTGCCCTCTCTTCATAGTTCATGAATCTTGGAGATCTGTAGAGGAAAGTTTCCAAATCGAGCGGTTCGTTTACGCCCACTTCAATTTCGAACAAAGTACATGTACGAAGTCCGTCCCGGAGGAACCACAGTCTCATGTCGTCCTCCAGTCCTCTTACGTTGGTAGCCTCTTTGTTAAACCGCTCTACATAGTCGCGGAGTGTTTGACCAGGTTCCTGTCTGATCGCTTTCAGGATTGCGTGTGACTTGGGTTTCACCCTCGAAGATGTAAAACGGGCGGAAAAAACCCTGGCGAGCTGTTCCCAGGATGAGATGGTGTTCGGCCTCAATTCCGTGAACCATTCCAAGGCTGGCCCCTCCAAGGTTAGGGGAAATATCTTGCACTTTACTGGCCCGTATGCTCCCCGGTATTGCATCATCAAAGTATCTCAGGTGGGCATCTGGATCTTTGACGCCGTCGTACCTTCTCAAGTCCGACGGGGTTTTTTCGAGGGCACGAGGGACGGGATACTCGTCAATGTCTTGGGTAAAAGGTCCCATCCACATACCAATCCTTTCTCTGCGAGGTGGTCGGTCCTCGAAGCGTCGGCCTCGATGACCACGTCGCTCCAGAGAGCTTCCATAGCGGTTCCGTCGTTCTGGTGATCGACTCTCGTAATGAGAACGAGCATATCAGTCAGATGACCTGCTTCTCGACCGAGCGGGTGACCCAGAGGAGTCGTATGAGGATTCTTGGTAAGAGGGCTCTTCTGGCCAATAAGTGATCGAGGAGGGTGTTGTTCTATGTGGCGTCAGAGTCCCTCCTTGATTCCTTCGTCGAGGTGGGGACCGGTGGACGAGATGCCTTCTTGGAGGTGATCTATGTCGCCTAGATGGATTCCTTCTTTCGGGTGTGACGTGTTGACTCTCTGTCATATGATATAAGTTGTGCATTTTTTGGACCAAAACTGCAGGAGTCTGATTGTAATTCTGTCATTATCAGAGAAATTAGCATAATTAGATCAAATGTATTAGGAAGTCAATTGTAAGCAATTTCCAACAATTCTAGTGTTATTCTGTACTGGAAGACCTCCAAGTGTTGTGGCATCATCTAGCGAACCAGACATTTGCCTAGGGATGCAGCAGGATTTGGAAGGAGTGGTTTCTGGAAGATATCGCGTCGCGACCAGGAGGCGTCGCGTCGCGATGCAACTGAGTTATTTTGCAGGAATTGTTCCTGGAAGATTTCGCGTCGCGACGGCATCGTGTCGCGTCGCGATGGTGCGCTGAAATTAGGGTTTTTGTGTTTAGTTTTGTGATTTTGAAAAAAACTTGGTCATTGGAGCGCAGCTGGGGTTTGGAACAGCTTGGAGGTGCGATTTTGGAGTCTTCCAATCACTTGGGAACAAGGATTGAAGGTTTCTATGGCTTCCTCTATTTGATTTTTCTCCTTATTCTTATGTTGTACTCTTTTCACCATGTGTAACTAATTTCTTTTGATTAGGGAGAGATGATTCTCCCCAAACCTATTTTGTGGATTCTTTGCTATGGTTAATACAATTAGTTGTTTGATTTATCATAAGTCTATACCTCTTGGTTTAATGCTTTATAGTTACATATGATAATTATAATGATTTAGGGTATGTGATCACATAGGGATATGGGTTGCATGCTTGATATGGGGTTTAGATCATAAACTTGTGATCACCATAGGAATGTGGGATTGGATTTATGAATTCTTTATTTCTAGGGTTCAAGGCTTTACCAATTGGCATGATTCACCTAAGGAATTAGGGTAACTCAATTAGGTAAAAGGGGTTTTGAGGCAAGGAATTGTCCTTAACCTAACTTAGTGAATTGAATCCGGTATTTCAAACAATTAATTTGTGATTAGCTGAAGGTTCTTAAGATAGGTGAAGGGAGAGGATTCGACCCCTAATCGCTTTTCTCGTCTTACTTCATAAACGTTACTTTACGGTTACTATAATTCAAATCCAACATCAATTTTCACATCTAAGAGTCAATACTTTAGCCATTGAAAACAACGCGCAATCCCTGTGGATACGACCGGTACTTACCGTTATTTCTATTACTTGCAAAGTTTCGGTACACTTGCTGAAATTCTAACATGACGTTCGCCCGTCCTGAAGTCACTTGAGTCAGTATTTCCAGAATCTGTTGTACAGCGTTGGGCGGTAGTACGATGTTTTCCTGAGTGGCCGGTCCAGAGGGTGTGCTCTGAACAGTGTTCTCTGAGGTAATCAGAACACCCTCCGGGGTCGGTTGTGGTTGGTCAGGGGTACCAACCACGTTTTGCAAGAGCAGGTTCCTCAGGCGGGGTGGTCTGCCTCTCGGAGCTATAGGAATGAGGTCGGGATAACGCCTGGAGTGGCACTCCCACTGTGGTCGCCAATGAACTGAGGTGCTCGACCTGAAGCGGGTACGAGTAGTCGAGTCCGGAGTCCAACTGTGTGAGTTGATGGGGTGAGCAATATCTGGTCACACGCAGAGTTCTGCCCGAGTTGTACCTGCAATGACACTCCAACGCCCAAGTTAGTGGAGTAAGAGTTTAAGCAGAATAACAGTATGGGTTGAGATTATGTCTACCTGTTTAGTGAGAGCAATCACTCTTTATATAGTACAATAGGGGCAGTGCTTGCCATCGGATCAGTATGGTCGATCTCGACCGTTTGATCAAGCGAGCCTCCACGAGGGTAGATCTGAACCGTTGATTTCAGTGGATCGAAGACCCAGTCATTACTTCTCCATTTTGGTAATGGGCCGGTTCTGACCGGTCCAGCGTCGGATTGGGCCGAAGGCCCAGTCCAGAACAATATATATTTGGTTGGATGACAAAAGATTTGAAAGAAAGGAACTAGTGGAGGAATGAATTGCAAGGCACGTGCCCAAAATGCCAAAAGGCTTGGAAATACATTGCAGCCCATCAAATTGAGAGAAAGAAAGTGCTGTGAATGGAAAGAAAAGGAGAATAGCATGGCACGGAACCCAAAGGCGTTACTCCCTCCGTCTTATATTATATGTCGTTTTGGGTCATTTCACACATATTAAGAAAAGTAGTTAATTTTGTATGGGAAAGAGAAATTGTGAGTTAGTTTACGAAATTAACCTTATTAATGATGACATTGGGAAGATAAATTAGTAGAGTTATGAAAGAGAAATTATGAAATAAGGAGGGGTATAGTAGGAAAGAAATATTAATGTTTTATTGGGATTCTAAAAAGTAATGTATTATGGGACAAATTATTTTGGCTAGAAAGTCATATAATATGGGACAGAAGGAGTAATATAAAAGGAAGAAGGCTAAGGCAATTGGAGACAAGCCGCATACAACACATTAAAAAGCGGTAATTGACAACACAAGCCGCAGAACAAAACAACAACAGATACGACACCTAATGCATACGAGAGGGAGAAAGAAGTTTTAGGTGACCGTTCTTGACACCGTGAGAGAGTTTTGGAGCAGAAAGAGGAGACTGAAGGCTCAGAATAAAAACTTCTCTAATTTCTGGGTTATTTTTATCTGTAATTCATGAATCTAATTTCTATTTTATTGTTCTTGATAACTATGGATACCTAAATCCTCTTCTAGGGTCTTAGGTGGAACTTGCATGATTAGAGACCTTTTTATGTTCTAATTTCTAGTTTGAATTTCTATTTTTGTTTTAATTAATATTGTTCTATTAATTTAATCACGTTCTTAGGATTGATCACCCTTTGCATGTTCATAATCAATTAGTTGATCAGCGACCGTACTGCAATTAGTTGGTGGACCTATAGGATAATTGGGGCTATAATTAATGCATGACCAAACTTTAATTTAGTCCTCCAGTCATTCAACCTTTTTGTTCTTTATGCTTTTCTTGAATTTAAATCCTTGCATTACCAAACAAGGGTTAATTTAGAAAAAAGAATATTAATCGTGAATGACCAAACGAATTAATAGTTTTTGTAAAGGGATTGGTAAATAAAGAATATTGCTTTAGACATTCTTTTTTGCTTTAGTTTTAATTTTGTTTTTCATTTATCTTATCGGAAAAAATACAAAAAAAAAATTGCTAATACTTTTCCAAGAAACCACTGCAGTTCACCCTTTTTGCAGAGAAAATTTTTAATCATGGTTAAAACTCTTGGAGATTATATTAGAGAGGCAGAGACGAAAAGGAATTTAGAGAAGTTATCTTGGTATATGCCTCAATGTCAAATCCCATTTTCTCCTTCTCCTTATGAGCCTTATTCAGACTATTGGGATGACTATGAGCCACCACCTTATTCCTCCCACCTGGATAATTATGAGTCACTACAAGTGCAGAGGCAAGAGGAGGAAAAGCCGGATGCCAATGAGGTCTTGGCCACATTATTGGAGCGAACAAGTGACAGACTTGATAGATTTGAGTTAAATATGGATGAAAGGTTTTGACCGAATGGGGGACCGAATTGGAGCCATGAGTGATCAACTGTCAAGTATCATTGCTTTATTATCTCAAGAGGCCCAAGACACTCCTTATTCACAAACTGAGCAATACATAGATAATATTATTAGTAGTGATGAAGAGTTCTCTGTAGAAGCTAATCTAGAGGAAGAAGCTCTCAAAAAAGATGAAGAGACTCCTACTGAAGGGAGTCAAATCAAAATGACGACTCCTATTGAAGGGAGTCAAATTGAAACAACAGATTTCATTGATGAGAGCATTTGTAAGGAGAATGAGAAAGATCCATTGGTTCTTGATTTGGAGAAAGAGGAGAAAACCCAAATTTTTGGGCAAACTGTTTTAGCCATTGGTGATGCTGCAATTGAGGTTCATAGGGGAAAGGTAACTTTAAGGTATGGTAAAGAAGATGATGTTATTAAAGCTTTAAATTCCAATGAAATATTCTCTTCTTTAACTTCTCCCTATTTTGATGATGTGGTTGAAATTAACATTTTTAGTGATTTAAAGATGCAGACCTTTTGGAAAAAATATTATTTTGCAGGATCCTAGCATAGTAGTGGATGAAGATACAGTAAAAATTTCACCATCCTTTCAAGTTCATCCACCACGTGGAAAAAGAAAGAACAATGTGAACCACATGGTTAGAAAGCTAAGAAGGTGCACGGCGTTAGATGTCAAATTTTCTCTCGAAAAGCCTCCTGATTAAGCACCGACTATCGTTAGGCTCATGACGTTAAACAAGCGCTTCGCAAGAGGCAACTTGTGTTTTATTTTCAGTTATTTTTATTTTATTTTGTTTTGTTTTATTTTTAGGAATAAGCTCATACTGCAAGCTCTCTCAGGGAAGTCACTCTTACTCTCTCATTTATTTATTTTTGTGCTAATTCGATATTTTGCATTGAGGACCATGCTTCATGCTAGTGTGGGGAAGGATATTATATCTTGTCACTTGATCTCTATTGATGCACATACCCACTACATGTGTTGATAGCATTTTTTCTGGCTTGTTTTGAATGAATTATGATTAAAGTTGAAAAAAATAGAGATATTGCCTTTAGGGGACCCCAAAAAAGAATTTATTTGACAGACTTGTGCTTGATTGTAACTGTGAGGTTGTCCTTAGAAAGCTGATAATTAGCATTTGTGCCTGTTGAATACTTTTTGTGAACTAGCTTCTAAATGTGAGATTTGAGCCTTCATAAGGGGATTGATACTAAATCATACATTTTTACCCCTTCTCTTTGTATGAGTGTGTTTCTCAACTTGCTACATTCTAGAATTTGTCTTTTGACCATTTCAAGGCGAAAATTGATTTGCATTATGTAAAATGAATAGGGTATTTAGGTATTTTTCTGGCCCCAGAATTTCTTGTTGAAATTATCCATTAGTTTCCCCATTTGAGCCTATTTGTTATATATTTCTTTGGTACCCTGATATAATTTTTCGCAGTTTTTTTTGTTGTATGGTAACCATTTGAAATTAAATGTGGAGCAACTATTGAAAATTACAAATAAGTCCTATACTTTGGTTGTCTATCTTGTCAAGATGAAAAAAAAAAGATTATCAGTGACTCATGTGCTTACAAGTATCTTTTCCTACGAAGGAAACAAAATAAGAGTGACTCATGTGCTTACTTTTTCCTCCTAAAAAAATATAAAAAAGAAAGTGAAAAAAAAAGAAAGAAGATTTGAAAAAAAATCAAGGAGGAAAAGGCAAATAAAAAAAATAGAAGAGCAGACTCAATTGAGAGCGAGTGAGCGAGTGCTCTTCTATTTGTACAACATAGAGGCCCATGTTCGCAAAAATGTATCCTTCAGGGACATGGGCGAGTGCCATTGTTCGAAAAAATGTATCCTTCAGGGACATGAGCCTCTAATTGGGCAACCTTTTGACATCTCATATGTGCTATATTGTCTGTCATTGTGTTTCTAACTTTAGACCCCTTATTTGACTGTCTCTGTTGTTTATTTGAAAAATTTATTGAGCCAGGAAATTTGCGTGAGGACAAGCAAAAATTAAGTTTGGTGGAGTTGATAAACTCCAATTAAGTGTATTTTTAGAGATATTTCTGACTCACTTTTAGAGCAATTATTAATATTAATATAAATTACTGACTCAATTTTCTCTATATTTTGCAGAAAAGAAGAAAAGATAAAAAGAATGAAAAAACACCATTTAGAACCACATACAAGACAAAATTATATATATATTATAAATAATGCCATCAACCTACCTACACATTTACCATTCCGTCCCTTAGATATTTCCCTCTTACTCACAAATTTTTTACCCTTTTCTGTCTCCATTTCAAATCTCCCACAAGTAAGGCTTTCTTTTTTCCCTTTCATTTTTGTTTTCCTTCTTTAAAGCATGAGACATGGCAATTTTCGATTTCTTTCATTTTCCTTTCTACTTTCATTTTCATTTGCCCTTTCATTTTTGTTCATCTTCTTCTTCAATTTTGTTATTGTTAACCTGCATTTTTAGGTTTGGGATTTTAGGGTTTCGTTAATGTATGTTTTTTTCCATAATATAGGCATCTCAGTCTTACAATGAAATTACAATTTTAGGGTGTTAGGATTTTAGGGTGTTGTTAATGTATGCTTTTCTCCAAAAAAAAATTCCTCATTTGACCCATTTTCAATTTTTAGGGATTTTTCGGTTTGGATAAGTCCATTTGACATGATACAAACATATAATGTTTTAGCTTGAATCACATAACCTTTGAATCACACAACCTTACCTCTAACCATATTAAATAGCTTGAATCACATAACCTACTTCATCACTATTGTCGGGGTACAATGATCATCTTTGTACAACATAGATAAACTGAACTTTTACTTTTTTTTAAAAGGAACAACTTGCTAAGAGATAGATAAGCTATTTCAACTATTTTCCTTTAGTATTTGTTTTATTGAGATCAGGCACCATTCATTTAAATGAGTTTAGTATCTATTTGTTGTTAGTCATGGCACTATTAATTTTAATGAGTTCATTTTCTATTTGTTGTTAGTCATGGCACGCAAGATCGACACTCTCAAAAGCCTTAATCCATCAAAGGATTTATGGAAAATTGGAATTTGAGAGACGGCGACGGGGAGGCAACGGGAAGCGACAGGAGACGACGACAGAAGCGGCGATCACGGTGATTGAGATGGGGATTCACTTTAATGATATGTTCCCACTTTCACTAACATTCAATTTGATTTTGGCGCCATGAGTCAAATTCAAGTCATCTATATATTTGCTCATGAACAATAGAAATAGAACTTCTTGGGGTCATGTGTGGAATGCGGATTAGGATTACTAAAGTGCTATTTCTATTTTTTGTTAATCTTGAAGGGGATGGAATTTGGTTGCAGAGTAATACAAGCCTTTTTTGGACTCTTGCAAATCAAGAGGGTTGCTATCTCATCCTAAATGAACTTTCCTGCTTCAATAGGTATTTAATCGTTGAACTTCTCCAAAGATCCCATTTCTATTCTTATGTACTCTTAAAGAGTAATAACTCCTCTCATTATTGTTGGATTAATGCAGACTACCTAGCTATTAGAAGTTATTGGTCAAATTGGATTTCAACAACACTGCATTCTGAGAAATAACTAACAGCAAAAGCAAGGTAGGCCTTATACTCACTTATGCTTCATCTGCTATTTTAATTTTTTCCTATTAGTTTTAATGTATTAACTTACCTTTCTCTTTCTATATTGACCAACGATGCATATCCAAAATGGCATAGTGAAGAAGAACATGGCAGAGTCATGTTCATAGAGTCTCCACAATGATAGGGAATAACCTGACCTCTAACCATACTAAATAGATGGAGTCACTTAACCTACTTCATGACAACTGTTGTTGCTCTTTCAACCGTATATACATGTGCTCCTGTTATTCTTGGAAGCTTACTATGTGCTTAATTTGGTGGTACAAAATTGGATCGGATTTTTTATATTTATGAGTGTGCTTGCTTATTTTTTGCTTAATTCTCTGAAAAATAATCTAGACAGAGTTTAGAGGAGAAGATTTAGATTGGTACCAATTTTATGTGAGACTAAGATGAGGTGATATATGATTCCTTGAGCAAATTTTTATTCAATAGCATATGCTCTTCTCTCATGCCTAATGTGGTCGTTAGTGGGTTATTTATGCAGTTGAAGAATTTAAAAGAAAAGTAAAACTTAAAGTTGTGTTATTTTGGCCGAAGCCATTGCTTACTCACAATTCAGGACAATAAAAACCAAACTCTAAATAAAAATAATCTAGAGACCGAGGTTTAGAGGAGAATATATAAATTGATACCAATTTTTTGTGAGAGGAAGATGAGGTGATATAAATTATTTACTTGCAGTGTCAAGGATTACTCTCAAGCTTATGTTTGGGTTCTCTATAACATGTTAAAGTGTTACAGATCTTCAACTTTTCAAAATCCATGGAAAGTCTACCTAAGACGTGTTTGTTGTGTTATATATTTATATTTCATATATAT
Organism: Astragalus membranaceus; assembly: GCA_039519185.1. NCBI lineage: Eukaryota > Viridiplantae > Streptophyta > Magnoliopsida > Fabales > Fabaceae > Astragalus > Astragalus membranaceus. The sequence continues at coordinate 53,069,941 of CM076851.1, forward strand.
CATAGAGTAAGTCAAGTTAGTTAACCAATAACCACTATGTTATACATATGCAAATTCTATTCTTTGTTTTATTGTTTTACAATATGAAAACAGGCATGCTGCTATGGGGTTACTAAATAATCTCTCAAGGGTAAATATACTTTAGCGAGCAAGCTGCTATGGGTAATACCCATTTTGATACACCCCCTGTTACTAATGATACCCCAGCTGCTGTTATTCAAGACTTGGACCCCAGCCCAGCAACAATTACAAGGCCCATTCGTGGCAGGAAGCTTCCACCCAAGTTGGATGATTACATCATTTACAAATAATATCTCTAGGATTCTATCTGATTCTAGAAGAATGAATTATCACTAGTTTCTTATGATTTTATTCTCTTGCATATCTTTCTGTTAGATTTGCTTCAACACCTTCTCTTTATATGCTATACTTGTGGCCATTTGAGCCTTATGAAATGAAATAACTTCAAATCCATTTCCTCTCTTATCAATTGCTTTAGGAGGCTCACAGTCCTCGAAACTGTTATCCATTTATCATTGGTGCTTTCATTTGTGCTGAATTCATCCTCCATGGCTCGCTCTAACCCTCCTCCCCCACCACCTCCACCGGTCACTGACACCGACGATCTGGCCAGACAAGTCGCTTCCCTCTCTTCCCAGTTTGAAGCGATGCGGAAACAGGTGCAAGATCAACTTCATTCCACTGCTTCTTCGCGTTCCACTGGCGATTCTTCCAATCGACCTCGTCTTAAGCTCGACGTTCCTCGTTTCGACGGCACCGACACTCATGGGTGGATTTTCACCGTCGTTTTATCTCGACGGCGCCGCTCTCGCGTGGTACCAGTGGATGTACCGCAATCGTCAGATTCAGTCATGGACCCATTTTCTCACTGCATTGGAGACTAGATTTGCTCCGACGGCGTATGACGATCCCCGTGGCAACCTCTTCAAACTTACTCAAACTTCAACGGTGACAAACTATCTCAATGAATTTGAAGCTCTTGCCAACCGGTTGGAGGGCCTCTCCAACGCCGATTTACTTAGTTGCTTCATCTCTGGGCTTAAAATTGAAATTAAACGTGAGGTAGTAGCACAACAACCTACGTCACTCTCTCAGGCTGCCGGTCTCGCTCGTCTTCAAGAAGACAAGCTTGCTGATCTCGCTCGTGCTGCACGCAATCGTTCGTGGCAACCTCCACCGAGCCCCAAGCCACCGTTCAAAGCATCTTCTGAGGCGTCCTCACTTGCTAAACCTGCCACCGGCGTCCTTCCCACTCCTCCGGCGAAACCTCGTTTTCGTCACCTCTCTGGTCCGGAGATGGATGAAAGGCGTGAGAAGGGATTGTGCTTCAACTGTGACCAGAAATGGTCAAGGCAGCATAAATGTGGTGCTCGTATCTTTCTAATGCTTGCTAATTGTGATGATGATTCTCTTTTGACAGGTGAATTAGAGGAGGCAGCTGCATTACTCGACTCAGGTGACTCTGATGTCGTTCCAGCCCAGGCAGCTCAGTTGAGCTTGCACGCGCTCTCCGGCGTTCACGCGGCGGACACATTTCGCGTAATGGGTTATATTGGCTCTCAGATGGTGAGTGTGCTCGTGGACGGCGGTAGCACGCACAATTTTGTTCGAGACAATATTGCGGAGAAGTTGGGTCTAGCTCACGACTCGATTGACCCGTTTGCTGTTTTGGTGGGTAGTGGACAGGAGCTCCGATGTGCTAAGGTATGTGTGGGCGTTCCCTTGCTAATCCAGAACCATTTGTTTCAAGTGGACCTATACACCTTGGGCCTTCGTGGAGCAGACATTGTTCTGGGAGCCCAATGGCTTAAGCAACTTGGGCCTGTGCTGATGAATTACAATACATTAACCATGTCATTTTTTCACCAAAATGCTTGTATAGAGATACAGGGTGACACAACTCCTCCTTCCATAAGCCTACACCAGCTACAAAAATTGGCCCAAACAGAACCCCCATCCCACTTCTTTTCTCTCCAAATCACCCCACTTCACCCAAACACACCAGATACTCATCCCCTTGAGCCCCAATTCCAAACCCTAATTGATGAGTTCCATCACCTCTTCCAGGAACCGTCTTCACTCCCTCCCATTCGCCCAACAGACCACACCATTCCACTTCTTCCTAATGCCTCACCAGCGAACGTTCGCCCATACCGCTACCCTCATTCTCAGAAGCAAGAAATTGAAGCTCAGGTCACTAAATTACTTAACACTGGTTGGATTCAGCCCAGCACTAGCCCATTTTCGTCTCCGGTATTACTCTTGAAGAAGAAGGATGGGTCGTGGCGTATGTGCGTCGATTACAGAGCTCTTAATAGCATCACTGTGCGAGATCGTTTCCCTTTGCCCACAATTGACGAATTGTTGGATGGATTGGGTCATGCTCGTTTCTTTTCCAAGCTGGACCTTACTTCAGGGTTTCATCAGATCAGGGTGGCTCCACAGGACATTTCGAAGACGGCATTTAGAACACATGACGACCATTACGAGTATCGAGTAATGCCCTTCGGCTTGTGCAACGCCCCTTCTACATTTCAGGCCACTATGAACGATATATTTCGTGCCCTCTTGCGCAGAACTGTCATCGTGTTTTTCGACGACATCTTGGTGTTTAGCCCTACCATGGACTCCCACTATGAGCATCTTCCTGAGGTATTCACTATTCTTTCTTCTCATCATTTCCACCTGAAAGCTGCTAAGTGTGTCTTTTGTCAAACACAAGTTGCTTATTTAGGACATGTAGTGGAAAATGGCACTGTAGCACCTGACCCTAGTAAGATACAAGGAGTTTTAGAGTGGCCTGTTCCTAAGACGCTTAAGAGTTTAAGAGGATTTCTGGGCTTATCTGGTTTTTACCGTCGTTTTATCCGTAATTATGCTAGTTTAGCACACCCTCTTACTAATCTCTTGAAGAAAAATGCTTTTGAGTGGTCTCCAACAGCTCAAGAAGCATTTGATGCTCTTAAGAGGGCCCTTGCCACAGCCCCGGTGCTTACATTACCAGACTTTACTATCCCCTTTATTGTGCAAACTGATGCCTCTGGTCAGGCGATGGGAGCAGTGTTGTTGCAGGGTGATCATCCCATTGCTTACTTCAGCAAGCTATTTTGTCCTAGACTGAGCAAGGCCTCTACATATATTTGAGAGTTACATGCTATCACTAGTGCGGTGAAGCGTTGGAGACAATACTTATTGGGAACATTTTTCATCATTCAAACTGATCATAGAAGTCTGAAAGAGCTATTGACACAGGTCATTCAAACCCCGAACAACAATTCTATCTCTCCAAGTTATTGGGATATCATTATGAGATTCAATACAAGCCGGGAAAGTCCAATATAGTAGCTGATGCTCTCTCTCGTTGTCAAGAGGCCCCTGTTGCTGAGTTACAGATTCTGTCCACACCACAATTTCGCTTCATTGATGAGCTGCGGTTTGATTTAGCACAAGACCAGTCTTACCAAGAGTTATGCTTGAAGGTACAATCTGATCCTTCTAATTTTCCACATTTTTCTATATCCAATGGTCTGTTGCTGAAGGATGGGAAGATTTGGACTCCACCCACCTCACGTTTTATCACACTTTTATTGAAAGAATTCCATGAAACACCCATTGGGGGACATGCTGGTGTTGTGAAAACTCTTAAGAGGCTATCTGCTAATTTCTTTTGGTCTTCTATGCGCAAAGACATCAAAGAGTTTGTGGCTCAATGCGTGGTGTGTCAACAAACTAAGTATCCTACTCATAAGCCTTATGGCCTGCTGCAACCTCTCCCCATTCCCTCGGGTATATGGGAGGATATTTCTCTTGACTTTGTGACTGGTTTGCCCAACTCTGGTGGCTTCACAGTTATGTTTGTGGTAGTTGACAGATTTTCTAAATACATTCATTTGGGAGCACTACCATCACAATTCACTGCTTACAAAGTAGCTGAGTTATTCATCAATATGGTTTTTAAACTTCATGGATTACCTAGGAGTATTGTCTCTGACAGGGATCCGGTATTCATTAGCAAGTTTTGGAGTGATCTCTTCAAATTCAGTGGCACTCTACTGAGAATGAGTTCCTCGTACCACCCGGAGACTGACGGGCAAACTGAAGTGACCAACAGAACAATTGAACAATATTTGAGGGCTTTTGTGCATGACAAGCCTGCTCAGTGGCATAAGTACTTGCCTTGGGCTGAATATCACTATAATACAGCCTTTCACTCATCTGCCGGCATGAGTCCTTATCAAGTGGTGTATGGGAAACCTCCTCCTACAATTCCTCTGTATGTCACTGGTGCATTAGGTGTGGCTGCCAGTGATGTTATGTTGCTGGACCGAGAGGAAATTCTGGCACAGCTACGTGCTAACTTGGAGAAAGCCCAGAAACATATGAAGGCTATTGCAGATAACAAAAGACAGCATGTTGTTTTTGATGTTGGCTCCATGGTGCTTGTAAAACTTCAGCCTTACAGACAATCTTCTGTGACCCGTGGCAAGTACAATAAGCTCAATAAGCGTTATTATGGTCCTTTTCGTGTCATTGAACGCCTAGGATCCGTGGCTTACAAATTGGAGCTCCCTTCATATTCCAAAATCCACAATGTGTTTCATTGTTCCCTGCTGAAACCTTTCCATGGACCTGCTCTTCCAACAGATACATCATTGCCTTCTGACTCTGTTGATAATCACCCAATTATCACTCCCCTAGCTGTTTTGGGGTCTCGGACAGTTCTGGTGGATGGAGAACAGTTGCAGCAAGTCCTGGTTCAGTGGAAAGGTCTTTCTCCTGATGACACTTCTTGGGAAAATTGGACGGAATTTCAGAAATGCTACAACCTTGAGGACAAGGTTGAATCTGATGGGGTAGGTATTGATACACCCCCTGTTACTAATGATACCCCAGCTGTTGTTATTCAAGACTTGGAGCCCAGCCCAGCAACAATTACAAGGCCCATTCGTGGCAGGAAGCTTCCACCCAAGTTGGATGATTACATCATTTACAAATAATATCTCTAGGATTCTATCTGATTCTAGAAGAATGAATTATCACTAGTTTCTTATGATTTTATTCTCTTGCATATCTTTCTGTTAGATTTGCTTCAGCACCTTCTCTTTATATGCTGTACTTGTGGCCATTTGAGCCTTATGAAATGAAATAACTTCAAATCCATTTCCTCTCTTATCAATTGCTTTAGGAGGCTCACAGTCCTCGAAACTGTTATCCATTTATCACATTTATATTGCCTTATGGCATTTGCTTGCTGCCTTTTTTATCTTTCTATTTCTGCAATTTTTTCATCAATGTTCCTTGGTGTTACCTTTTCTAGGATGATCAGGGCTTTCCCGACACAGAGCACCAAGATCAATGATGGCCCTTTCAACATTGACTATAAGTATTCCGGAAGGTAGTAATGATTGTTTGTGCTAAATCTGCTGTTACATATTACTATAAATATGGAATACTGTCTTATTTTCAGAACTTCAAGCGGGCAAAGTTTTGCCCGTACTAGAAATTGTGATAATCTTGAGGTACGCTGTAGTAGTAATAATTGACGTATTTTAATTGAAGTATGATCAACCATGAATGCAAATTATTAGTTATTTTGTTCTTTCTCTACTTTTACTTACTTTTTGATGAAGAGCAATTTTGCATGAGTTGCTTCTATTATATCTCTTAATCTATACTTTCCATTTACAACGCGGATCAATACAAATTGTTAATATCTACTTGCTATTCATTTTGCATCACATAAAGGTATTACAATGAGGGAATAACAACCTTTTGTTAACATTATAAAACAGATTTTGGAGACGCAATCTTTAGCAAGGACAGGAAAATTTGGTTTCAAATGCCAAGTACATTTATATAGGACAATTCCAAACTAATTGTGAATTTCATTTTGTTTCTTCCCAATATTAATTGGTTTGCAAACCTCGCCCAAGTGAAGCCTGAGCAGCAATGGACTAGCAATCCACCCCAGGTACGACTGCAGTTAGGATTGCAAGGTCCCCCAGATACAATGTGGCGACCAGGTGCTCCAACTGAGCCTAGGCTCTCGGGGCCCCAACTCTTGGATCCAAACATAATAGCTGACACCATCAAGAATTTCTTTGGTGTGCTGTTGAAGTCACTTGATAGACCGGTATACAGGAAGCCTTACCCTGAGTGTGTGAACAGATTGGTGCCTATGCCTAGAGGATTCAAGACACCTGATTTTGCCACGTTTTCCGGAGATGATGGCAAGTCAACAATGGAACACATAGGCCGATTCACGGCCCAATGTGGAGAGGGTAACCAGAACGAGTACCATAAACTGCAGCTCTTCCCGTTGTTATTGACTAGGACTGCGTTTACTTGGTATTATTGTAACATCCTAGTATTTCAACCTTGGAAGAAATACCGAGAACTTCATAAATAGTATAATTCAAAGTACTAATCCTACTTAATGAATTGAACATGCTTACTTGACGAAATAAATCATCACAATATCCTTTAAAGGTAAAATTTCCGAAAAGGATAGCTAAATGGCAATAAAGAAACTAGTCATAAGTCCTTAGTACGCTCTATTGTCAAATATCCCAATAGTTAAGATCATAAGAAAAGTATCGACATCAACTAGTTACATAAAATAACCCTAGGGTAAGCTAAGCAAACATCAATATTGACCCCTAAGGATCCTCTTATCTTGTAACCCAATGCAGCGGCTACTTATTCTCTGTTTGCTTGGACTTTCTCTGCTCATCTGTAAAACACCACAATATATATATATATATATATATATATATATATATATATATATATATATATATATATATATATATATATTTAATGAGATACAATCTCAATGGGTTGTTTCGAGACCCCTCACCTTAACTCTCAGTGTTTTATTGACTTTTCTCTTCTCTTAGGACAACCCCGGGCAATCACTACGTGATTCCCCCGATGAACCCACTCGATAATAGCTATTACCGAGTCAACTTATTTTGGGTCGTGGCTTAGGGCTCATGACTTCCCCTCACCAAGTATGCTCTTACCTTAGGATCGTCATCCTCTTGGTGTTTTATGTATTTTCTTGACACTTAGGTCCAATTCTCACTCGATAAAAATACTATACGGTTTGAATTATAAACCATATGATTAAATACTCAATTTGCATCTCAATATACACAGTAATCATCTCATTTGTGCTCAACTAACATTGGGAAGGGTTGAGGAAGGGATTAGAGAAGGATTGAGATCAAAAGGAACGACATTCGAAGAGTTTAAAAATGGGTGATAGAATGTTTGGCACGGACCGGGCCCCTTGCGAACGGACCGCGCCTCCTAGCGAACCAACAAAAGTTGGCTGCCAGAATGTTTGGCACGGATCGGGCTACATGGGCGCATGGACCGTGCGCTTCATGCAGCTTCAAAATCACTTTGTTTTCATGAAAATTTCCAATTCATTTGGTTCCAACTTCTTCCTAATTCAATCATTAACTCAATTCATACCAACAATAGTTCCAATACAGTAAAAATCACAACTTAATCATCAAAGTACGCAAGCTATTCTAGTGTTTAAGCTAAGTTTGATGGGTTATGGTTCTTAGGAATTCAATTTCAGCACCCCTAATGGCTTCTAATTAACATTTCATCAATTTTAACCCTTTCAAAGACACATGCATTACAATCATTTCAGAGCAATCACCATGTATCTACAAAATTATCAAGGAAACAACACAATGGGTTAAGAACTCACCTTAAAAACTGAGATTAAAATCACTAGCAAACAAAGATGAGAATCCTAAGTACCCTACAAGCTCCCCAAACTCCAAATTCAAATCCCAGCTTCAAATACACATGCAAGTTAAACTTTAGCTCCTAAAGCTCCATCCATTAACATGCAACTCGAAAATGCTTATCTAAAAAAAAGAAACATGCAACTCGAAAAGGAAGGAGGAGAAGAAAGAGTTCCAAACTCTGTTTTTGTAGCTTATGAGGAGATGATTTTTGAAATTAAGGGTTGTAATGGGAAGGGTTTTGAAGAATATTTCAGTGTGGGGAAGAAATGTGATGAAAGGGTTCCATTGTTCTTCCCAAATTTTAGCTCTTCTTCGCAACTCTCTCTCTTTCCCTCAACTCCCTTTCTTTTCTTTTTCAAAACTAAAGTGAAAGTGATTGAAACGGAAAGGTTTCAGCTGATCGTTTTAAGTGGGAGTGAAATTTTGGAGAGGAAATGTCTATTTTACCCTTATGTATGTGCACCCTACCACTCTTCTCATACACTACCCATATAAATTCAATAAACTAGCACACAATGCATTCTAATATTTCATTTAGTCATTTGTTCGTGGAAATAAAATTACTTACTACTCAAATAATTAAAAACAATCACTTTGGGGGATGTTACAATTATTCCCTTCCAGTTAATTCTATACAGACCTCGGCAGACATGGAAAGGTGCTTCCATGAAAGATTTTATTGGCCACGGCCCGAAATCACTGCTGTTGATCTCATGAACTTACAGCAGAAAGTGGACGAGGTGGTGACCGAGTTCATTGAAAGATCCAGAAAGATGGTCGGGAAGTGTTCGGTTCAATTCCTTGAGTCACAACTCACTTCCATGGCTATCATTGGAATGCACCCGCAATTGAAGGAGAGGCTTGTAGGCCAAGCCTGCCATGACCTCAGTAGCCTAGCATCCAGGGCCATTCAGATAGAACTGTTCATACAAGAGAAAGAGAAAGGGAGGGATACTAGAGGTCGAGGACCATATTTAGTGGCCGTAGTTAACACCGAGGAAGACTCAGACTATGATGATTCAGCCGAACCCACGGTAGACATCATGGCAGCCGAGATAGTTAAGGGAAAGACGTACTCATGTCCATCTCTGAAGCCTACTAAGGGCAAAAAGAAGGACGAGTCAAACAGCATGATTGAATACTCTTTTGACATCTTTAAGGCAGACCAAATATCCTACTACTTACTCAAAGTCAAACAAATTCGGCTGCTTAACGACCATAAGGTTCCCCCCTCAAAGAGTTGAAAGGGAAGAAATACCACAAATGGCATAACTCTTACAATCATGCCACCTCCAATTGCAGTGTATTCCGCCGAGCCATTCAAAGAGCTATCAGGGGGGAGGTTCAAGCTGGCCGAGAAAGGCATGACCGAAATGACCGTCGATACTGATCCCTTTTCTGCAATGGGCATAAATATGGTGTCCTTCTCAGGAGCGGATAAGGGAAAAGGTAAAAAGAAATATGTATGGGTACCTAAGCGAGAGGGGCATCTGGAGAGTACGCTATCGGTCATTGACCGATTGGGATTGCATGGCTTACCTAGACCACAGGTTGGAGGTTGGGGAGTCGAGCGAGCCTAAGAGATCCCATAAGAAGCTGCCCAAGCCTGGCAGACTCACTCAGGAGCTGAGGGAGCTCCATTTGTCCAAGTTGAACCCTGGGAAGCGATAACCTCGGCCAAAAGAGCCGAAGCCATGGCCTAAACATCTCTTGCCTAGGGAAATGCTCGTCCGCCGATGAGGACATCGGGCAGACTAGCATGCCGATCCCTAGCAGGGAATCTATCCCAAAAGGAGAAAGAAGGGTGGCAAGAATAACAACGGAACAGGGACTTGTGTCCGTTGACATTATTGTCATGAATGACAAAGAACTAAGGGCCACCAAGACAGTGAAACCACCTTCTAAAGTACCCCAAGATCAATGGATGGAAAAGAGAGTGTCCAAATAATTTCCCCCCAAAGTAGCCACTCAGACACGCTCGCAGAAGAGAAGGGCGCATAGGGCGAGGGCAATTTAAAAATGAGGAGCATGCTGCAAATGTTGACCTCAGCCAGCGAAAAGGATAGTCAGGATATTCATGTAGCCTCTGTGGTCCCCATAGTCCAAGAAGGTCTCAGGCACTAGGAGCCGACGCCGAAGCTTCTTCCTCTATGGGGAAGCCTAAGTCGCTGGCCGAGAGCACTACAGACACAGAGATGGGTGAAGAGGCCGAGGATCCATTTGGGACGCACATTTTTGAGGAAGAACCGATGGACGATTCCACCCTTGACGATATATTGGATGAGGAACGAGGGAGGTTCCTTGCAGACATAGAGATGGTGGGATTGCTGCCACTGGAGTTTTCAGGAACTGAAAGAAAACCCAAGGAACTTGAGGGCGATGTTTTTGCCGAGGAAGCCGAGTGGGCTGCCTTGACAGAACCAGACAATTAGGTAACTGAGGGTATGTTGTTTGAGAAGCCTACGGCGGACATGGTGAAACATTTGAAACCAATGTATATCAAGGCCCATCTGAATCGAAAGCTCTTTAATAGAGTGCTTGTAGATGGTGGGGCCGTATTGAATATCATGTCGTTGGCTACTATGAAAAACTCGGAAAGAATGCAGAAGATCTCATCCCAACCACCATGACCAAGACAAGCTTCATGGGCCATCCATCTCATGTTTTGGGCGTGTTGGTGGCCGATGTTACAGGGATCGAAGGTAGCGCGGTCGTCTTTCTTTGTTATAGAGGGGAAGCCAACATATGCTGTGATTCCTCGGGAGGGACTGGATTCATACAAGTGAATGTGTGCCCTCTACTTTGCATCAGAAGCTGATGATATGGATTGGTGATAAAGTAGAGATCGTGGAAGCTGATCCAAATTCTTTCCCTGTTGAGGTGAAAATGTTCGAGGTCATCTTCTACTCTCCTCATATGTTTCCTATTGCGATGCCAAGAGGCTATGAGGAGGGGGGAGTGGAGTCTTGTGAATGGACTAGAGAATGGTTTAGACTTAAAACGTTGGCCGATCCACGACCCAGCAGCAAGTCTGATGATTGACATCCCACCTGAGTTACAAAGCCGACTGGACAGGCTACACCTCTTTCAAGTAGAGTCCGGCATTGAAGAAGCTATGTTTGGTGCAGTATATGAAGAGGATGAGCTCCAAGACAATTTGCAGTTATCTCTTAGTTTCAATTGATTTTTTGATTTGGTTAGTAGATTATAGTAGATAGTAAAAAGATAGATAGTAGATTATCAATAACAAAAATTTATCCAGTGGTTTTTTATATATCAGTGACAATTATTTGTCCTTTTTTAGGTATTAGTGACAAATATTTATCACGTGTGTTTTAAATATTAATCAGTTTAAATAGTCATTAAACCTTCTTGTTTTTTTAGATAGTAGGTTTATAGTAGTCTTCAAAAATTATAATTATCATTAACAAATATTAATCCCGTGGTTTTTTATATATCACTGCAGTTATCCCGTGTTTTTTTTATATATCAGTGCAGTTATCTCGTAGTTTCAATTGATTATTTTAGTTGATTAGTAGATTATAGTAGATAGTAAAATTTAGATAGTAGATTATCAATAAGAAATATTTATCCTGTGGTTTTTTATATATCAGTGACAATTATTTGTCCTTTTTTAAGGTATTAGTGACAAATATTTGTCTCGTGTGTTTTAAATATTAATCAGTTTAAATAGTCATTAAGTCTTTGTTTTAAGGTATTAGTTTAAATAGTCATTAGATAGTAGATTATCAATAAGAAATCTTTGTTTTAAATATTAATTAGTAGTTTAAATAGTCATTAAGTCTTCTTGTTTTTTAGATAGTAGGTTTGTAGTAGTAGTCTTCAAATTTTTTAATTATCAATGACAAATATTAATCTCGTGTTTTTTATATATTAGTGCAGTTATCCCAAACTTTTTTTATATATCAGTGCAATAATCTCGTAGTTTCAATTGATTATTTTAGTTGATTAATAGATTATAGTAGATAGTAAAAGAGAGATAGTAGATTATCAATAAAAAATATTTGTTTTAAATATTAATCAGTAGTTTAAATAGTCATTAAAATCTTCTTGTTTTTTAGATAGTAGGTTTATAGTAGTCTTTAAAAATTTTAATTATCAATGACAAATATTAATCTTGTGTTTTTTTATATATCAGTGCAGTTATCCGGTGTTTTTTTATATATCATTGCAGTTATCTCGTAGTTTCAATTGATTATTTTAGTTGATTAGTAGATTATAGTAGATAGTAAAAGATAGATAATAGATTATCAATAAGAGGTGATAGTAGATTATCAATTAGAGTGCAAACAGATTTTAGAGAGAAAAATTAAAATTTTAAGGTGATAATTTTTTTAGTGTGACTCATTTAAATTTTTATAGGTAATTTTAGTAGAGTAATGTTTGTATAAATTTAGAAATTTAGTTAAAAAAAAACTAAAGTGAAGTGATAATAGAAAGAGAATAATTGTTTATGGAAAAAGTAAAAGTAAAGTAAAAAGAAAAAAGGAAGAAAAAGAGTGTAAGAGAAGAGTGAAAAGGAGGAAAGAGAGTGTAAGAAGAAAGAGAAAAAATGAAGAAAGTGAGTGTAAGAATAAAAAGAAAGAAAGAGAGGGTAATGACATTTTTACCTTTAAATTAGATATATGTCTTGTTAATAAGAGATCCAAATTAGTAATTTCATAGGAGGTTTGTTTGTATAAATAGATAAATAGATATTTGATTAGTTTTCGAGAACAAACTTAACATATTTAAACATTTTAAATCTTTTCTGAATCCTAAAGTACCTCAAAATACTACACAATTTAGCACGAAATTAATTTCCTTTTCACCAATTCGATTTTGAAGGAACAAATTTCACCTATTTGAACAATTAAAATTTCCTACCTGTAACGCCCAAATAATTTAATTATTTATTTAATTAAATTATTTAGGTATTTTATTAGTATAGTCATATTAAAATAATTATATGGTGTTTTATTAAAATCAGGGAGTGGTGTTTAGTAACTAAGCTGAGTAGTAGACGGGGCCCCGTGATCCAAGAGCCCAAGGGCCTAGGCGCATGTAGGAGAGCATTAGTTAGGGTTTTGGAGCATAGCGCATTTTTGAGAAGAGAAAAGAAAGAGAGTTGCGAAGAGAGAAGAGAGGGGCGAGGCGAACCAAGGAGAAGAGGAGAGGAGCTCTTGTTGCTGTGGTTCTTTGGAGTTTTCGTGCTAGGAGATCTCGTATTCGGCAAATCTAAGGTAAGGGTGGGTTCTACTTTATAAAAGGGTGTATGATGGGGGTTATGTAGGAGATAGGACCTATGATGCCTCTTTGATCTTGTTGATGTTGATTTAGTGATGTTTGGATGTACTCATGTTGATTGATCATGGTGAAAATTTGGTGTTTGGTGTTTGGTGCGATTTGGCGTTGTTGTTTTGGTTGCTGATTTTGGCGCCCTAGGCGCCCTGCCATGGTGTTCTGTTTTGTTGTTGCTGAATGTGGCGCCTTAGGCGCCCAGTCATGATGTTCTGTTTTTGTTGATGCTGAAAGTGGCGCCCTAGGCGCCCAGTGTTGCTGTCTTGGTTGCTGGAGTTGGCGCCCTAGGCGCCCAATGTGTTTCTGAGTTGCAGGAAATGGCGCCCAGTGGTGATTGGTGCGTGTCTGTGTTGCTGTGAAGGGCGCCCTAGGCGCCCAGTGTCTTCTGCGCTTGTTGCTGATTTAGGCGCCCTGCTCCTGGGCGCCAGTTTCTGTGTTGCTGGCCTGCTAGGCGCCTTGCTCCTGAGCGCCATTTGCTGTGTTGTTGTGCTAGGCGCCCTGTTGCTGGGCGCCAGTTTCTGCTGTGTTGCCGTTGCGCTAGGCGCCCTGTTGCTGGGCGCCCGTTTCTGTCTTGTTGCTGTCACAATAGCACAATTGTTGCTGTTTTTCTAAATTAATGTTGTTGTCACAGTAGCACAATTGTTGCTGTTTTTCTAAAATAATGTTGCTGTCACAGTGAATAAGTGTTGCTGTTTTTCTAAAAATTGATGCTGCTGTCACAATGAACAAATGTTGCTGTTTTTCCTAAAAAAATCGCTGTTGCTGTCACCGTTTTTAAGTTGCTGTTTTAAAAGCTATTGTCACTGTTGCTGTAAATTGGTATTGTTCGTGGTGTTGTCAATTGTCGATGTCTCGGTGTTGTAAAATCGTCGTTGTCATTGATGTTGTAAATCTATTGGTGTCCTTGGTGTCGGTGGTCGTTGGTCAAGTTGTTAGAATGTCCTATAGGTGTAGGTGTATTGGTGATGATTGGTGCTATTGGTGATGGTATAACAGGTGATGTGCCGATTTTATGGGCTAAGGTGAACAGGTGATGGGTCTATGACCATTTATTGATGTTGGTGCTGATTGTGTCACATAGATGACTGTTGTTGTTGATTGACTTTGGTGTGTTGTTCGTGGTGTCGCATACATTTCATATGCATTATATTTTTGGTGATGAAGGCTTCGGCCTTGGAGCTATAGGTGATGATGGTGATGCTCATACAGGTGATGATGCCCTTATTGGCTACGTTATTGGTGATGATTGGTACCACATGCATATACCCGTTGGTGTGGGTTGCATCTCATACACTTACTCATGATGTTGGTGATAATTCTTAGTGATTTGTAATTCGATGTTGTTGTGAAGCGGTTGATATAGTTGTCGTAATTCTAGCATATTGCCTATCATATATGCTATTATAATGTAGATATCTCACTCTTTCTGTTTGAATGTTACCCCTATGTTGGTAACGTGCAGGTGATTGCGAGTGAAGGCATGTCTACCTTCGCTAGTCGAGTCGGTGTCGTCGCTCTGATACGTAGCACTCGGGGGGATGAACGCTAGACTTTATTAGTGTCTCTGTTATTCTAATTTTTGATGTTTTATGGTGATGTTAAGATTATTGTTGAACCCTATATTTTTATTCCGCTGCTTGGTGATGTTATGACGTGCTAGGTGTCGCACTGTTTTAATGGTAAAACATTATTATTGGCGTGTGATGTTTAACGATGTAAATGTGACATCCCTTGTGGGTGTAGCGAAAAACGCTTTTGAAACTCTGATTATACGCTAAAATTTTCCGGGTAGAAAAGGGGTGTTAAACTACCCACCCTAAAGTACGAGTGATGTTAGGGTGAGAGAGTAAATCAAATCCCTCATTGATGAACCTTTAAATATGAGTGTAAAATGTAGTATAAAAAATTATCGACGATTGAGATTTAATATTAGTTAATTTCAATCTTAATCACCGATAGCATTTACGGTCAATTTTAGTGATTCTTTCCTCACTATCATCACCCTTATAAATATTGTCAAAAAAATCATTTATAATTTATTTTGTCAAAAAATCAATTATCATTTCTACGGTGACTCGTGTCAAATTTTTTTTTTCTCCGGCGACTCTCGCTCCTCTTTTGTGAAGCGAGTCTGCATTCC
The DNA here is from genome assembly GCA_039519185.1 of Astragalus membranaceus. Classification (NCBI taxonomy): domain Eukaryota; kingdom Viridiplantae; phylum Streptophyta; class Magnoliopsida; order Fabales; family Fabaceae; genus Astragalus; species Astragalus membranaceus. Next base: position 53,085,175 of record CM076851.1, read on the forward strand.
AATCCTTGAAGCCATGGCAGAAATGTATCGCTGTTTGTTTCAATGGTTACCTGCTACCATCGGAGGTGGTTAGTCTCTCTCTCTCTCTCTCTCTCTCTCTCTCTCTCTCTCTCCATTGCTAGGTTTAGGTTTCAATGTCCACTTCCCTCGTTTCTCATAGGCGTATCGCTTTCAAACTCCCCTCTTTTACCTCTACCGCAAACATGCTTCTATTTCATGTGCATTTCAAGAACAATGTATAATTTGTCGTCTCTCCTTTCTTTCTTGTTGCATGATATCGTCTCCCTAAAACCCCAAAACCCCCAATCATCCCAAAAACCTAACACTATTTCCCCCCAATTTTCCTTCTGTTTGATGTTGATCTTATGAATTATTGTAATCATGCTTCTATTGTTTTGTATTGTTGCTAGCCATGATTAACCCGCATCTATAGTCTGAGTAAGGAATTTTGTTCTTGGGCAATAACCCGCACAGACACTTCTTTATAGTGTCGAGTCGTACACCGACACGGCACCAAGTTCATTGAAACTGATTTAACAGAGCGTTTATTGAAACTACTCTCATTTTTGGTACAGAGACATTGACTTGTTTAATTCACTTTAGATGATTCATATGCATTTTATTAGGTTTGGGTTTGGGAGACAATAATTTTTTTATAATGTTCTTACCATATGCATAACACTTTGTCCATTCCCTGTACGGTATTTTCCATTGTGAGTGATCAAACCTTAATGTTCTGAATTGATTTACTTGTCATATTGAAGTTGAAGCGTTTAAAGTTTGGGTTCTGCACAGAAATTTTCCAGTATGCCCGGTCTACATGTTCAATATCTTTGAAGGCTCAAAACCCATCCAAAAATCATCAAATTAAATAGGCAAGTCCCCTAACATTCATATAAACAACATGGAAGTGATCCCATGTCAAAATCTTAAGCCAATAATTAAATCACCCGTAAGTTCGGTAATATGTTGTTCCGAAATGAAACCAAGAAAAATGCGAATTTGCTAATTCTTTATACTTTGAAGGCTTGTTGGATACATTGAAACCTTTACATCTTGGAAAAGAATTAGCCAACCCCCATTTTTCTTGGTTTCATTTCGGAACAACATCTTCCCAAATTTACAGGTAATTTAATTATTGGCTTAAGATTTTGACATGGGATCACTTCCATGTTGTTTATACGAATGTTAGGGACTTGCCTATTTAATTTGATCATTTTTCGATGAGTTTTGAGCCTTTTTTGGAGAGTATTATATCTGCCTAGTTTTATTAGTCAAGGTTACTGTATTAGTTCCTTTAGTTTAATTCTGTTCTGATTGTAACAGGGCAGCCTCTGCTGGATTGAGTTAGTTAGCAGTGGGTGTAGGTTAACCTTGCATGGTGCAGGTTAAGCCTCACCTATATAATCCTGTAATACAGTTTCTGTTACTCATTCAATGAAATTCCAGATTTACATTTTCCCTCCTTTTCTCCGTTTCTTCATCTTTTACAGCCTTCAAAAATATTAAACACATAGACCTTGCATAGTGGAAAATTTCTGTGAAGAACCCAGCCCTTGAGTAAATTTTCTGTATCAATTGGTGAGGATTTTGGGTAAAATAATAAGATGGCAATAAATATATGCATGTTAGTGATTTTCATATTAAATTTTATATCAATATGAAATAATTTTCCTAGGTAGAAAAATTGTCTTTAATCAGTGCAAAATAACCGTTTATGGAGTTTTCTGGTTATGTCTCTGGTTTGAATTTTCTTTTAAGTGTGAAAACAGTTATTTGATATAGAAAAATATTTATTTGAGTCACAGTGGGAAGATGAGTGATCTGTCCATGTCCTGATCCACAATTCTTCAGATTATGAGAGACAGAACGAACTTGTGCCGGTGTTGGATACACTTCAGATTTGACATATAAGAATTCAAAATTTGAAGAATCAATGATTTAGATGCAGGAACACTACTTAAGAGGAACCGAAGCAGAAACAAGTTCAATTGAGAAGTCTATAGCTGTGAGTGAAGAGAAGAAGGTCGTGTTTAGCCCAATAGAAGTAGTTGAAACTTGAGAAGCTAATATCCAGTATCCACTTTGAGGTAAAATGACATAATTATTTTAGAAAGCAGAGATTATAGATAATATACTTTTTTCACGCTAAAAATTAAATGGATTAAAGCACATGTTTGATGTGTTTGATGCTTTTTCTTTTCTTTTCTGAAACGAGGAAGATGGAACTTTGAATAGTTTGATTGCAGAGGTGCTATTTTTTTTTGTAATTTAGAGAAGGTGGTGCTAGAGAAAATGTCTCTCTTTGCAATCTAATTTAGTATCAATTGTGACAATAGAAATCCATATGCTGTATGGAAAGTGGATAAAGATAAATTGATCTTTTAACAAGGCCAATTAAATTGATATTTTGGTGGATAGAGTAGATCGGAGTGGTAGAAGAGGATGTAGGATCTGAAGACAGTTTTGTGTTTCAATTTTGGGGGTTGACAAAAGCAAAGCTGACCTTCTGAGATGAATTTGGCATTTTAATTGCATTTATAGTATTTCGTTGAAAGTTAATATTTATATGTGGGTTTGTGGTGGGCTCTTCACTTGAAAGTTAATATTTATTTGTTTTATGCTAGCTTTTGGAATAGTCTTGGTCTATCCCAACAAAAGGAACTTCCAAACAAATGGCTCGAGGGCTACGAATTGAATCTTGCTAATATGAATTATGATTATGATTTGTGAGTTAAACTGCATTAGACCGGCTCACATTAGTCCAATTTATTCCAAAGCATCTATGTAGCATAAGCATAGGATGTTTAAACACCATATTATATCGGAGATAATATTGAGGAAGCAATTCCAAATATTCATTTTCCAGTTGCAAAGACATAATTTTGAATTTTTGGAGCTTCTCTTGTGGCGGCTATAAGCATTACTTCTTTTCAAGATTGTGAGGTGAGAATATATGGTGCCACTAAAAAATTTCGTAGTCTGAATTTAGGGCTGTAAAGAATATCACGTTGTTCTTCAAACTGTTTTAGTAATCTGTATTTTCATTCATTAGCAACGAGAAATGTACTGGAGCGAAGCATAAAAAAAAATTAGTATTCATGCATGTTGTGCACTTAGTTTCTCTTCATCAAATTAATGCTACAGTTATCTGAAATTGCTCAAGTACATTAGTCAACTATAGAGCAAAATTCTTAATATTTTGGATTGGTAAAACCTTCTCCTAATGGCAAAAGAGCTGTATTGACCTGGATTGCTGGTACATTTAGGTACTTGATTATAAATCTATGAATCTTCTCTTAGAGTTAATTGTCACCAACATTGTTGCTGCAGCTCAAGAATGAAGAAGAAATATTTTTAAATAGTATTAGGCCTATAACTTCAATACTTCATTAGTTGAACCAGGTATTTATACAATCCCGTGCATCCACACTGCATGTGGATACCATGAGTTCACGCATAGCCAACAACCCTTTGAACCCTCGCTCCAGTATCTGTGGAATAACATAGCCAAACTAAGATCCTTTTAAAAACACAACCTATTCTAATATAAGCTATTTAAGTTTATAGTCAAAGTAACAAAAGATTTGTATTCACATTAAAGTCCTTTGAAGGATAATCTCAACACGTTCTCTCGGCGTAACCAGATCACCAACGGAAGAGAGAGAGAAACAACAAATGTTTTAAAATGCGCAAGAAATTCAGCAACAGCCTTGCCTTTCTGAGTCGTGCTTCACAGTTCTTGACATAGCTGTTGAACATGTGCTTGCACATGTGCATTGAAGTTTGTCCCAGTGTTCCCATGAATGGACCGATCCAATGACTTGTGTAAGAACTCCACTATTTAGCATCCATTCGAGCCAAGATAGGATCAACTGGTCGTGTTGCTCCCACTCTAGACACGCAGAACTGTGCGTTCTACATCAGTAAGAAAGTGAGGTGGAATTTGAGGATTCCCGGGAAAATGATGAAGCCTGTGTGACCTTTGATTGACAAGCTTGATATATGGGGGAACCATTGCAGGATTTGGCGATTGAGAAGAGGCGCCAAGGTGACCTTCAAAGCTCAAGCTCTGTATACCATTTTAGATATAACAGAATCTATAGAGTGAGTGAACAATCTCTTATATTTCTGTTTTCCCAAAACAACCATTAAAAGTGCACTCACATTTATAGTGTCACCAACACTGAGTTTGATATGCAGTTGTACAGACAGTTATGCAGTTGAGTAATTGGTTAGAACCCTGAGTCACTCACATTTATAGTGTCACTAACACTCAGTCTATTTTAAGGTTCAATACCATCACAGATGATCACAAATGAACTCATTATTTCCAATCCTATTGAATCATGACCTGGACATATAACATCTTTTTGACTTTTATTATATATATCATTCACATATGTATGAACAAAGCAAGGACTTTCACATTATCAATCTTAAATTTCGATCACATTACTCTTTCAATGATTGTTTTGAAAGAATTGTGATTTTTAGTGTTATGAATGTATTAGTTCGGTAACTCTCACAACTGTAATTGATACTAGTTTTGAGATTGACTTTGGCCCTCATTTAATTAGGATATTTCCTCTTCATAAGTCTTGCTAAATGTTAAATCCATTATACAGGGAATGATGAAAGATCAGTTTGCAGTTTTTGTTGTCCATGAAGTAGTGCTGGAAACTTGTGACGATCAGCGTTAGCTGATTCATTCACAAATAAGATTTGTTTAACTGCATTGAAGAAGTACACCTATGGAAAGTATATGGTCGCGTAGAGAATTTTATTCGTTCATGTTATTCCTCATTTTCATTTTTGCTCGTTCTTATGTGCCTGAGCATCCATGTGCATGCTTTCAGAGCACTTTTTTCTGAATGCATTGCTGATTGCATGCATTGAATACATGCACGAACACCAACACATTCTGTCTGCATATAATTGTAAGTTCAATGCTGAGTCACCACATGTTTATAATTAGAAAGTAAGAATGCATCATTTTTACAACCTTCATTATTTGGATGTGGGCTTAGCAAAATAGCATGAAGTCATTTTAGTGTAGTTTTCTCTGTTTATTATGTAATTAACTTAATGTGTGTTTCTCCTTTGTTTTAATTTAGACTGTTTTCCAATAATTTACATGCTACTCTTGTGGTTCAGTAATATAATCAGCAGCAGAAGAAATCAGGAATCATGTTCATTTGTTCATCAAAAAGAGCCATATATTGTGTAAGTCTAACTTTCTACTACATTGATAATTGATTCTTTTGGTTGAAGGAAAAAGATTAATTCATGTTCAGTTCTCCAAATTGTTTTCCATTTCATGATTTCTCAATTTGCCCGTGTATAATATAACCAAGTTTTTTTGTCAACAGGACGAGCATCTTTCAAGAGTGAGAAAAAGCAAGTGTACTTTCTATTTAAGACAGGTGCAGGCAGCATTGACAGAACGAGAGAAGATGCAATTTCCACAAAGAAAGCATGCAATCAAAGTTTAGGTTAGATGAAATAATTAATGTTTCTTGTTTGCCACATTCCAATTTTTGTTTTAGTTATTTTCTAGTTGCTAACAGCCTCTGTATACTGCTAGTTTGCCTTGAGAATTTTCAAGGTTAATGTTAAAATAAGAGTTGTTTTGGGAAATTATGCTTGTTTTGAGAAGTATGTTTTACTCTATTTTGAGAATGCAAGTTGATTAGCACTTGATTGGAGCAAGAGAAATTAGTATAATTTTTTACCTGTTACATAAAATATAAATTGGTAATATTCATGAAGTGTTACTTTTACTAATAGTACGTAGAGTTTTACAAAATGTTGCTAAAGCACTTTAGAAATATAAGCTTTAACTAGCTGCTAAAATGTTGCTAAATATTTTGTAGTGATAGTTAATGATGTAAAAACAATACAAGCATCGCTAAGGGTCCGTTTGGTTGAAACGTGAGAGAAAGGGAAGAGAGAAAGAGAGAAGAGAGAAGAGAGTATGATTCTCTATTATTTGGTTGAATGAGAGAGAAAGGGAAGAGAGAAAGAGAGAAGAGAGAATGCCTTTTTATTGCACCAAGAGCGTGTTTGTTTGAGTTGAAAGAGGGAAGAGAGAGTAAGGGAAGAGAGAAAGAGAGAGTAAGGGAAGAGAGAAAGAGAGAAGAGAGCGTACCAAACAATAGATAAACAATAGATAGAGGAAAGAGAGAAATCTTCTCTATAAATTAACAAATCACAATGCAAAAAGAAAATCCACTAATATGCAAACAATTCCAATTTAACCATACATCATTTTGATTGTATAACCACACAAATTGAAAAATCACCGAAATATTTATGTCATATCTCTAAATAAAATTAAAGATGAATTTAATAATGTAAAAAGTTTATGCTTGATTTGTAGTGTTGGTGTTTGAATAATGTTACTTAATTCGTATAGTATTGATGTTTGAATATGCACTCAATATCTCCTAAAGAAACACTACTAAAAACTCAAATCATATCGTAGGAAAAAAAAAATCAAATTATCAATATTAACCAAAACTAAAGACAGAAAAATATGAAATTGTCTCATATTTTATCTACCTGCTCTCCTCGAAAAAAACTTTATTTGTATTTGACATAAGGAAATCAAATCATACTCTCTCCTTGTATTCACTTCGAAAAGGGTTTACAAATTAAACCACGCGACATATTTCTCTAAATATAGGATAGTTTGATCGGAGGAGAAAAACAGATAAGGGAGACATTATAATAACAATTCATAAAATCATGAAGTTTGGAAGAAAGTGGAGAGGAAAGAAGGTTGTAAATATCTCGTACTTTTTAGCATGGTAGTCAGAATCACGACTATACTCATTGCACGTTTTAATGATTTCACAGCCCTCCAACGATTAAGATGCTAAGTAGAATCGCAAAATGGTGGATTTGGGTGGAATCGCGGCTGAAAATCTTAAAATCTTGTAATCTTTTGCATTTTTGCGACTCTACTAGCGTTCTTGGCCGTCCCGGGCTTCTTGCGTGCGTTTCTCAGTGGCCATTCATGGCTTCTTTGCGACCTGCGGCACTCTGGTTCGCAACCCTGCAATCATACACACGAGTCAAGAAGACCCAGTTATGACCCAGTTTGTCTTTACGGGTAGTAAAATTTTAGGGTGAAGTTGTTAGTTGTTAGGGACTTCGGGTTAAAATTTCTTTTACTATGAGTAAAAATGTTTCAGTTACTTTCAAAATTAAAAAAAAAATTGCGCTAATTCTCACTCATGCTTCTTCCGGTTCTCCCTGCCTTCAAAAGCTGCTTCTCTCTCTTGATTCCTTTTCTCCCTACCCTCCCTCCTCCTGTTCGTTTGCCGCCTGGCCCCTAGCCTGTTCGCAAGAGGCTTCCTTTCCCTCCTCCTTGGTTGTTCGCTGGCCTTCCTTGCTCACTCATGATGTGCTCAACGGCTTGCGAACAGGGGCAGGACATAGCCCCTGTTTATGTCTTCTCTCACTTATTAGTTGTTTTTTTTATGAACTTATAACTTGTCAAATCTTAATATTCATTAAGTTTTTGAAGTATTTATATATAGTACACCTTTAATATATGTGTTTGATGCATTTTGTATAATGTTACATTTATAGTTACGATTCCACGATTTACGATTTTACATCCCCTTTCCGATTATATGTACAATCTCGATTTTGACTACCTTGCTTTTTAGTGCAGATTTTTGTCTAAAGCTCAGGTTGTTCACCTCTTAGTTATATTTTAAACAACTTGTCAAAAAGATTATAATTAAAACCCACTTCAAGTTGTTCTTTATATAAAAAATATGAAATTTTAAATAATCAACTACATATTAATTAAAGTGAGCAGTAAACTATGAAATTATAAATAATCAACTAGATATTATTTTCCCCGGGTAAGTCCAGGAGTGTATGGTACACTAGTTGAAGGTAACCATTGGTTCCCCAAAATCAACTGTGCCACTGTGAAATTACTAGCTTGGCTAGTATCAGTCAATACATGGTAATTTCCCCATATCACTCGGTTTCCTACCCCAGCCCCAGGTCCATAGTTATTATACTCGGCGTAGTATAGAGTGTCCAAATTGGTAGAACCATTCCATGCTAACCACCCTTGAGGACTCAACAACTCGCCAATGTAGGATTGCATAAATATTGTGGTTGAGTACGGTTGCCACGGTCTTCCTAGAAATGTCTGCGTGGAGGTTTTTACCGGGAGAAGATCTGAATCTGCGGAGATGTGGCAAAACTGAAAGGAGAAACCGTATTGGGGTATACTGTGTTTTCCTCCTCCTTGAGCCGTGATGGTGTATTTTTGCCCAGACTTTCCTTTCTTTACCAACACTTGGCAGTCTTGAAATACTGCAGCGGCGTACCCAAAAATGAAATCCACAGTGCCTCTTATTGTGCATTCTTTATAGAATTGGCGACCGCTGTGGGCGTATAATGTGTCTTGGTAGCCGGTAAATCCGCATTGGTAGAAGACTGAAAAGTCTGATGATGACATCATGGCCACAGCTTGCTCGCCTTTTGGACCTGCAGTGTTCTCAAATGATATACCCCGTGCGATGAATCCCCTGCCTTGGACACCTTCATAAAAATAGGTACATGAAAATTGGGTCAGATGTTTCGATTAGAAAGAAGACAAGGCATTCGGTTCTTGAGAGGATGGTATAGTTATAGGTATAAAAGCTTCACTAAAACTGTAATGAAACAGAACAAAAGCCCAAAAAAGTGTAGTTTTGGAATACATGATATATGAATGTAATACAATAAATTAAAAACACAATGTTAAAACTGAGTCATCCTGCTTCAACACAAATTGCAAACTATGATATATGATGCCATACTGGAATTTTAATTTAAGTTAAAGCAGAAATCCAAGCAAGCAACTATTTCAATAAAGGTATCAGACTACTATAGTCTTTAATTTCAAAAGAAATGCGATATGATGGCTCTGAAAATAAGCATAAACAAACACGAAAAGTATTGTAGTTTTAGAACACAATATGAAAAAATAAGCTAACAAAACAAAAAACAATAGGACACTTCATCTAATTGTACTTGTATGTTGTTGATTCAACGGGACATTCCATCTACACCAAAGGAAAAATCATATCTCACAGACACTTCATATATTTTCTATCCAACTTTCAGCCTCGTTATTTTAATTAATAAAAGGATATATATATCTCACAGACACATTTTTGTTCAAATATTAAGAAATCTGAACACAGAACCTTAATGCATGGTTGCAGTCACAGAAGATTCTCTAATAAATTAAATCGACAGAATACAAAACTTTGCACAGAAAAGTGGGAATAAAAAAAGTAGAAGAGAATTTGCATTCATTGTAGTTATAGTGTGCCCTTACTAAAGGTTGCTGTGTGGTCTGTCTTCAAGTTGTTTCCAACATGACTGAGGTTACCAGAGATAATAGTAGCATCCCTTCCATCTCCAATCATCACTATGTTTTGCTTCTCCTTAACAATCAAAACGTTTTCATAGTAAACGCCTTCCTTGATATGTATTGTAAAACGTTTCTTGCTAGAATTAGGGACAGCTCTCACGGCATCCATAATTTTGGTGTAATTGCCGGTCCCATCAAGAGCAACAATGGCATCAAAGTGAGTCTCTTTTGTGAGGAGTAGCTTCTGGTAAGATGACTCTTCCAATGAAAGAAATTGGTTGTCTATGGTAAAGTAGAAGAGGAAGAAGAAGAAGAAGTAGATGAATGCAATTCTGGCCATTTTTGATGAAGATAGAAAAGTGAGGGTGGTGTGGAAAGGGTAATTTAATGGGAAAAAGAAGAGGAGAAGAGAAGAGATAGACTTCAGCACAAGTTATAAGCACACATCAAACTTTAGCAATGTATAGTCTCTATATATAGGAGAGGATCAAGCATAGAAAGTTATTTGAATTATGCATGTGATGTGATGTTGATGTTTGTTCTTTGGAGTGGACTATTAATATTAATCAGAAATAAAGAACTATGTATATATTTACATTTATATTCATTGAATATATGTATTATGTATTCATTGAGTATATGTATCATACATTCATTGGATACATGCTTAGTATTTGTTTCTGTTCTAATAATGCAGGGGATTAGGCTGTGATAAATGTAAAGAAAGGGAAGGGATTACAGGGAAGTTTAGTCATTTTGAGAGAACTGGTCGAAACTCCTAACTCCTAAGTCAGGGAAGAAAGGGAATTCTTCCCCCCAATTTGCTATAAGGAGGCCTTTGCCCTTTGGGTAACTATAAGCTGTCATGTGAACTCACTATCTAATCTAGAAATGAAGGTTTAGAAAAAGGTACTTACTACTTGCTACTGCTTGTGTAAATTATTGGAAACTGAAAATAAAACATAGCTTACTGAAATGGAATGATATTTTAGTTTTGGCTTGCATTGTTATTATTATTATTATTTGTAACTCTACCATTGTATTTTAAAATTGTAGTAGCACTACTTGTATATTAAGAATGGGAGACATTATGAATGAAATTGATGATGTATATGTATGTATGTGTCATTGAGAGCTGATGATGTTTAGGTGTTTCCAACGTTCAGATGGCATCATATATCATATATGGTATGCATGTCATGTGTGTTGAATACATATGCATTAGAACAGTACACAGTGAGTAGGGAGGACAAGTTTAGCAGTGTAGTCTCCATCTAAATATAGGAGAGGATCAAGAATGGAAACTCAATTAATTAGAATTATATATGCATGTGTTGTTGATGTTTTTGTTTTGCATTAATGTTTTAGGTGTTAGGTGTAATTAAAATTGGCACAAGTACAACCAAAAGTAGTAAATATTGATCCATCACAGAATATCAAGATGTACATGCTAAGGATACCCCTGTTGATGAATTTCCAGCCGTTTGATATCATTTTATGCTAAATAATGATAACTAAATAAAGAAGAGATATTGGTGCACATGGTTTTCTGCACAAGATAGATTAATTAGTAGCACTCAAAATTGCACTTGAAGAATCAAGTTTAGGTGACTCGTGACTGTGATACTGACTTAAAACTGCACATTAAGTTACACTATGTAAAATTAGGAAAACTTCTCTGCAGAAGCATATTATTAGTGAGAGAATTTTAATATCTTTGTTTGATATGGGGAATTAGTTTGGTGAAGAGTCAAATCATTTATCTCTTATAGTATACTTAATGGCACATGTAATTTTTATTAAGTAGTGTACTTGTAGCATTCATATTTGCAGAAACTGCATCCATCACCTACTTGGTTCTCATGTGTATAATTTAGAGGGTTCATTTTTGCATTGAGATACTGTCTAAGGGTGTGTAATTTAAATCATTTTAATATTGGCATTGTGAGTAATATAAGAACAATTTATTTATTTTTTGATTTATAAATATGAAAGGAAAAAACTGAATGTCTCACAGCTCATGGAGATGCAAGAATAGTATATATACGAGAAAAATGAAGAGAGGATGAAAAAAAATAGAATGTAAAGGGTAATTTAATAATAATAATAATAATAATAATAATAATAATAATAATAATAATAATAATAATAATAATAATAATAATAATAATAATAATAATAATAATAGAGATACACAAAGCTATTTTTGGATAGGAGGCACATGGTTTTCAGTACAAAATTAGTAGCACACATCAAAATTTAAAACTGAACATTAAAAAGTGAGTTTCTAATTGATGGTGACATACGCGGTAAAATTGATTCACAATATTTTTTTCCCAATCGTTTACTCACTAGTGGAAAATTGATAATGTATGCATGATATAAATTGCAAACTAGTAGTTGCTATGCAAATTCAGATTAGTCATATAAGAAACTATTGGGTCAAACTCAAAGTGGGAAACTGATAATTAATGCAGTTCTATTTCTATAATGTCAAAGTCATAGTGTCAATTGTAAAAGCAACTCATAACCACCGAATCACAATATTAATTGTACTCATATTCTTTCAATTAAGGATTACTTGTTCCACAAATCAGTTCACATCAAAATGCAAGTTTTTAGTGTAAAATTAAAAAGGTGCTAGCTAGTACCAAAAGTACTCATATTCATGTTTATTAAGAACCTTTGTTAAACTATAATCAATTTTCTTAATCTCATAAAAATAAGTGCTTTACTATAAAATTTGAAACTTGTTTTGCTTATAATCAAGTCTCGAGTACTATGATTTAGTAATAATGAGATCTCAGTTTTGAAATACAACTTAACAAACAAGGTATTGTCCCTTTTTTTTTGCCACAAAACAAAGTATTCTCTAGTTCTCAAAAATTCATGCCATCTTTTTTTTGTTACTGTGTAATTGGTGCAAAGTAATTACAGGTTTTGCCGATGACTAATCTATGTCGGGGAACCTGGATTGCCACGTATACCCAGTGTTGTCAGTCTGTGTGGTTCTCTCCCAATAGAATTTTTGCCACACTCAAGATTTGACCTTGGGGCAGGATTTGTAACACCCCAATATTTCTAACATGTAGATACACTGAGATGCACATCTGTGTCAACAGTCAGATGACACAATCCCTGTTTAGATATTGAACATACTAAATTTTTCCGATAATAAGACACAATGTCTCGGATCAACCTGTCTTGAAGTCCATAAAATTCAACTTGGTTCTCAACTCAAAAAGAATACAAAGTCTATTGTTCAATATCATAACCAGAGAAGCGGAATAGGTTTATACAACTCATCCAATACAAGTTACATAACCATAACAGAAAATAACAAGAGAAGAACATTCGGAACATCAAGACTACAAGTCTTCGGCTTCGCCCTAAGCACGTCACCTACTCGTGTCGCCTTGTCTTCCTTTTTCCCTGTTTCTCTGTAAAAACCACAATAATGATAGGGTGAGATAACATATCTCAGTGAGTTCTATCGTAACCCCTCACCATCACTCGGTTCAATTATAAAACCGTTGCAACATAGTTAAATTTATAAACTATTTGCTTATATAAATACTTAGCCCATTACCGACCGTGCACACAACCACAATCTCGGCATCTAATGTGCTATTCATTTATTTTTAAGCCTTGTAAGTTACTTTACCATTACAAGCTTACCAATCGAAACACCGACCGTGCACACAACCACAATCTCGGCGAATCGTGAGCTTACCGTAGCATAACATCAACCGTGCACACAATCACAATCTCTATGAACCCACGTTAGACCATTCAATAAGGGTAAGGGCTCACGACCTTCCCTTCCTAGTATGCTAGTCGTCGGATCGTCACCCGACTTGATATAATTTATATATCATACCCGCATTGGGCCGACTCCTATTTTTGATATAATCTATATATCGTGGTTCTATAACGCGTTTAGATGAATTCAATGGTAGACAATCCGGCGTTATAATGCTGTACTCAGTTGGACGTATAATCCGATTAGTTATTCAAAAACTTGTACTCACACGCGGTCTACTTTTCGGTTTTCCAAAACATTTATAGTTTCCAAAACCTTTCCTCAAAATCAAGTTGAACACGTTTAAAACAATGTTTTTATCAAGTGTATATCATCACAATTGGTTGGAAGGAAGATTAGAAGAGGTTTGGAATCGAAAAGAGCGACGAAATGAAAAATTTGCACCCTGAGACAAAACCACACGCACGGTCCGTGCCCTAGGGGCGCACGACCCGTGAGTGATGCACCATTTAATTAGCCATCCTGCGAAGCTGGCACACGGTTCGTGCCACAGGGGCGCACAATCCGTGTGCCCTATTCTGTAATCCGATTTCATTCCGTTTTTCTCGTTTCGCATCTCCGTTCACGTCCAATCCCAATTCCGATCGAAATCCAACCTCAAAACAGATAATATATATTGCATTCCAGTCCATACTTCCAGTCCAAAAGCAATATAACATATATATATTTTTGTAAAAACCATAATATGCGATATTTTAGAAAAACGGTTTTTGACTCAAATATCGTTTCTAAATCAAAATATCGAGTATATCAAAATCATCAGAATCGAATTGCCAAAAGCCCTATACGTGAGTAAAACTCACCGGTTTGAAGAGTTCGTCCGAAATTCAAGTCTTCACGCGAAATAACGGAACGGTGACCACTCGAACAATCCCCGTAATCGTCCAAACCGCATTCAACGAAACCAACAACTCCTATATCGAAACTTGAGCTTCTTTGCTACTGAACTTCTTCCTAAATGACTTAGTTCAACAATGAGGGCTCAAACTTTGCCAAGAACTGCTCCCCCTTGACAGCCCACAACATGCAAGCAAGAAAATTGAGATTTTGTCAACATTGAGCTTCAAGCTCCATCCATGGCAATTCGAGTTAGGAGCAGAGTGGAAGGCTAAGAATAGGCTCAATGGAAGGAGCTCGAAAAATGGAAGGGAAAGGAGAAGAGAGTACTTACATGCAATGAAGGTTTTGGTTAATCCTCCTTCTTCTCTCCCTCTCGGCCTCCCCCCTCTCTCTCGACCTCACCTCCCTTTCTTTTCTTTCTTTTTAAAATTTTGAGTGCCACTAATGTGATAGAGTAAGAAATCAGATGTACATGAAGGGCTTAGTTGTTTTAAAAGGGGAGGAAATGACCAAAGAGCCCCTAGCTTAAAACTTGCACTTAAACTCCTTGTTTAAGCCCTTACTCCATAGTTTAGATATGAATATCTTTTAATCCTCTGGTTATCCCTTAATGTTGCTTTCTCGACTATCCCACATCCGAGTCACGACTTATTATCTCACTTAAATAGTTAAATCGTTCATAAGTTCCATAAACCGAATCTTTAAAAATTTAGGGATGTTACAGGATATGAGCCCAGTTACCACTCAGACCAACCCGTCTGAGTAAATTAAATGTTTTCCGTTTGGTGAAACTTAGACCGCCTTCGAAAATATGTGAGTAGTTTATTGAATCCTACTTGTATTCTGCAAAATTTGACACATGTATTCCACTAATTTATCACTATGATGTAAACGTATAAATATTGTTATAGGCCACTTTAGCACCGTTAGCCACTTCACCTTTTTGTTAACAGAAAGTTAAAAAAGGGTAATGGTGCAATTTAAAACATAAATGACTTATTTGTTACAATTTTTTTTTAAGAGACCTCTCCATTACTTGAAAATAAGTTAAGGGACTCCGGAAAATATTTTACTTTTAATTTAAATTAGCACTATATCCGTTAAAATGAAAATAGATATAGATGCAACAATGAAAAATGTGCATGAGATGTGAGCACACATTTTTAGATCTAGACAAAAATCTTTCTTTCTTCTCTTTCTAACTTTTGTCCCGCTAAATTTTAATTAAATTTTTTCATCCTCTTGATTTTCTATCTTGCATCTTGTTTGTTTCATATAATTTAATTACTTAGATAAAATACTAATTTAATAATAATAATGATAATAATAATAATAATAATAATAATAATAATAATAATAATAATAACAACAACAACATTTATGAAAAACGTTTAAAATAAAACATGGTTACTTCCTTAGCAAACTATATTTGTCTTTGTTTTTTTGTCAAAATACTTATATTTGTTTGTACAACTACTTATAAAATTACAATTAAATTGGCCGATTCCTTGATTGGTTCTGTCTTGTTCTTAGATACACAAAGTATTATAAAATTACTAAAAATTTAGTTCATCATTTCCGTCAAAAAATTCCAATCATTATTGAAATATTTGATTAGTCATTTAGGATTCAAAAATTCAGTCAAAATAAGTAATTTAAATTTATGAATACTAATATCATATACCCTAATAAGTTAAGAACTATTTATAAAACAACTAATAAGGAGTAAAACCGATATAAGTCTTGAAGTCGTAAGTACTGAAGTGCGAGTCGTGAAGAGGGGAGTGGTGGAGCCAAAATCAAGAATAGAAAACCCAATATAAATCACAAAGACGCACGACAACTAATTAGGAAGGTTTCGATTGATAAGTGGGGATGAGTGTCATGTTTGAGATTGTATTTCAAGGGACTCACCACCCTCCTTACCAGGATCTCTTTAAAGATGAAAGTGTGTTTGGGTGCTCAGTTCCTATTTCTTATGGAAAAAATCCTGAAGAGAATATGGTGGGTCTCAGGGAAGTGGCTACCTTAGATGAAGTGAAGTGTGCTTTATTTCACATGGGGTCTTGGAAATCACCTGGGCCAGATGGGTTACCTCCGGGATTCTATCAGGTGGAGTGGCACATTTTGGGTAACTCTTTGCATAACTTTGTCGCAAATATTTGGCACAATCCAAATGATATTGGTTCGGTCAATCAGACCGATATTTGTCTTATTCCTAAGGTGTCAAACTATAATTTGTAAGTCAATTTCGTCCTATATCTCTTTGTAATAAACTTAACAACATTGTTATAAAATGATTGTGAACAGATTGAAGAACCAGACACTATTATTTCCCCCTTCCAAACAAGTTTTATTCTTGGGAGGAATATTTATGAGAACATTGTGGTTGCCCAAGAGTTTTTCCATACTATGAGACGTATGCAAGGAAAGGGGGGAGGTGTTGCTATTAAATTTGATATGGCTAAGGCTTATGATATATTGAAATGGTCTTTCATCTTGACGGTCCTTCGTGAGGTGGGTATTCCAGATTCTTTGGTGAATATTATTATGGCTTGTATATATTACAAGTTCCAAACGAATGTGCTTTGGAATGGTAACCAAAATACTTACTTTTCCCCCTAAGAGGTATTCAGCAGGGTGATTCCCTATAGTAGTATATTTTTGTGATGTGTATGGATAAGCTTTCTCACCTTATTTCTCATGAAGTGAAAATTGATAATTGGAAGCCTTTGAAAGTTGGCAGCAACTTTCCTAATGTTTCTCATCTGATGTTCGCAGATGATTTTCTCTTATTTGGACATTCTACTAATGCTCAATTGCAGTGCATGAAATATACTCTAGATAAATTTTGTGATATGTCTGGTCAGCAAGTCAGCATAGAAAAAACTTCTATGTTGTTTTCTAGAGGTGTTGCTACTAATATGCGTAGGTGTCTAGTTGTTGATTCTGGGTTCAGGGAAGTGAATTCCTTGGGCAACTATCTTGGTGCGCCTTCGATGGGAAGGGTGCCTAAAAGATCCGATTTTGATTACCTTGTAGACATGGTCAAAAATAGATTGACTAGTTGGAAATCGAAACAACTTTCATTTGTTGGGTGTGTGACCCTCTCTAAGACTATTATTGAAGCTCTTCCTCTTTATCCTATGATGAACTCTATGGTACCTCGGTCTTGCCTTCAAAAGATTAGCAGATTCAAAGAGGTTTTATTTGGGGTGATGAGAATAAGCATTGCAAGTATCACGTTGTGCTAGGTCTATAGTTACTAAACCCAAAGCCCTATGGTGGTTTGGGGATTAGAAATTTGATCCATATGAATTCCTCTTGTCTTATGAAGCTCACTTGGTCTTTGAGGCAAGGTGAGAATAAGCTCTGGTGTTAGGTTCAAGATGGTAAATAATATGGAGGGGTGAGTTAATAAGTGGTAATGCTATTGTGAAGGCTTTTGATTCATTCTTGTGGAAGCATATGGTGAGTTTGTGGAATAAAATAAATGAATTTAGCTATTGGGCTATTGGAGATGGAAATAGCATTTCAGTGTGGGCTGATTTTTGGTTCTGGCCTGGTTATAAAGTTCGGGACGTCAGTAATTCAGTGCCAATTAATCTCCTTCAGTTGAGAGTTTCTACTTTAGTGGATGAGGATAAAAAGTGGAACTTGAGTAGTATTTTCCCTTTCATTCTACTAGAGTTGTTGGACCGTATTCATGCTCTTATTCCTCCTAGCCAAAACAATGGGGCCAATTTTTGTTTGTGACCAGGTGATAGCCATGGTACGTTTACCGTTGCTAGTGCATAATCTCTTACGACTAATGACCTTGATAACCCTGATCATGGTTTTTGGAAGGCTTTGCCACGTTTGTGTGTTCTAGAGAGAGTGGGAAACTTGGTTTGGCTTCTCATTCATGATTGACTTCTCACAAATCATCGTAAAGCCAGAATGCATGCATTTGGGTGATGGTTACTGTAACACCCCGATTTTCGTATTAGTATGTTTTGGTTTAAGTGGGAATATAATAGTAATTTTTGTGTTATATTGTGCATATTAGTAATTATGTATTTTAATAACATTTATTATTTTAAATGATTTTATATATTTATGTGCGTTTGAATTATCAAATATGTTGAAATGATATTAAACCGTATTTTTATTCTATGTTGGTACTATATTTTTGTCATTATTCAATCATATTGTTTATAGAGTATTTATAGTTGAAATATTATTATTTTAGTTAACCATTTTATTTTATAAAATATTAGCGTTTAAAGTATAATTTATTTTTAGAATAATTTTGGATTATAGAGGTGTTAAAATAGTATGTATTTTTGAAATGGACTTTAAAAATAAATAAAAACCGATTTTTATTCATGTTTACTCGCATATACACCCCTCCCCTTGCTTCTTGCACCCCTGCTGATAAAACAAACACTCACAGACCGAAAGATCCAGCCCAGCGCGCGACCCATGGATCCAACCCGACCCGCCTTCCCTTCTTCTTCCTTCAGCCAAAACACGCAGAAGACTAGCCAAAAAACCCTAATGGCAATTTTCCCCAATTTCGTTCTTCCTCCTCAAGCCACGGCCAAGTGCCAAAATCCACCTTCCCACTCGAAATTGCCTCGTGAATCCATTTCTGACATCGATTCAGCGATTCAAAGTCCCTATCACGTGTTCTCATCGCCACCCCATCCGCAAGAAACTCCATGGCCGCCGCCATAGAAGCTTCACTACCGCGCCCTCTGCTGATCTCAATCTCAGTTCGCGAATGTTCCTAGCCTTCCACGAAACCACCAGGAACCATTTCCTCCCTCCCAAGATCGCATTTTCTCCGACCCGTTCTCCCTTGAACCAAATCTGTATCTGACAGAAAACGGCCATACCGGCCGCGAATTCGTACCCTCCGCTTTGAACCACCATGGACCTGCGACTTGGTTCTTGGACCACCCCTAGTTTAACTCGAAAACACCCATGGTCAACATAGTTTGGCAACCTTAGTCTTCCCACCTATTCTCAGCACCTTGATTTTTGATGTCCAATCGACAAACTCAGCCTCGAGCAACCTCCACAGCCATCGAACTCGCAAAAAAAAAACGCTGCACCACCAGTGAGGCATCTCATACCAAGCCTTTCGTAAACTACGAGTTTTTTCCTGATATAGACTTTTCGGTTCTTTGATTTCCATTATCAACCCGTCGTCACTACCACCTTTTCAACAAGTACTCTTTCTTCAGACACGTTTAATTCATTAAACGAGCAATTAAGAAGTCGTACTATCTTTTGGTAAATAATAACTATATGAGTCTTATTGTTTGGTAATGTATGCGTTCGAGTTAATTGGCACGTTGCCGGATTCAGATTATGCTTGAGAGCTCATAACTTGCCTTCCTCGCTTCGTTATTGGAACATGATTCGTTATTAGGTACAGAGGAAGGGGTTTCTATTCTATATGGAGAATAGAGGATAGGACTATAATAGTATTGATTATCGCCATTCCTATGTGTTTGTATTTATTATTTATTATTATTCGATTTATTCAATTCGGATGACTGTAAATAATTGGATGACTGTAAATATCATGGATGACTGTAAATTATTTGTATCTGGATGACTGTAAATAATACAAATAATATGCTGAGTTTAATTAATGATTCTAATGTGAGTAGTTAATAATATGTTGAATGGTGTCCATTGAAACATAAGATTTGTGAGCGTTTAACTCGTATGTATTATGATACTAATAAGTAAATTGGGTTGACTGTGAAGGTGAAGTTAGTGTAGGAATGAAAGAAGCATAAGGATTAAGTCTAGAATTAATCTTGGCAAATAAGAGTAAATGGTGAACTAAGATTAAGACTAATGAAGAGCTTTGAGGACACAACTAGTTAGTTAGTAATTTTGTCGTAGCAATAGAAATATGAAGATTGATATTGAGAATGATTATTAGTGATAGGGCAGCATGTTGAATCGGTTGTAAATCACGAGTGACATAAGACAATAGAAAGTTTTAATAGATTAACGAAGCTAAGTAAGTTATGAACAATCGATAATGACCCTTCCTAAGCTAGTTTCAAGTAACCTTGACCATGGATGATGATTGAGACAATAAGAGTTATAGGAGCCTTAGGAAATATCAAATAACGGGTGGAGTTGGAATTAGATGCATTGAATCAAAACGACTACATATGAATATAAGGATGACGTTATTATATAGAATTAGCAGGGACTTGGGTAATAGTTAAGACTAGAGATGATGACTATAGTGTGACCCCCCCTTAGTTGTATGGGGATACCCGAGATGATGATTAAATGACCCCTAGTTGTTGATGATACCCTCGGACTTAGGGACTTGGGTAATAGTTAAGACTAGAGATGATGACTATAGTGTGACCCCTTAGTTGTATGGGGATACCCGAGATGATGATTAAATGACCCCTAGTTGTTGATGATACCCTCGGACTTAGGAGTTCTTAGGGAAGTTGATGATGATGTTTAAGGAACCTTGTCGCAGTATGGGCAAGGACTCGTTGCAGTATGGGCGAGCCGTACCTCAATAGTTGAAATTGTATAGGAGGAACCTTGTCGCAGTATGGGCAAGGACTCGTCGCAGTATGGGCGAGCCGTACCTCAATAGTTGGTGATGATGATAGGTATTGTTGTTGTTGTTGTTGTTGTTGTTGTATATCGCGTCTGATTAGGTCCATTGTGTGTCCATCTTGTTGTTGTTGTGGTCGTCCCTGTCGTCGTCGTTGTTGTAAGTAGGGCATTATCGGGCAAGGAATCCCGTTCGAGCAAGGTATCTCTGTCTTCATAGTCCTCTCTTGGGTGATTTTCAGGTCATTATCGGGCAAGGTATCCTGTTCGAGTGTCTTGGTCCTGTTATTCTTGTAGGCCATTATCGGGCAAGGTATCCCGTTCGGGCAAGGTATCCCGGTCCTCATAGTCCTCTTTCTGCTGTTCTTCGTAGGGCGTTATCGGGCAAGGTATCCCGTTCGGGCAAGGTATCCCGGTCCTATTGATGTTGTTCCTTGTAGGGCGTTATCGGGCAAGGTATCCCGTTCAGGCAAGGTATCCTGGTCCTATTATGTTGTTGTCGTCGTAGGGCATTATCGGGCAAGGTATCCCGTTCGGGCAAGGTTTCCCAGTCCTATTGTTGTTGTTGTTGATGGTAAGACATTATCGGGCAAGGTATCCCGGTCTTATAGTGGTTGTTGTTGATGATGATTGTAAGGCAATATCTGGCAAGGTATCCTGATCCTACTGTTGTTGTTGTTGTTACTGCTGCTGCTTGTAGTCCTAGGACCGTACGTGAGGTCGCGACACTAGTATTAGCTGAAGATTAGTTAAGGATTGTTGGTGCATGCGTGTTATGAAAGTTGTAACCACTATTGTTGATTGTTTCCTTGTTATGTGATAGTCTTTGCTGTTTTAGTTTCGGTCTTATGTTCGTTATATGGTTTGGATGCTCTTTCTCACCCGTGCACCACTTTTTAGATTGAGTTCCAGGTGCCGTTGGAGTGGCCTTCTAGGCAGCATGGGAGATTTGATTCTACGCGTTGATGTCACTCCAGTTTTAGTTTATTGGATTAAAAGTTAATTGCTCTGATGATGTGACATCGGGATATGGGTTGTATTTTTACTATTATATGTCAGGTCATTCTTGTTAATGTATTAAAAGAAATGTTTTATTGCTTTAGTTTTTGATGTTATTATAAATCATGTTTATATGATTTTATTGAAGAAAGGCTTTGTCGCATAGTCTTTATTATTACTACAAATTTTTTTATGAGTTGGAAGACATTTTTTACTCGCGAAAAATATTTCAAGAAATTGATTGATAATTTTAGTTGAAAAACATTTACTCGTTTTTCGTACTTTTTCACTTATAATTATTTTCGAAGTAAAGGGTGTCACAGTTAGTGCTATCACTATCCTGGTGTTCTTGAAGATACTATTCATGCCTTTAGGGATTGTCCACGTGCGACTAATCTTTAGATGGGGCTTGTGAAGAGTTTTGCTCATAGAAATTTTTGTGGGGAAATCTTCAACACTAGATTGATTTTAATTTAAACCAGTATAATGGGAAATTTCTTGAGTTTGAGTGGCAATCCATTGGGCTACCACGTGTCATTCTCTATGGAGTTGGAGGAATAAAGAAATCCATGAAGTGACCTTTAATAGACTAACACGCCCTTGGAATTTCATTTATAGGTTGGTTCAGGAGTACACCTCTAATGTTTCTTCAGCTGGTGTGGGACTGGTTCGTGACAAAATATGGATTGAGGTTTGTTGGGAGTTCCCTCCTGTTGGTTGGTGGTGTCTCATTACTGATGGTGGTGCTAAACACGGAGCACGAGTTGCTAGTTGTGGGGGAATTATTCAGAACAATCTGGGAGAGTGGGTGGTGGATTTGCCAAATTTCTTGGCTTATGTTCTGCTTTGGAGTCTTGGCTTTGGGGTATTTTGGAAGGGTTAAGGTTGTGCTGGGCTAAGGATTGTAAATCACTCACTGTTAAGGTGGATTCTGCTGCTGCTTGCTTTATGATTTAGGGTGATTTGGTGGGCCGCGTTTTGGGGTGGAGTCTTGTTAGAGAGATTCGAAATATGATGAATTTGGAATGGGAGCTTAAGTTTGTGTCTATCTATCATGAGGTAAACCGTTGTGCTGACAGATTAGCTTCTTTGGATTGTAGGTTCCAGGAGTCCTTGCTTTTGTTTGAGCAATGTTCGCCATCTGTGGGACCTATTTTTCTCAATGGTAGTTTGGGAATTTTCATTCCTCGTTGTATCTCTTGTTTGTTGTTTTGCTTTTGGGGCTGTAGCCCCCGTTCCTTACCCAAGAAAAATACAATTTGTAAGATAAAGTTTGTTTCCACATAAAAAGGGAGAAAATCAGAGAAAAATATTGTTTTATTTGGTTTTGAACACTACTACAAAGGAATAAAGATAGTGTTGGTTGTAATGAGTGTGACAACTGGACAGGCTGACTCAGTTAGCGCGAATGAGGTGGCAAATGAGAACACTCACAAGGTGGGTGTGAGAAGAGGGGAAAGGGTGCATGAGATCAGTATACGCCTTAGGGGATATTCACTTAAGTAGTGGAGTGTGTGAGAAAAGATATTAATTGAGTATTGTATTGAGAAATGTCTCTCTCCTCTAACTGAATACTTTCTTCTTCCTCTCTGAATATCTTCTCTTCCATTGTACTGTGAATTTTATTACTACTTGAATATACAGTACCAATTGCCTTATTGTGTGTGAAATTTACTTGTTCATTTGATAAGCATTAAATTGGTGCTTTCATCAACTACCATGGCTGAGAACACGCGCTTGAAGGAGCTCAATCTCGAGGTTCGTCGCATCACCGAACTGATGGAGAAGAATTACGCCGATCTGCAAACACAGATCAAGCATTTGGAGGTTGACAACTTGCAGCGATTTGAGAGAAAGGAGCACACGATCCAGAACACAGATACGAACCTAGCTAAGATCGCTGCTGCAATTGACGCCATAGTTGCGCAAGCGCAATCACCAGGGTCGAGCTCCGCCACTCATGGTAGCAAGAACTCAACACTTCAGCTAGGACAACCACACTCCCCACAACAATCGCGACTGACATTTCAAGTAAGATCGATTAAGCTTTATTTTCCTCGTTTTGATGGTAATAATGTCGTTGGATGGATTTTCAAGGTTGAGCAATTTTTTGAATACTACAATACTCCGGATTCTGAGCGATTAACTATTGCATCTGTGCATTTGGATCAAGAGATTGTTCCTTGCTTCCAAATGATGCAAAGAGTTAACCCGTTTCAGTCATGGAAAGAATTCACTACAACTTTAGAGCTTGATTTTGGTCCATCGCAGTATGAGTGTCCTCGCTCTAGCTTGTTTAAACTACTACAAACAAGTTCCGTTGCTGATTATTACATAGAATTCACTTCATTAGCTAATCGTTCTGAAGGGGTACGTACAGAAGCCCTGTTGGACTGTTTTATTGGGGGAATATTTGAGGATATCCGAAGAGATGTTAAATCTCTATCTCCACCTTCAAAGGTCAAGGTAGTGTCTCTAGCCAAGTTATTTGAGGAAAAATATGCACACAACACCACACCTAAAACACATACAGCCACACATAAAAACATTTCCAACACTACACACAATTATACACGAAATAGCTCAAACAGAAACCCAAACACAAACCTTAAGCCAGATACAACCACATACCAAAACAAAACAGCAAACTCAACACCTATAGTACCAAAACCTAACACTAAGCCTTTTAACTACAGTATCAGATCACAACAATTGAAGGGCATGTCCCCTGCTGAAATTCAATTGAGAAGAGATAAAGGGTTTGTTACTTTTGTGATGAGAAATTCTCTTACTCACACAAATGCCCTAACAAAAACCAAGTCATGATGTTGCAATATGATGATGATGATGATGAGGAGGAGCCTAGCCCAAATACAGAACCACCTGACCCTAAACCGAACCAGGACACTGCCAATGGAGAACATCATCTGTCATTGAATGCAATGAAGGGAGGAACAGGTGTGGGGACTATTAGATTTTCTGGTACCATTGATAACATTCCAGTGCAAGTATTAGTAGATGGAAGAAGCTCTGAGAGTTTCTTGCAACCCAGGATTGCTCAGTTCCTCAAGTTACCGGTTGAGTCCGCACCTAACTTCAGAGTTTTGATTGGGAATGGTCAAACAATGCAGACAGAGGGGTGGGTGCCACAACTAGCTGTACAAATACATGGTCATGAATTGAAGATGCCTGTGTATTTGTTACCAGTGGTGGGCGCAAATTTGATACTTGGCTCCACTTGGTTGGCAACCCTTGGACCACATGTAGCTGACTATGCTGCATTGATTATTAAGTTTTTTCAAAAGGGAAAATTTATCACTCTGCAAGGTGAAAAAGAACCATGTCCTACACAAGCACATCTCCATCAGTTGAGGAGAATGCACAGTACTGCTGCCATTTTTGAGTGTTTCTCTGTGCAGCAACTGAGACCTGTAGCTAATGAAGAGGAAATTCTAGAATTGCCAGAAAATATGGAGCCAGAACTTGTAACATTACTGCACACATACAGGGGGTTTTAGGGAGGGCCACCTGTCTGACACCTCTCTTGCATTGGAAAAACTCTCTTAGTGACTATTATAATATTTGTTCATGTATAATGAACTTGAGTGAATGGTTGTTTTTTATAATTTTGGAGGGGCATAAAAGAAAAAAGGGGGTACTTTTATTCGCAACATGTATGTTTTAACGTGTTCTTGAAAGCAACTTATGTTTTGATTTCTCAAGTTAAATTACTTTGTCTATTACTTTCGTAAAGGAAAATATTGTTTCAAATAGAACATATGGTGTGTCGATATCACAACCGTTTCACTATGTTTCAAATATTATTTGTTGTCTATATTTTGCTAATAGTATAGGACCAACATAACGTTTCTTGGTAAAATCTACTACATCGATATCGATATGTTACAATATGTACATCAAATTCAACAGCTATACTAGCACATCTTTTGACTTTTGATGAGTAACTTTGTATTTGTATCCCCAGCCTCAACTCCTGTTTATCCCCACTAGAAAACTAAAAGGCCAGGTTCTCTAAATTATAAGACAGGTTGACTATATTTAACATTACTATGGCTATGAATGCTCCTTGAAATTCCTTCCAAAACAATTGAAAACCTGCAACAGAAATGCCTTCGCCAAAACATTAAGAACCTGGAAGCAAGAAAACTTAAGAAAGTCATCAGAAAGAAAATAGGAAAAAATGAAGGGGAGAGAGAGAGAGAGAGAGAGAGAGAGAGAGAGAGAGAGAGAGAGAGAGAGAGAGAGAGAGAGAGAGAGAGAGAGAGAGAGAGAGAGAGAGAGAGAGAGAGAGAGAGAGAGAGAGAGAGAGAGAGAGAGAGAGAGAGAGAGAGAGAGGGAGAAGGGACCACCATCCCCACCGTGAGGTGTTTCCCCATCCCATTGCAGTGTTTCCACCGCGCTCCATCGTGATGTTTCACCCCACTGATAAACTCCAATTTAGTGCATTTTTAGGGATATTTTTGAGTAATTTTTAGAGCAATTATTAACAATTATATAAATGAAAATAATATATGTGACATTTGTGGCTGACGAGTGCGAGGAGCGATCGTTGGTGCCCAAAAGTTGGCACGGCAAAAAGCGGCTTCTGGCAGCTTCTAAGTTAAGGACACGTGAATGAACCGAATACGCACCAGAATGAGAGGGATCCTGAGACTATGCAGGTATGAGACAATACAGTTCAAGGAAGCCTTAAAAGTTTTGATTTAAATTACCTATACCAACATGTGTGTGTAGGGTGGGGGGCTTGACAAGAGAATCCAAATGAAATTGAAGGCAATACTTGAATTGGTTCCATACTATGAGCCTTAAAAGGGAAGTGCACGAATAAGGTAAAAAAGCCCATGAAATCAAGAAAATGCCACATGGCCAATTTGGGAAAGAAAAGTCTAGCTCAATAGAAGGCTGGGCCCAACTATTCATTTTAAGAAGAGAGAAAGCTGCACCCCGCATTAATATAGGTGGACTGAAAAGAGAGATATTGAGGGATTTGGGATCACCATTATTGACACTGTGAGAGAGCTCTGAGAGCAGAAAAATGAGATTGAAGACATAGAGAAAGAATTTATCTACCTTACGGGTTACTTTTATCTTTATATTTCATGAATCTTGTCTCTATTTTATTGCTCTTTATGCTCCTGATTTTTGATACCTAAATTCTCTACTAGGGTTTTAGCTAAATCTTGCATGACTAGAAGCATTTTTATGTTCTAATTTAATTATCGAATTCCTATTTTTTTTCAGTTAATAATATCCTACTTATTTAATCACTGATCACTCTTTGCATGTTAATCATCGGTTAGTTGATAAGCGACTGTTCTGCAATTAATCAGTGGACCTATAGGATAATTGGGGCTATAATTAATCCATGACCAAACTTTAATTTAGTCTTTCAATCATTCAACCTTTTTGTTCTTTATGCTTTTCTTGAATTTAAATTCTTGCATTACCAACAAGGATTAATTTGGGGAAAAAAAATCTTAATCGTGAATGACCAAACGGATTGATAGTTTTAGTAAAGAAATTGGTAATTAAATAAAATAAAGGAATTCAGGTAGAATTAATCATAGGGGAATCAAAGCTTGCAAGTGAAAGTGTGATCCTAGGTCTTTTTCCATTAATTCAATCATGCATTTTAATTCTTGTTATTTTTTTATTTTGTTCTATAATCATCAAACTATTTGTTCGTCTAAACATTAAATAATTTTGATTAGTTTGGTACTTGTTAATTAATTTCTGTGGAGACGATAATCTTTTATACTATTTCTGTGAAAGAGTACATTTGTTCTAAGTGTGTTTTTAACGCACCAAGTTTTTGGCGCCCTTGCCAGAGATTAGTTTAGCAATATTAAACGAAAAAGTTTTTTATTGCTTTAGACAATTTTTTATGCTTTAGTTTTTAATTTTGATTTTTATTTATCTTATAAAAAAATATAAAAAAAAGTTGCTAATACTTTCTGTTCTGTACCGAGCAGCTTTTTGGTCGGCTGCTGTTGGTAGGTCTCTTGCTGTCCTGGCAGGAGGTCAGTGAGCGCCTGGGGGGGTACCTGCAAGCCACTCCGACGCTCAAGTCAGTATATCGAATATATGAGTGAAGGTACTAAGGATTAGAGATTGAACCTTTCTTAGGCCAAAGTTTGCCTGTATTTATAGGAAATCATCCCCTCTCGTAGATCGTTGAATGGGTAGAGTCGATCTTGACCGTCCAAGCATGTTGGGCTCGTATGAGGTAGATATGGGCTGAATCGGTTGGGCTGATCCATATTATTTGCTAAGCGCACCTCCTGGTTTTGCTAATGGGACCCCTTGGTTGACTCCAGAACAGTTGCTCCCCAAGCCGAGATTATTCCGAAGGATGGTCTTGGATTGAAGGATTTTCGTCGGTTTGCCAGATCTGTGAGGTTATGCAGGACACTGCCTTTGTAACGACCGTGTTCTGTCATTTTCACTCTCTAGAGTAAAAAGGTGAAATTTTTTCTAAGCGTTGCTTTGTCTGTCTTGTCGGCTCGTATGAGATCACTTTGTTGCGACCGTGACTCACACCTCCTTCGGGGTAATCCTTGCGCCCGGCACCAAGCCAGGGTGACGTATCCTGATGTTGGCGTCGCCTTGTGCCAAGTGTTCTGAGGTTGGCGCCCTCTTGGGCGCCTTCTGCCAGGATGCTCTGAGATTGGCGCCCTCTTGGGCGTCTTGTGCCATGCCCCCCCATGTTGGTGCCCTCTTGGGTGCCTTGGGCCATTGGCGCTCTCCAGGGTGCCTTGGGTGTTGTTCCCGGCTTGCGTGTGCTGGGTGGCTTATCGTGGAGCAGATTTCGCGAGCAGATATCGTGGGTGCCTTACTGCATAGTACTGACTACCCCGTTGCGAAGGATTTGCTTTCAGACTGCCCCCTGCCAGGCGCCCCTCTGCTGGGTGCTGCTCGCTCCTGCCAGGCGCCCTCATGGGCGTTGGTTGCTTCTGTCAGGCGCCCTCATGGGCGCCCTCCTGGTCCTGCCAGGCACCTTCATGGGCACTGGTTGCTTCTGCCAGGCGCCCTCATGGGCGCCCTTCTGGTCCTGCTAGGCGCCTTCATGGGCGTTGGTTGCTTCTGCCAGGCGCCCTCATGGGCGCTGGTTGCTTCTGCCAGGCGCCTTCATGAGCGCTGGTTGCTACCTTGCAGGCGTCCTCATGGGCGCCCTCCTTGTTAGGCGCCATCTTAGGTGCCGACTTGTGTAGAGGTGTGCTTGGCACTTTACTTTATTTTTTTACTGCTCATCCTGTCTTTTAGCCTACTTTTCTTGCTTGACATTTCCAAGAGCTTTATCACTTCTAAATTATTACCCAGGTGATTTGGGCTGTCCTTCAGCTTACATTTCTGGCTTTTTGTGTTTGAGCACGTCTTAAGGTGACAGGCGTATTGGGCTTGTACATAGTGGATATGGGCCAAGTTGATCTGCCAGATCCGTGGTGTTGCGCGAAACGCTACCTCCTATAAATAGGCGGGTATTTGTCTTGTGGTCCACATTCTCTTTTTTTTTTTAGAATTTCGTGGAGGAGTAGGGACCAATCCATCATTGGAGCGCTTTCTTGGAGGGTGGAAAGGAGTAGGGACCAAGTAACTGTTAACCCTAGCGCCTACTTCAAGGAGGAGGAAGGAGTAGGGACCAAGTCACCAACCTAGTGCCTCCTTAAAAAGGAGAGGAGGGAGTAGAGTCCACCTGTTTCAACGTCTTCTCTTCCTGGTAAGTATTTGTTGTTCGTTACCGTTTATTTACGTTGTTGACAGTGCCCTCCTACCAGGCACCCTCATGGGCGCTGGCTGCCTCTTCACAGGCGCCCTGCCAGGTGCCTTCTTAGGCACTGGATGCCTCTTGACTGGTACCCTGCCAGGCGCCCTCCTGGGCGCTGGTTGCCTCCTCACAGGCGCCCTGCCAGGCGCCCTCCTAGGCGCTGGCTGCCTCGTGACTGGCGCCCTGCCAGGCGCCCTCCTGGGCGCTGGCTGCCTCTTCGCAGGCGCCCTGCCAGGCGCCCTCCTGGGCGCTGGCTGCCTCTTCGCAGGCGCCCTGCCAGGCGCCCTCCTAGGCGCTGGCTGCCTCTTGACAGGCGCCCTGCCAGGCGCCCTCTTGGGCACTGGCTTTGTGTGGATGTGTGCTTGGCCCTCCGCTTTATTTTTGCTGCTCCTCCTGACTCTTAACCTGTCTTTTTATCTCTGAATTTTCAGAGCTCGCTTGGTGCCGAGGGGAGTTGCTCTTACCATCATCCATTGACGTTCCCGCGAGTCTCTGCCGCTTCTATTTTTCTGAGGTAACTTCCGGGCGGACTTTCGGTTTATCTTTCTAGCTTCTTTGTTTTTTTGAGCATGTCTTGTCTTGCAAAGTCTCCAACCTCGGGGGAGGGGGGTTGTCTCTAAGTTTTCCTGTCTGTCTCGTGACTGCTTGTTTGCCCCCTGTCTCGTAGGTTGAGAGATGGCAAGGACTAAGAAGACGGCCCGGATGCACCCTACCGCTCACCTTGCTAAGAGTCGAGCTGACGACTTTGAAGAGGGGACTGGTGATACCGTGCCTTCGGAGGGGACTGGTGCCCTTGGCTTCGTTGATACTTCTTTTGATGATGATCTGCCGCTTGAGTATGAAGTGGTGGAGATTGGTGGTTTTAGTTATGACTGGGTTGCTCGTGTTGTTTGTTCCACCAAGAGCTTCTACCTTCAAGGAAAAGAGCCTCCCTGCTGTCTGCAAGATGCGTTGGGAGGCGATTGGCGGGTTGAGGTGGTTGACCCCCAAGATAGGGTGTGTAGAGTCCCCGACGGTAGAAAATTCATGATGTTTCACAGTGTGGTTTACAAGTTGCGGGTTTCCCCATTCTTTACACCCTTTCAACTGGAGGTTATGAATCACCTTAAGATAGCTTCCTCTCAGCTCCACCCAAATTCGTGGTGTTTTGTGAAGTGTTTCGAGATGGTGATGAGAGTTCTTCAAAGAAGATGCAGCTTGAGGGTTTTTATGGTTATGTTCGAGGTGCAACGTCGTCGAGATACTTCGGATGGTGTCATTCGTTACGAGTTTGTGCATTTGAAATGTCGGACAAACTATGATTTCTTTCGAGTGTACTCAGATAACCAGCATGATTGGAGGTTCAAGTATTTTTACCTCGTTCCCTCTAGTGAGAAGGCCATCGAAGGCCGTCGACAGCATGGGCTTCTTTGATGAACAAGGGCGTCTGGTTCGGGATAAGTTTCGCCTTGGGTGGTAAAATGTCGATGCTGACCGCACCTCTCGGTCTTATCGCGTCCTCCCATCCGCGTTATCTGATCCTGAGCAGAAGACTTTGAGCTTGCTGAAGAAGATCGTCGGTGGCTTGAGTTTTTGTGTAGTGAGTTGTCTAAGGCTTCCACGGTTTCTGATGCTGCCAAGCTCTTAGGTTGCTCGTTAGGTCTTGATGTATCTTTGTTTTCTCTTTTGATAAATTATTTACTTACGTTGCTGATTCGCTACTTTGTTGTTTTGCAGATAAGATGGCCGCTCCACTCTCTTTTAATGAATTGGCCTCTTTGGCCGGACGGAGGAGAACTTTGGATGACGAACCTACCAAAGTCAAGAGCCCGGTTCCTGCTACATCTGACCCTGCGCGTCCCTCTATGGGACCTCGCCTCATCTTAGGAGCGCCAAGCCGTGCTGGAAGGGACATCTCCGGGGTGCCGAAGGTTCCAGTCGACTCCAGCACCCAGGGGACTCAGAGTAAGTCCAAGCGCCAGAGAATTTGTGCCCAGGGACCTCCTTCTGCTGATTGTCCCTCCCCGGTTGGGCTTCCTCCCCCTGCTGACGAAGAGGGTGAAATTATCTTCTCTCCCGAAGAGCGTGATCATTTCTGTGAGCATCCTTTCGCACTTGCCGCGCACATGGTTAAAATTGGGGAAGGCCTGCATGCGAAGTGGGAAACTGAAAAGAAGTGTGGATATCGTTCAGGTAATCCTCTTGAGTCATTTCTTACGGTATTCATTAAACCTGCGCGGGCCACCTCCCCTGCCAGGCATCCTCATGGGCGCCGCCTGCTTTGACCTTGGTGCCCTATCTGGCGCCCTCATGGGCGCTGGCTGCTTTCTTAGAGGTGCTTTGCCAGGTGCCCTCATGGGCGCTGGTGGTGTTGATTTTAAACTTTGTCGTGTTTGTTTCTCTCTTTGCGCAGGGGTGATCGAGGAAAGGGATCAGCTTCTCTTGGATATAAGCCGGCTTCAGGTGGATTTACACAAAGCGCTGGAATCTGCTCGTCGGGCAAGAGACGCTGCCGGCCATTATCAGAAGCAAATGGAGGGGCTCCAATCTGAGTTGGACAGTATGAAGAAACAGAAGGATGCGGCCGAGGAAAGGGTGCGGGAGATGGCTGGGCAAGCCATGGACTTCTCCTATGCTGCCTACGATAAAGCGATAGGTCATGTTCAGTGCATGTACCCGAATGCAGTTCTTGAGTCGAGCATCTTCCGGTTGACCATGAGGCTGTAGATGGGAGGATTGTTAGATATCGTTCCAACATGGTTGATTTCGACGTCATTGCCCCCTGATTATTTCTTCTAGAAGTTCAATTGTTTTTGACTTGTAATTTCTTTTTGTCCTGTTGGATTTCGTTGTACGTTTTCTTTATGGAGCCTGACTGATGATTTTACGTTATATCCACGTTTCCTTTGTCTTGCTTATTTTTCACGCTTCTGAACGTATCACCTCCTATCGTCTCGTGGCAATGTTATCTCTGTTAGGAGTTTATCAGAATCGATCCGATTTAAATTCCCCACTAGAGGTTGCAATATTTGCGATGCCGCTTCGCCCATCTAGGGACTCTGACAGGAGTTTATCAGAATCGATCCGAACTTAACTCACCCATCAGAGGTTGCGACCTTTTCGATATGCCGCTTCGCGCCTTAGGTCTCTAACAGGAGTTTATCAGAATCTATCCGAATTTAACTCACCCATTAGAGGTTGCGACATTTGCGATGCCGCTTCGCCCATCTAGGGACTCTAACAGGAGTTTATCAGAATCTATCCAAACTTAACTCACCCATCAGAGGTTGCGACCTTTTCGATATGCCGCTTCGCGCCTTAGGTCTCTAACAGGAGTTTATCAGAATCTATCCGAATTTAACTCACCCATTAGAGGTTGCGACATTTGCGATGCCGCTTCGCCCATCTACGGACTCTGACAGGAGTTTATCAGAATCGATCCGAACTTAATTCACCCATCAGAGGCTGCGACGTCTCTTGATAGCCGCTTCGTGAACCGAGTAGGTCGACTCGTGCCTTGGTGTTGGACTATCTGATAACCTTAGAGGGGGGAGGGGTGAATAAGGTTATGTGCAAAACTTGAATTCTTTTTCGGTTTTCAAAAACTTTGGCAATGCTTGTTTAAATCAAATGCGGAATCTGAGATTTAAACTTATATGATGTATGTAGGCAGGGAGATCAGGCACAGTGAGATGTTACTATTTTCAATATTTACTGTAACCAGATAATTATAACTAAACAGGCAGATTATGCAAAGTGTACTATTACGCTATTATCAGAGTTCAGGATAGACAGATATTATAAGCAGCGTAACAATAAACAGATCGGCGCAGTGATAGTATAATTATAAGCAGATATAAACAGTAAATAAAGTAAATAAAGTAAAGAGAGAGGGATAGAGATACACCAGGAATTTAGCGAGGTTCGGGATAAAAGCCCTACGTCCTCGGCCTCCGGCTTTGCAACCTTTGGACTTTGCTGACAACCACTATACGAAGAATGTTTTACAAACACGCAACTTCAAAAACTTGCAAAGAGCACCTCCCAGGATTTCAATACCACTTCAATCTACCCTGATTGAAAGACCCAAGATCACCTCCCAGGATTTAAAACCAACTCAATCTCCTGATTGGGAGACCCAAGAACAATTCCCAGGATTTCAAACCAACTCAATCTCCTGATTGAGAGACCCAAGAACAATTCCCAGGATTTCAAAATGACCCCACAAATAGAGATTACAATATAGAAGCTATGATCTAATCACCTCGGATAGTATGACAATATAATAGCTGAGAGAGATGAGTGACTAGATCTATAGAAAATGATATGAAAGTGATAGCTCTATTTTTCTCTTTCTCAGATCTAGAAAGTGTATGTGAGAACTAGAGAAGATGTTGTAGTGTGAGGTGTGTTTGAAAATGTGAAGCTTAGCTTCCTATTTATAGGGATTCAAAAAACAACCGTTGAATTGAAACATTTATTTTTGAAGAAATCGATTATGGCCTTAATGCACAACAAGACATAATCGATGGTTTGATAAAAAAGGAAACATTGATGTTGCTTGTTAATCGATTATGTGTGAAGACAATCCAAGAAATAATTGATTCATTGCCTTTAGAAAATTAAAGGAATCGATTTCATTGTGTTTTAAAAAAGAAGAAAATCGATTCTTGAGACAACCTGAATAGGTAAGAATCGATTTCATGTTTAGTTAAAGTAAGGAGGAATCGATTCTTGGCTTTGGCTTGAGTATATGTATGAATCGATTCTTTGTTTTAACATTGGATAGAGAAATCGATTTCAAGCTTTAAAGTAGGACTAGGAAGTCGATTTCATGATTTAGAAAATGATAGAAATCGATTTCTAGCTTTCCACAAAATTATTTTTAGGTTTAGGTGCCACCTTATGCATGCCTGCAATTTTATAAAATATTTTTCAAACCTTAATTGATGCATCATGCATGTTTTCAAAAGTCATCTCTCAGCTACTAATATGTCATAGACCTTAAGTGATAGGACCTTACACTGTGTCCTAAAGAAAGCGGATAAACAATTAGGTCTTGATTCTTCTACAGCGGCTTCTTCTCCAAGCTGCTTCACTTTAATATTTCCTGTTTTTTGATTTCCGTCCTGTACTTCATTTAACTTGAACCATTAGTAGACAAGATGTAATTTGTTATCATACAAAACAATGAGTGTTTGTCCTTGGTTCAACACTTGGTTCTACTTGGTTGCCTGGTCTCCTGTTGTTTGAGTCGGGACTTGGCTTTCAGACCACCTCTTGCCAGGCGCCCTCATGGGCGCTGGCCGCTCCTTATAGGCGCCCTCCTAGGCGCTGGCTGCTTCTGTATTGGGCGCCAGTTTCTCTTGGTTTTTTCTATTGTGCTAGAGCAAAAACTGTGATTCGCGAAACAATATCTTGAACCGTAAATAGTAAGGTTTAATTCCTTCGCACGCGTGTTGTAAATTGTTTTGACGTGTTAAACTTAAACAACCAACTTCTTAAAGTAGACGTGTTAAACTTAAACAACCAACTTCTTTAAAGAAAATGTTCTAAGCATTGGAACAACGAGCCAGATACAGAATAGAGGAATAGATCCCCGTTCTCCCTTGGGTGGATGGTGAGCTTCTTTTTAACCTCCTCAAGGAGGTGAGGACATTCTCCATCCGGTTTGAACTTCTTCACGGCCTTTTTTGACCCCTTGGTTTTGGGTTGGCTTTCCGCTTCTTCTTCACTACTTGAGTCACTTCTGGCATCCCAATCTGTCAGATTCACCTCAGCTTCTTCTCTGAACCCCTTACCTGAGCTTCTTAGCTCGGCGGTCTCCTTCTCATCTTTAAAGCTCATGTAGAAACACCTGCGTGCTGCTCCCAGGTCCACCTGGAGGGTCACCACCTCACTCTCCAGAGTGTAGAACTTCATTTTCAGATGGACAGTTGAGGTGACTGCCTCCAACTTCCCCAACGTGGGCCTCCCAATGATGCACTGGTAGACCGACTTGCATGGGAGGACCAGGAAGGGTGTTTTCACAGTTTTGAACAACGGCGGTTTACCATCGGGGTTTCCGTAGGTGACCATTAGCTCTAGGTAGCCGAGTGGCTTAGTCTTTGATCCATTAAACCCGGTTAGGTCCCCTCCTCGGTAAGGAGTCAGGTCATCGGGGGATATATTCAGCACTTGCAGCAGGTCTTCGAAGATGATATCTACTGCACTTCCCTGGTCAACCAGGATCCTTCAACCAGGATCCTTCTTACCTCAACGTTGGCGATAATGGCAGTAACGATCAGTGGGACGTGTTTGTTCTGTTTCCCATCGAGCAGGTCATTGTAGTCGAAGGATAGGGGCGGTCTGGTTGGCCCCTTCCTGGCGACTGAGGTTGACGCAATGCTGAGGATCTCCTTCCACTTCCTATTCGTTGATTTGTTTGACCCCCAGTCATCATGGGGGTTTCTCCCGTGGATCACCATGGCCACTGGCCTTCCTTTGGGCCTCCGAATGTCCTCTTTATCGGTTGATTCCTCACTGCCATTTTCGACCCCATCACCGACTGGGGCCTTCCCCTTCCTAGGGGACCTGTATCTACCTTTAGGGGATCGGGCACTTTTGCGCGAGCCACTCGGTTCCCCCTCCTTCTTCACGTACTGTGACAACTTTCCTTTCTGGATCAGCTCCTCAATATCTTCCTTCAGCGCTCGGCAGCCATTGGTGTCGTGGCCTCCGCTTTGATGGTAGCGGCACCATTTCTTCGAGGGGTTCTGGCCCTCTTTTAACACCAAAGGCTCTGGCCTCTTGATGTCTTTGAATTCAGCGTTGGCACATTCAGTCAGGATTTGCGCCCTTGAGGTGACGAGGGGAGTAAGACCTGAGAGTCTTGGGAGGCGTCCCTCACGGTGTACGCCTCCTGTTACCTTTCGCCGGCGTATCTCCTGGGTGACTTCCCCGTCGCCCCCTGCCTTGGCTGCCTCGCGGTAAGCCATATCATCCTCCTCATAGTTAATGTATTTCTGGGATCTTCGAAGGAACTCGCCCAAGTTCCTAGGCTTGTTGATGCCTACATCGACCTGGAACAAACTTCCTTTTTTCGACCCGTCTTTCATCCAGAACAACCTTTGCCTGTCCTCCCTCAGTGTCTCGTGGTTATGCTGCCTGACGGCTCTCAGTACTTCTTCAGATTTGGGCTTTAGCCGGGAGGCAATGAAACAAGCCGTGAACATTCTCGCCAGCTGCCCCTATGAGGATATGGAGTTCGGCCTCAGCTCTTGGAACCACTCTAATGCGGAACCCTCGAGAGTGAGGGGGAATATTTTGCAATGGACGGGTTCCCTGGCGCCCCTGTAGTGCATCATTAGAGAGAAGTGTGCCAGATGACCGTCCGGATCTCCAGTCTCGTCGTACATCTTGAGATTTGGCAGCTTTTCCAATGCCCTTGGGATTTGGCATTCGTCTACCCTTCTCGTAAACGGCCCCTCCTCCAAAAATTCTCTTGAGTTTCGGGGGGAGGTATTTTCATAGCCCAACTCTTGATACCTGTGTCGCTCGGGGGATCTCCTCGATGGAGAATCCCGGTGGTGCCTTCTGCGGGTGACAACCCGGCCCCTTGACATCTAATGAGTGTCAGGGGACGCGTGTGAGGAGGTGCTGGAGTGGGTGTCATGAGGCCGATAGGTTCCTGGGGGTGAGCCTGATCCCCCATGCCTGCGTCGCCTGGGGGGAGAGCGATATACGTTCCTTTGCCTTGGGGGAGAGCGGTGGACATGATGTCTCCGTGGTGGGGACCGGTGGCGCCTTGAGGTCACCGTCGTTGGAGGAACTGTCCCCCTGTTGAGTGGGGGTTGCTCTGGCAGGGTGGTCACACGCCTTTCAATCTCCCTCAGTCGTGCTTCCTGTTCCAACATAGCTTGAGTGCGACTGGCCAGGAGGTTCAAAAGCTGATTCACGTCAGAGGGCTGGGCAGGTTGACTGGTGCCCTCGTCCTGTATAGTCTCGACGTTGCCCTCGGGGGTACCCTCCGGTCGGGGTGCGGGCATGGCAGTGCTTTAAGTGCGGGGTCTGCGTTTGGGAGCCATCGTACAGCAAGAGAAAAGTTTGAGTTATGATTGTGTGAAAAGATAAAAAAAACTCCCATTGTGGTCGCCAATGTTCTGTACCGAGCAGCTTTTTGGTCGGCTGTTGTTGGTAGGTCTCTTGCTGTCTTGGCAGGAGGTCAGTGAGCGCCCGGGGGGGGGGGGGGGGTACCTGCAAGCCACTCCGACGCTCAAGTCAGTATATCGAATATATGAGTGAAGGTACTAAGGATTAGAGATTGAACCTTTCTTAGGACAAAGTTTGCCTGTATTTATAGGAAATCGTCCCCTCTCGTGGATCGTTGGATGGGTAGAGTCGATCTTGACCATCCAAGCATGTTGGGCTCGTATGAGGTGGATATGGGCTGAATCGGTTGGGCTGATCCATATTATTTACTAAGCGCACCTCTTGGTTTTGCTAATGGGACCCCTTGGTTGACTCCAGAACACTTTCCCAAGAGACTATTGCAGTTCACATTGTTTTACAGAGTAAAGTCTAAATCATGGTTAAAACTCGTAGAGATTATATTAGGGAGACAAAGGCACAAAGGAATTTAGAAAAGTCATTTTGGTATAGTCTCAATGCCAGATCCCAATTTCTCCTTCTCCTTATGACCCTTATTTGGATTATTGGGATGACTTTGAGCCACCTCCTTATTCCTCCCAACTGGGATAATTATGAGCCACTATAGGTGCAGAGGCAAGAGGAGAAAACACCGGATACCAATAAAGTCTTGGCAAAATTTATGGAGCCAGTAAACAAATGAAAAATTTGTCACCTTAGGGAACAATCTTGATACCTTGGGGGACAAAATTGGGAGCTTGGAGGGCAAAGTCTCAAGTCTCGTTGCTTTGTTATCTCAAGAGGCCCAAAAAACCCCTTCTACACAAATTAAGTCTACCCCGACTGAGGAAATTGAGCAATATAGAGAAAATATTCTTAGGAGTGAAGAAGAGAAAACTAAAGGGGGGCAATATTGGGAAAATATTCTCACGACGTTAAACAAGCACTTCGTAGGAGGCAACCTGTGTTTTATTTTTATATTTTTGTTTTGCTTTTGTTTTGTTTTGATTTTAGGAATAAGCTCAGATCGCAAGCTCTCTCAGGGAAGCCACTTTTACCCTCTCTCATTTATTTATTTTTGTTCCTATTTGATTATTTTACATTGAGGACCATGCATCATGCTAGTGTGGGGATGAGAGTATACTTTGTCACTTTATCTCTATTAATGCACATACCCATTGAGAGCATTTTTTCTGGCTTGTCTTGAATGAATTATGCTTAAAAGTAAAAAATCGAGATTATGCCTTTATAGGGGATCCCATAATTAATTTATATGACAAACTTGTGCTTGATAGTAACTGTGGGGTTGTCCTTAGGAAACCGGTAATTAGCATTTGTATCTGTTGAGTACTTTTTGTGAACTAGCTTCTAAATGTGAGAAATTTCCGTATTCTTCTAGCCTTTAATTTGTTTGTTGAAAATTATCCATTAGTTTATTTGTTATATATTTCTTTGGTACCTTCATATAATTAAATATATATTTTTTTGGTAACCATTATAAATTAAATATGGTGCAACTATTGAAAATTACAATTTTGTCTTATATCTCAATTGTCTATCTTGTCAAGACAAAAAAAATATATTTAATTTTATGAAGGTACCAAAGAAATATATAACAAATAAGCTTAAAGGGGGCAACTAATGGATAAGTTTTAACAAACAAATTAAAAGCCAGAAGAATATTTAAATTTCTCAAGGTTTATAAATACCCAATTTTTGGGTCAATCACCTGCTTGGTTATTTTCTTCCTTGCTTCTTGAGTCTAACAGATTTCATGGCTTCTCCTTTGAATGCCCAAACTTTTTAGAATTCCGCCTTTGACGATAATTCTTCCCCCATCATGAACCCCTCGCTCATAATTTCTCGCAAGATTCACAAGGCGGGGATATAACCTCCATTTCAACGAGGTTATAACCTTATTTAACTTAGTGGTTATAACCTCCATTTCAACGAGGCGGAGATATTCGCTGCCCTCCACTTTTGGCACCCGGCCACTAATAGCTTTCATCTTCCGTGTGGCATGTTTAGCCCTACCCTTTTTTTAAGTTGTTGCTATTTTTGGCCTTTTACCCACCAACTTCCAATATACTCCTTTTGTGAAGCCCGACGATGACACTATTCTTCCAAATTTTGGAAAAGTTTCTATTAATGAATTCATTGTTTCAAACCAACGAACCAGTGTAGTTACGGACTCTGAGCATGTAGCTTTCCTCTGGTGTTGGTTGACATATTTTGTCATCTGTTGCAAGACGATGCAAATGCCTAAATATTTGCTCCCTATTGCTCAATGTCTTCACGAGGGCCAGACTATTTGCCTAGGTTCTCTCATCTTGGGTCATTTATATGAAGGTCTTATCGAAGCCATTCAGAACTAGAGGAGCAAAGGAGAGATCGGGATTTTAAAGTGTCCTTTCTGGTTTCTTCAATTGTGGTTGAGTTCTATATTTCGAAACCATGTACTATCTAGTATCCTTGACACCATTCCGAACCATGTAGCTTGTTACAGTCTCAACTTGCACGAATAGGGATATTTCAAAACAAGCTTTTCTTGAATTTTTTCCTTGTTTTCATCCCTGACCAATTTGAACCTTCCCTTATTCCCTTTTCCAGTAGACAATCCGGACCTAACTGGTTTCGACTTTCATTTACTTCGTGGT
The DNA here is from genome assembly GCA_039519185.1 of Astragalus membranaceus. NCBI lineage: Eukaryota > Viridiplantae > Streptophyta > Magnoliopsida > Fabales > Fabaceae > Astragalus > Astragalus membranaceus. Next base: position 53,125,371 of record CM076851.1, read on the forward strand.
CATGAACTCAAGGCTTTCCAGTAGACAATCCGGACCAATATGGCAAAACCACTTTACACCTTACCACGTAGTTTATTATCTTCGTGGTCATGAACTCAAGGTTTTCTTTGTCCACCCCCAATTCTTCTCTCGGTAGTTCAAGCTAAGCCAATGTTTGCCTGATAAACATCAAACTATTGCCGATGGCTATGTTGTCGTACCGAAGTCGTATTCTCCTGAGGTTTTTAAGGATACTTTCTTGCATTGGTTCCTTTCGAACCATCTTTTCTCAAAGTCAAGAAATTTCAGGCATGGTGGTATACTTACTTCGAGAAACTCCGACTCCCTTTTGATTGTAATTTGGTGAGGTTGATAGCATTAAGAGAGTCTGATTATGCTATCAAAAGGAAGAGTATGTTTTAAATTTGTACCTTATTTTCCCTATGCTTGGTTAGTCTGTTTGCTAATTTGTTTGAACTCTGATTTTTATAGGTTTGGGTCCTTCTTCCTCTTCACAATTGAAAAAACTGAGATCAACCGAAGTTCTGCCTCTGAGAAAAACCCATATATCGGTGAAACCAAAGGTGTCCTCAGTACCTGTTCGAAGGAGCGGTAGGCGCACTAGTGGTGTTACTTCGCCTGTGTCTTCTTCAACTCCAGTTGAAGTTGATCTTACTGGACAATCTCCTTTTCATCCGCCTTCAGAGGTAATCCCTGTATATTTGGGAGTTCAGAGGTAATCGCCTGATTCTCCTTTTTTGTTTCACCTAGAAATTGAGTTCGGAGGATGTGCCGGCCACTCAATTATTGCTTTCCCCTGAAGCAATGGTCCAAGATGGGCCCAATGTGGTATCCTCGAACAGAGAGGGTCCAGCTAACTCTGGCTGTAAAAAACAAGTTGGGTATATGGAAAGTACCATGGTCACCGTTATGGTCAAAACCTCCTTGAGCCAAAACTCATTGGGAAAAAGAGTACCCCACATAGATTATATAGTACATGGAGACAAGGCTGCCTATTGGGTAATTAAGCTGATCTGAAAAAAACTGCCCCACAAATTTGTCCCTCTCTTGCAATAAACCAAGCCCCAAGAAGTATAGATTACAACCATCACTATTGATTTTACATTAACAATCCCTCCCTTGAATAAAACTTTGTTTCTAGAATTCCACACATTCCAAACCATAGCTATCAAAATGAGTTGCTCAATCCCCTTTCTCCTTCTCTCTTTAAATTTCTCGCCAAACTTCATGAAATTGGTCACGAGGTCAATATGAATGTCAACATCCATCCCCATCCACGAGAAAACACTACTCCAATTTTTATTCATTACTTCGCACGAGCAGAACAAATGTGCTGCTGTCTCAGTCTCTTTGAAGCAGAATTGCTAACTTGTCTAATAGGAGTCTCCACCTGAGAATTGTTGACTTTGATGGAATGCCATTTCTCCACAATTTCTTGCATGCTTCGACTATTGGGCTCTCCACTTGCACGCCATTACCTGCCAAATAAAAACACAGCCACAAGTAACAACTTTTCACTCTAAAGTCACACATTGTGTTCGGCAACCAACACCACTTATTATCTTCATTCATCGACGGTTCAACACCCAGTAGTAGCTCCTTCAACCCAATGATGTGTTGCGCCTCAGCCTGAGGCAATCTCGTAGCCCAGTTCCAATCCCAATGCCAAACCTGGTGCTGCTACCCGCCCATATCTGCTACTGACACGTCTTTATTCACACACACACACACACACTGAACAACGATAGAAACAAGGCCTTAAAAGGCTCCCTTCTGAACCATATATCAGACCAAAAATTGATTGTATCTCCTATTCCCAGTTTCTTTTTTAACACATCCCTAAACCAACTGTTTCCCAGGCCAGTATCTGCCCCCAATAATTTTAGATCTCTCCACCATATAAACGAGTCCCTTAGATCCCTCCTGTTGACGTTTTCTTTGAATCATGGCCATGCAAGCCCATATCTTTCAACTAGTAATTTCTTCTAGATGGAATTATCTTCGCCTTGAGGAATATCCACCTTCATTTAGAGAGTAAAGTCAAATTAAAAGCTTCAAGGTGTTTTACCACGAGACCACCTCTATATTTTGATGTAGACCCAAGATCCCAATTTACCCACACCATTCTTTCATTTTCCTCATCCCCACCGCAAAGAAACCTTCTTTGCAACCTTGTAATTTCTCATAGAACATTTTTGGGACATTGAAAAAGGAAAAGAAATATAAGGGTAGAGAATATAATACTGAATTGATAAGTGTGGTTCTTCCTCCAATGGATAGTTACCGGCTCTTCCAACTATTGAGTCTTACCTTAATTGAATTTATAATTGGCTGCTACGTAGTTATTCTTCTCGAAATGGGATCGTCCCAATAATACACGCCAAGAAGTGAGAGATACCCCTAAGCACCATTTCCTCAATATTAATACCTATGACATTACTCTTCGCTAAATTAACCTTTAGAACCGATGCCATTTCAAAACATCTCAAAATTGCTTTCACACACCAAACACTACTTTCCTCTCCATCGATCATATCATCCGCAAATTGTAACATAGGTATAGATAGAGAGTCACTTACTTTGAATCCCAATAGGCTTCTTGATTCCACCCTATTGCACACAAGTCTCGCCAAACCTTTAGCTGCAATTAAGAACAAAAAGGAGCTAACAGATCACATTGCTTCAACCCTTTTTGTGCCACAAATTCTTCCGTTAGGCTGTCGTTGACTAGAACTGAAATTGAGTTAGATGAAAAACAAACATTCATCCAATTTCTCCACTTTTCATTAAAACCCAGCCTTGTTAACATATACTCTAAGTAAGTCCAGCTCACCAAATCCAAGGTTTTTTCAAAATCATCCTTTAAGACTAAACAATCTCGGGATAAACGCTAAGGGGTTTTTATTTTTCGGGATAAACGCTAAGAAAGAAGAACTCACGGCTTTGGGCAGCCTTGCCAAGCTATGGAATTCGTTGAATTTTTTTGAATTTCTGAACTAATGATGTCCCCGCAGCTTTTAATAAAATTGAAATTGAACCCATCTGGTCCCGGACACTTTTTTCATCACACTCCGATACAACTTTCTTAGTTTCCTCAATTGAGAAAGGAGATATTAGCATCAAGTTCTCCTCCTCCGTGACCTGCTTGAAATACACACCATCCAACGTTGGCCTTAAGAAGGTGTCTTCTTTATATACCGATTCAAAGTGATCTTTCACCGTCACTTTTATCCCTGGACATCTTCTATCCACTAATCATTCAGTTTTTTAAAAGTTAAGTTTTTCTTCTATTACCTCTATTGCAAGCATGGAAGAACCAGCTGTTTGCATCACCCTCCGCTATCCATTTGATTCTTGATTTTTGAGCAAGAAGGCTTTCTCTTCCATGTAGCTCCTGCCAAATTTCAACGCTTAGTGCTTTCCTTTGTTCAACTTTTGGAGACCGCCCTCTCCACCTCATTCAATTCTTTCACTATGTTTTCGATTTGCAAGTCTTTAAAACCGGACACCTCTATATTCCACCACCTCAGATTTTCTTTTAACATCTATGGTTTCTCCTTTAACACGTAATAATCTCTCCCTTCAACTTAGAAAGGGGACCAACAATCCTTTACATAATTCATGGAATCTTTATGATCTAGCCAGCAATTGTTGAACTTAAATGGCTTCCGGCCCCAATTCAATTCTGAACTCACCAATCATATCGGGCAATGGTCGTATATGTCCCTGTCCTCTATCCACTGTGCTTTAATCTACCACCTTGTGATGAGTCCCTCGGATAGCAGGAATTTATAAACTATGCTCATTGACTTTCCATCGGATCCAAAGCACGAGAACTTCTTTCCTAGCACCGTGATAACTCTTATTTATAAGAGTTATTTATGTTCTTTATGCTTAAATAAACGTGAGCTCTTAAGTAATATTATTGTTTAATTGAGTAAATATGTGTTGTTTAATGTAAAAGAGGGTTAGGAACTGATTAAGTGATTAGTTGGCACTTTGGTGCCCCATCTTGTATTTTAACTTGTTTGTTCAGTATGTTACAGCATCAGACGCTATAGCGTTGCGTTCTGCAGCTGATGAGAAAGAAAACGAAAAAGCAGCTTCTGCTGCGTGTCAAATCACTGTAGAGCAGTTCAGAACTTTTTCTGCAGCTGCCACCCACCTTTTACTTTATGGGACACTTGTCTATTTTGTAATGGAGGATGAAAAGAGTTGCTGGTTTGAAGAGAGGGGAGTTAGAAATAATTCTGTTGCACTCCATTTTCGTTCCAAGCTACATTTTCACAATAAAAAGTAAAAATTCTGCAGTGTTGTGTGCGATGCTGTAGCATCAGGCGATTCTGTGAGCGACGCTGTAGCATCACAGGGGATGTCATCATTTGAAGTATTTTCCTTCTCTTTGTGATTTCTGTAACATCCTCAAAATAATTAGTAGAATTATTTGGGTGTTAACCCAATTAAACTAACTTAGTACTTAACTGGTAAATTTATTGAGTGCTAAAATTATTTATTGGTTGTCATCGGATCATTAACCGGATAATACGGATCAAGGAAGTTTTGGAATCGAAATAAAAGAGTTAGATCAATATGGTAATTGGATCACGTTACCACGTATATATTAATAAATATATATAAGTATGCGTGAATGTGTGTGTGAGTGAAGAGAAGAAAAGAATTAAAATTAAGAAAGAAAGAAAGAAACAGAGAACGAGAGAAAGAAAAGAAGAGAAGGAATAAAGAAGGAAAGTGGCGAAGAGGGAGAAGAGAAGAGGGAGTGAGAAATCCTCACCAAATGTTCTTCTTCTTTCTTCCACTAGCACCATCTCATCACCCTCTCCATTTTTGATTCAAGGATCATCACCAACAAACCATCCTCTCACTCTCCACCATTTTCGTTTTTCAAGGGGTAAAAGAGGGCTTTGATGATTAAAGCTCAAAGGGTAGCTTAGGTGAAGGATTGATGTTCCATAGGAGCCATATTGTTGGTTGGGTAGTTCAATCACTCAAGTTTTGGATCATTTGGAGGAATCAAGGGTTAAGATTGAAAATTGGGGTTTATGTGTGAATAGTATCATGGAGGTGAGAGGAGGAAGATGATGAATAGTGGTTGTTTGAGGTCAAGTGGGATTTTGGAAATTCAAAGCTAGGAATCGAGTTTGGGTTTGCGAGAGGAGCTTGGAGCCTTAGGAGCCATGGTTGGTGTCTAGGTGCAAATTGGTACCGAGCGAGGAATTCTCGAGTCTCGCGAGCCGGATGTTCGAGTAGCGGAAAGTCTCGGTATTTCGTGAATTTCATCACGATAGGTGAGTTTTACTCACGTTTAGGATTTATGTTTTGAATTGATTGATTAAAACGAATTTTATATTAATTGATTCGACTGTTTGTTTGATGTGATTGTTTCGACTTGAATTGCGTGTAAAATATCGTTTTGGTCGAAAAACCGTTAGATCGACGATTAACGGATTTTGAGTAAATTGATGTTTGAGTGTTATGGATTGATATGTTTGATTGATTGATGAATATTATTGGATATGTGTTCGTACTGTTTTTATGTTGAGACTGGACTGGAACAGGTATCGGAATTGGTCGGAACGACAAAAAAATGCGAAAACGGGATAAAATACAATGTTGTCAAAAGCGCACGACCCGTGCGTCTCAGGCGCATGGACCGTGCGGGTCTTTGTGTCTGTTTTCAAAAATGCATTACAGGGCGCACGACCCGTGCGTGTGGGAGCACGATCCGTGCGCTGTGTTCTGTCAAAATTTTCCAAAACTGCCCGAAACGATCCCGATCGATTCCAATCCTCTTCTAATCTTTTCCTAACCCTTCTATAATGATATTAGGCTTATAATGCCATGATTTTGGGTATGTTTCAAAAGGGTTTTATAAAATACTTTTGAAGTTGAAATTGTTTCGAAAAGCCGAATAATAGTACACGTGTGCGAATATGTTTTATTAATAATAAAGCGGATTATGAGTCCTACGTGGTATGGTATAACTGACGCGGAATGATTATTATTCATTCGTCTAAACCGGTGAATAATTCACGATATATAAATTATATCGATTAAAGGAGTCGGCCCAATGTGGGTGATTGTATATGATTGTAGATATATATATTATATCGAGTCTGGGTGACGACCCATGTAGACATACTAGGCGGGGTAGTCATGCACCCTTACCCTAGGCCTCTTGCAATAGGGAAAGTACTATTGGTAAGGTGGTTCACCGGGTATGTAGCGTTCGCGCAGTCGGTGGTGTGTCGAATTGTTTGTTGTACGAATACCGGGTATGTAGCGTTCGCGCAGTCGGTATCGTACTTGGTTGTAACAGGTTCATCGGGTATGTAGCGTTCGCGCAGTCGATGATCTGTCAAAGGTTAAATAACACGGTTCACTGGGTATGTAGCGTTCGCGCAGTCGGTGGTGTGTTAAATGGTTTGTTGTGCGATTTACCGGGTTTGTAGCGTTCGCACAGTCGGTATCGTGCTGAGTTATAACAGGGTTGCCGGGTTTTAAGCGTTCGCGCAGTCGGTAATCTGTTGAAAGTTATATGGTGCGGTTCATCGGGTTTGTAGCGTTCGCGCAGTCGATGCCGTGCAAAATTAAAACGATTTCATAATTGGACCGAGAGTGTTAGTAGGGGTCTCGGTAGAACTCACTGAGATTGTATCTCACTGTTTAAATGTTGTTGTTTTACAGATAACAGGGGAAGTGGAAATCCAAGAGGCACGAGTAGGTGGTACTCGGGTGGTTGCTGAAGACTTAGCTTTATGCTTAAGTGTATATCTTTCATTGTTATCTGTATATCAAGACATTTTGTCTTTAGCCTTATGTATTTATTTCCGCTTTCTTGTACGATATTGAACACTGTATTTCACTGATGGTTTATGGTCTTATTTATGTTTAAGACTGTCCTGTTGTTATTCAGTGAAATTTTTTTTGTGGTGTTCAGTATTTAAACAAGAAATATATCTCTGATGTTTTAGGAATGGTGCACTTGGGTATTTTTACTCGATAAAAATACCGGGGTGTTACAGTTGGTATCAGAGCAGTTCGACCTAGTCGGACTTAGTTTAGGGTTGAGTCGATTCCTTGCTAGTCCTTGTCGTAATTACACTTGTGATGCTAAGAGACATTGAGCCTGATCAACTTAATACTTAGTGCATCATAAGCGGAATTATACCAGGATGATCAAGACGCAATCCTCGACCAAGATCGGAATCTCCAACCGGTGCATCCTCAGGAAAGGTGACATGACGGTGGAAGAATACTCGCTAAGTTTGAGGAGTTGTCTCATTTTTACCAAGTGGTAAAGTAAGCTCCGGATGACGAATGGAGAATGAAGATGTATAAGAAGGGCCTTAGTGCTTTTATGACTTAGGGTCTCAGTTCTTATACTATTACCAATTATGATGCCTTGGTACAATCAGCCTATGTCGCCGAGGATGATCTAATAGGGAGTATGGGAAAATAAGGAAGGTAGTTGAATTATCAACTCCGGATGCAAAGTCCTAAGATAATTTCATCAAAGGAAAAGCAGATGCAATTCTTTGATTCTTCAAGGGTCAGAAGATGTTCGAACTTTGGAAAGCCTCACAGCTGTGATTGCAAGCGAAGATCTAATCGGTGCGATTATTGTAATGAAGAGGGTCACTATGGTAAAGAGTGCCCTGCAAGGAAAAGTTCCAAGGAGGCACAAGCTTCTCTAAGGCAAGGACGAGTCAACACTCTTGATACTCAGACAGTTACGACTGCAGACAATCTACTGAGGGGTATGAGATCCGTTTTCAATAACTCCGTCAGTATATTATACGATTCGGGTGCAACCCATTGTATAATAGCTCAATCGTGAGTAGATCGGTTGGGATTAACCTTATCTCCGCTATCCGAGCCGATAACCATCTTAACTGCTGCTAAGGGTCGTGTCCAAACCTAATCTTTGTATAGAATTGTCTACTTGTCATAGGAGGCGAAAACTTCGTTGTAGAATTTATTGTTTGCCTACGAGAAGTGTGGACACCATTTTGGGTATGAGTTGGATGACTGCAAATCATGTTGCAATTGACTGTATTGATCAACTATCAGCTTCGCTTCAGAATCAGTTGAATTGTCTAGGACAAATTCTGAAGCGGTTACCTAGTTCACCTTAGACGGTCAATCTTTTTTTTCAAGGTGCGGAAGCACAAGTTAGTATGTTATCTGCATCCACTGAAACTAGTTTAGATTTGGCGAACATTCAGGTTGTGAGTGACTTTCTGGATGTTTTCACGATGAAGTTTCTTTTGAACCTCAAGAGCGAGAGGTAGAGTTTACTGTAGAATTGGTTCCTGGCACGGGATCAATATCTACTGTTTCTTATTGAATTTTTCTTTAGAATTAAAGGAAATGGAGTCTCAACTTGAAGAGTCGATGTTAAAGAAATTCATTCGACCGAGTGCTTCTCTAAGGAGTGCTCTGGTGTGGTTAGTCGAAAGGAAAAATGGTAGCATGAGATTGTGCATTGATTATCGACAACTTAACAAAGTGACGATCAAGAATAAATATCCCTTGCCAAGGATAGATGAATTGCTTGACCAGCTTCGGGGTGCCGTGGTGTTTTCAAAAATTGATCTGAGGTCAGGTTATCATCAATTATTAGTTAGAGTCTTAGATATTCCGAAGACAGCCTTCCGTACTAGTTAGGGACATTATGTGTTGGTAGTGATGCCCTTCGGTTTGACTAATGCTCCAGCGGTATTCATGGATTACCTGAACCGAGTTTTTCCTCAATTACCTAGATCAATTTATAGTCGTTTTCATTGATGGTATCTCGATGTGCTCGAAGACCATTGAGGAGCATGTCCAACATCTCCGCATTGTTCTGAAAGTACTCCGAGAAAAGAAGTTGTACTTGAAACCTTCGAAGTGTGATTTTTGGGTGTCAGAGGTAAAGTCTTTGGGACATGTGATTTCCCAAGTCGGGAGTTTCTGTAGATCCCAGTAAGAAGGAAGCGGTGTTGAACGGGAGTGACCGACGTTAGCCGCAGAGATCAGAAGTTTCTGGGTCTAGCCGATTACTATAGGAGATTTGTTCAAGGGTTCTCACAGTCAGTTCTTCCACTTACTCGGTTAACTCGTAAGGGTCATCCGTTTACGTGGGATGCTAATTGTGAAGAATGTTTTTAAGAATTGAAGGTTAGGTTGACTTCTGCACCAATCCTGATTCTTCCGGATCCGTCTTTGAAATTCCAAATTTACAACGATGTTTCCGGGGAGGGTTTAGGAGGTGTTCTTGTGCAGAATCAACAAGTGGTAGCTCATGCGTCCAGGCAATTGAAGACTCATGAGGAGAATTATCCGACTCATGATTTGGAGTTGGCAGCTATTGTGTATGCACTGAAGATTTGGAGACGTTACCTGTATGGGTCTCGTTTCGATGTCTTTAGTGATCACAAGAGTTTAAAGTATCTGTTTGATCAGAAAGAACAGAATAACAGGCAAAAAAAAAGGATGGGTAGAATTTCTGAAGGATTATGACTTTGAGTTGAAGTATCATCCAGGAAAGGCCAATGTTGTAGCTGATGCGCTGAGTAGGGGATCCATTCACATGGCAGAGTTAATTATGCAAGAAATGGAATTGTTAGAGTCTTTTAGATCTAAGTTAGGGTACATCCATAAGTTTCCACTTTAGTGGCAAGGTTTTGGGTGTTAACCTTTCGCTTGAGAAGGTTAACGATCAGATAGTATTATGTGATTCCGTTTGACAAGTCAAACGTGAATACGAATATGAAAGTGAGGTGACTCTGGACTGTTTTTCACATTGCGATTAGCCACCAAAGGATTAAGTGATGGATCTGCTTGCAGGAATCTGAAATGTCCGAAGTGAAGCTCGGCGTGCGGTATGGTAGTTTTGAAAAATCATTTTGTGAAAACCCGCATGCTAAAGTTAATTTTGGGAACGAATCAAGAGGCTAATAGGATATGATTGAGGAGGAAAATCCTAGGAGGATTACTTAGGTTGAGGGGAAGCTCTCAACGCTATTGACTAATTCGGAAATGAGCTCTAAGTTCTGTTTGATAGTTGTTTTGAGAACAACTGAGGCGATTTTCATTACGTTCAATTTATTTGATGTCCCCGCGGTTTATTTCTACGTTTAAGATAAACGTTTTTGGTAAATCCTCATTTCATCTTCTTTTGAAAAGTGTTATCTCGAAATCTTGGGGGCGAGTCAAGAAGTTTCACAATTGACTTTTCGTCACATTGTCGGTATGTACGAAAACTGTTATGGATTTTAGAAGATATATTGAGAAAGTGTTTACACCCTTCGAGGAAATCGTGTTTGTTTTTACCTCTATCAAGAAGTACCAGTTTGTGGATCTCATTTTCAACAAATATTTCTATCAAGCGTCTTATATTACACCCTTTGATTTAGATTAATCAAAGTTGGGGAGTAAACGAGGATAATTGGAATGAAGCTTCAGAAGCGTTTTCAAACGCGGTGCCGAGCCTATGTAGGCGAATGATGAGTTTCTCGTGTAGATTCGTAACCAGAGAGTTCGTATCAAGGTAGTAGTGAATCATACTCGGAGATTGATGTGCCAACTTTGGGAAGATTTTCTACACTCATTTCGTTAATTCAAGATTGTGTTCCAGCAACTTAAGATCTTTCTGAGAAGGTCGATTCTCGGTTAGTCAGATGAAAGATTTGACGAAATTTTGAGGACAAAATTCTTTCAAGTTGGGGAGAATGTAACATCCTCAAAATAATTAGTAGAATTATTTGGGTGTTAACCCAATTAAACTAATTTAGTACTTAACTGGTAAATTTATTGAGTGCTAAAATTATTTATTGGTTGTCATCGGATCATTAACCGGATAATACGGATCAAGAAAGTTTTGGAATCGAAATAAAAGAGTTAGATCAATATGGTAATTGGATCACGTTACTACGTATATATTAATAAATATATATAAGTATGCGTGAATGTGTGTGTGAGTGAAGAGAAGAAAAGAATTAAAATTAAGAAAGAAAGAAAGAAAGAAACAGAGAACGAGAGAAAGAAAAGAAGAGAAGGAGAAAAGAAGGAAAGTGGCGAAGAGGGAGAAGAGAAGAGGGAGTGAGAAATCCTCACCAAATGTTCTTCTTCTTTCTTCCACTGGCACCATCTCATCACCCTCTCCATTTTTGAATCAAGGATCATCACCAACAAACCATCCTCTCACTCTCCACCATTTTCGTTTTTCAAGGGGTAAAAGAGGGCTTTGATGATTAAAGCTCAAAGGGTAGCTTAGGTGAAGGATTGATGTTCCATAGGAGCCATATTGTTGGTTGGGTAGTTCAATCACTCAAGTTTTGGATCATTTGAAGGAATCAAGGGTTAAGATTGAAAATTGGGGTTTATGTGTGAATAGTGTCATGGAGGTGAGAGGAGGAAGATGATGAATAGTGGTTGTTTGAGGTCAAGTGGGATTTTGGAAATTCAAAGCTAGGAATCGAGTTTGGGTTTGCGAGAGGAGCTTGGAGCCTTAGGAGCCATGGTTGGTGTCTAGGTGCAAATTGGTACCGAGCGAGGATTTCTCGAGTCTCGCGAGCCGGATGTTCGAGTAGCGGAAAGTCTCGGTATTTCGTGATTTTCATCACGATAGGTGAGTTTTACTCACGTTTAGGATTTATGTTTTGAATTGATTGATTAAAACGAATTTTATGCTAATTGATTCGACTGTTTGTTTGATGTGATTGTTTCGACTTGAATTGCGTGTAAAATATCGTTTTGGTCGAAAAACCGTTAGATCGACGATTAACGGATTTTGAGTAAATTGATGTTTGAGTGTTATGGATTGATATGTTTGATTGATTGATGAATATTATTGGATATGTGTTCGTACTGTTTTTATGTTGAGACTGGACTGGAACAGGTATCGGAATTGGTCGGAACGACAAAAAAATGCGAAAACGGGATAAAATACAATGTTGTCAAAAGCGCACGACCCGTGCGGGTCTTTCTGTGTCTGTTTTCAAAAATGCATTACAGGGCGCACGACCCGTGCGTGTGGGAGCACGAACCGTGCGCTGTGTTCTGTCAAAATTTTCCAAAACTGCCCGAAACGATCCCGATCGATTCCAATCCTCTTCTAATCTTTTCCTAACCCTTCTATAATGATATTAGGCTCATAATGCCATGATTTTGGGTATGTTTCAAAAGGGTTTTATAAAATACTTTTGAAGTTGAAATTGTTTCGAAAAGCCGAATAATAGTACACGGGTGCGAATATGTTTTATTAATAATAAAGCGGATTATGAGTCCTACGTGGTATGGTATAACTGACGCGGAATGATTATTATTCATTCGTCTAAACCGGTGAATAATTCACGATATATAAATTATATCGATTAAAGGAGTCGGCCCAATGTGGGTGATTGTATATGATTGTAGATATATATATTATATCGAGTCTGGGTGACGACCCATGTAGACATACTAGGCGGGGTAGTCATGCACCCTTACCCTAGGCCTCTTGCAATAATATCAAGTGTCTTCTACCCTAGGGTTTATATCAAGCACAAAATAAAGATATAGGTAAAAAAACTAAAGAAATAAATAAAAGTAAAGAGGGGTAAACAAATGCACGTACCTTATAATCTTTTGCACAACCAAATATAACAGGCTTGACTCTCACCTATCCCCAGCGGAGTCGCCATCTGTTGTGACCGTGATCCCGACGTAGACGGCTCACAAATCGATTATTTTAGGAGTCGCCACCCAATTTATTTAATAGGATTGAGAAAAACCTATCTTAAAAATTATTTGGTCTGCGTAAACTAGGTTGGATTCAGGAGTCGGTTATGTATAGGGAAGGGCGAAAACTTAATTCCACAGCACCCCTAAAACATCTGTCCGAAGATAGTTACCCTAAATTTGATTGTGCAACATATCAATAAGTTTAGAAAATTTGTTTACTCCAAAAAATAAATAAATTTTGATTTACAAAAAATGAAGAAGGGACTAAATTAGAAAATTTAATTTTTGACTTGACGGGGAAGCCCCGCTCCTACGTATCCTCGGGTGCAATGAGGAACTCAAGAGTCACGTAGTTCTTTCTTGGAAAATTTTGTTGGTTGGTTGATTTTATTTTTTGAAGGGGTTTAAGATCACCAAGCTGTACAACTCGGGCGTCTTAAACCAGGATTGCGAGGTTGACAAGATGTACATCTCAATCAAGCTCAATTTTTAGTTTTTTGGAAAATAGGTGTTAAAGAAAAAAAATGATTATTTATTGGAAAAAATTAATTTAGCTTGACGGGGAAGCCCCGCTCCTACGTATCTCCGAAGCGGAGAATCAAAGGCTACATAGTTCTTCTAGAAAAATATTTGTGTTTTGATTGATTTTAATTTTTGAAAGGGGTTTAAGATCAAAGCTGTACAACTAAATTCTCTTAAACCGGGATCGACTAGATGTACATCTTAGCCAAACCCATTTTTATAATTTTTATAGGTTTTTCTTGTAAAAAGAATTTATTTTGAGAAGAAAATAATAAAAAAAAACAAAAAGGGGGTGAAATAGAAAAATGGGGGTGCAGTTAACGGCGGGGGGTTGTATTATTAAAACTGGGGTGCAGACAGCCAGCCCACTTCATTTTAGTGGTGAGCAGGCTTGCGAAATTATGGGCTTTTGTAGGGGCGCTATGATTAAAATGATGAGGTGTGGTTAGTAAAACTAATAAAAAATAAAAAAAACAAAAGAATTGAACACACAGGATATGTGAGGCAAATTTAGAAAACCTAATTCCCCCTCTATCCTCACTATCAGCGCCGCATCCTAGGAGAAAAGAGGAGAGAGAAAGAGAGAGAAATTTTGAAAAAAAAAATGGAGAGAGAGAGAGAGAGAAACTGAAGAGAGGCGCGAGATTGGGGGGAGAGAGAGAGACTTCGGGTGAGAGATCATAAGGGGGTGCGACGGTGAGAGAAGGAGAGAGAGAAAGGGGGATGCGCGGTGGAGAGAGAAAAACGACGCTCACAGTGGTGATGGGGGTGGAGAGGCGACGGTTTTGTGGTGGTGGTGACGTTTTTTATGGTGGACGGTGGCGAGATGGTGACGGTTTGGTGGTGGGGTTCGGCCTCGGTTCGGTTTTTGGTTGTGGTGGGGCGCTGTGGGTGGATGGTTCGGTTTGTGGTTGTGGTGGGGTTTGGTTTGTGGATGGCAAAGGTCGAGAAAGGGTGGTCAGTTTTGGTTGATGGTGAGGGACGCGGCGGTTCACGGTGGTGGAGGTGCGGTGGTGGGTTGAGATTTTTCTCTATGTTTATTTTATTTTTGTTCTCTCTCTTTTTTCTCCTCTCCTCTTCATATGAAGTTCTTTTTTTTTCTTTGCTTCTGTTTGTTTTCTTTTCTTTTGTTGCAGTGCCCTCCTCCCCTTTGCTGTTACTATTCACAGCATTTATATTCGAATTTTTGGTGTAGGTGTGGAAGGACACAGTGGATTGCAGCCCTTTGGGGACAAATTCTGAGAGGCCAAGACAAAAAATGCTCAGAGGTGGTACTGCTGTTTGCAAGGCCAGCATTGTTGGTGCCAAGAATGGGGAGACAATAAAGAAGTAAAAGAAATGAAGTTGAGCTGGGGGCTCACAATAGCTCTCCTTGACAGCAACTCTTTGCTTTTTCTTTTTAGTTTTTGTATTTTAATTAAAAAAAAAATTGTACTATTTTGTATTTATTTATTTGTCTATATGTGTAACAAAGTTGACTTCTATTGTTGTACCCTAATTCTTGTAAAAAAAATTGATTCTAATAATAAAAAGCATATATTCAAATCTGAATTTTTTATTAAACTAACGATAATAATAGCAACGCGAAACTGCCAACGGCCCCCAAATGACACGCGGAAACTACTAAAACCTTGAAATGCAAAATAAGCAATATTTTTTTATTCATTAATGTTTTTGTTAATAAAAAGAGTTCTAGCAATAATAAATAATAATGATAAAAATGCAAAAATCACCGATAAGTCCAAAACGACACACGAAACCGATTAAAATCACAAAAATGCACAAAAACGATATTTTTGGAATTTTTGCAAAAAAAGACAAAATTGCCGGTTAAAATTGGGTGTTCACAGAAGTTGTTAGTCTACTCTCTCTTTTGAAAAATTCTTTGACTAAACCAAAAGAAGGCCACTTATTCCAAGGCTAGGAGAAATTCTGAACCTAGATAGGAACTAAACTGAACTTAGAGGTCACACACTCACAATTGAGCAGTAATAATTCTAGATGTTGTGAAAAACAATGGTGTGTGTCTGTGTGTGAGTGTGAATCTGAAATTTTAGCCCATTGAGAATATTTTTGAAAAACTGTTTGATTTAGGGAAGCAACTGGCATTGTCTTTCTATGTTGATTATTGTTCCGTTTTAAGTTAGTTTGTTTGTCTTTGTAATGTGTCATTACTTGAGGACAAGTAATGGTTTAAGTTTGGGGGTGTGATAACTCTTATCTATAAGAGTTTTTTATGCTTTCGAGACTTAAATAAATGTGAGTTCCAAAGTAACAATTTTTTTTAAAAAAAAAAAGAGATATTGTTGTTGTCTTGTTTGTGCAGCTAATCTATGTAATAGTTTCTTTGTTGTTGTGTTGTTTGTTCTTTGTCAAGCGTCATTACTTGAGGACAAGCAATGGTTTAAGTTTGGAGGTGTGATAACTCTTATTTACAAGAGTTATTTATGTTCTTTAAGCTTAAATCAACGTGAGCTCTTAAGTAATATTGTTGTTAAATTGAGTAAATATGTGTTATTTAATGTAAAAGAAGGTTAGGAACTGATTAAGTGATCATTTGGCACTTTGGTGCCCCATCTTGTATTTTAACTTGTTTGTTCGGTATGCTACAGCATCAAACGCTATAGCGTTGCGTTCTGCAGCTGATGAGAGAGAAAACGAAAAAGCAGCTTCTGTTGCGTGTCAAATCACTACAGAGCAGTTCAGAACTTTTTCTGCTGCTGCCACCCACCTTTTACTTTATGGGACACTTGTCTATTTTGTAATGGAGGATGAAAAGAGTTGGTGGGATGGCTTGTCACCCTTTTTAAGAGATATTTTCTTTATATAGAAGCCTCAACCTTCTTCTTCATGAGGGAGTTACTGGTCTGAAGAGAGGAGAGTTAAATAATTCTGTTGCACTCCATTTTTGTTCCAAGCTTCATTTTCACAATAAAAAGTAGAAATTCTGCAGTGCTGTGTGCGATGCTGTAGCATCAGGCGATTCTGTGAGCGATGTTGTAGCATCACAGAGGCTGTCATCATTTGGAGTATTTTCCTTCTCTTTGTGATTTCGGTTTTATGGCTTTAGGTATCACCTTTGAGCTTTATTTCTTGTGCTTGTTGCTCATCATGAGCTGAATCTCTTGTAGTTGGATGCTTGTAGTTATGTAATGACATTTTAATAGTTTTAATGTAATTTTTGATGTTAGTATTTTAACCCTTGCATGAAACTTCTTCCAATGCTTATTTTAGAACTGATCAGCTGAATACAAGTACATTTATAGGTTCAGACTTGGTCTATAAATCGAACTCAAGGATTAATGTGGGTGAGTGGTTGTTTTAAGGACACTTAGAATAACCCAGGCTTAAACCTAGACATAGGAAAGCATAGTTCATAGCGTGAATACTGTGGGAGCTTAAAATACAGGGGTGGACCTATTTAGAGCTTAGACATAAGCCCTTGTAATAAAACCCTGACGTTAGTGACCGAAAGACACACATCAAACGCTACAGCACCCAGTGCTATAGCATCAGATATAGCATTAATCTATTTTTATGAATTTGCATAATGAAAGGCGTTTCAACTATATTCTGAATTTCTACTTATCATTTATCTTATTTGTTTTTGTACTTTTATGTTGATGACATTAATGATTCTACAACTTGTTATTGTTACTTGTTTTTCTCACTAGCTTACCTACTAATTTAAATATAGAAGTAAACCCAACAATCCTCAGTTGGCGAGCTAAGGGATACCAAAGGAGTGCACCAAATGAGTGCAAGAAGGAGGTCCCGGGTTCAACTCCCGGAAACTAACATTCCCCCACCCCCACTAACATTGCTTATAAAAAAAAGCTTGTTGCGACTGTGTATACTTGCACATACATACTCTTTTCCCAGAACACACCGGAACATCGATTAACTCCATATTTTCAATAAAATTTACGAACTCCCTCCTTTCAGTCTGGTTGAAACCGTTTGAGATCTCCTCCTTTCCTCCCTTGATACTATGACATTGAAGTCCCCAGCCACACACCCACGTCAAATGCACCCTTCATCCCTCGAAGTTCGTCCCACAATCGCTTCTTCCCGGCCATACTGCAAGCTTAATTAGAATGGATCATTGGTGAGAAGCTGATGTGTTTCACATGATGTACATGTCAAATTAAGAAACATTAGATACATCAGTTGGTGTGAATTAAACCGACAATGGTGACTGGAGAGATTTACCCAATTGAGAGAATCTGAATCCGTTTTGCAATATCAATAAAGCATTAATATTTTTTCCTATTATACCCTTGAAGCTCTAAGGTTCGATTCCCGCAGTGGAGAAACTCGGTATTGGCCAGTGCAAAATTTGACCCTAAGCATGAGCTGAGATTAGCATTTGACACTCCATGGGGAGTAAAAATTCTCTCCATTAAATATGTCTTCAATTACTTTTAATACTATAGTTTTGAGAAAATAAAAATAATAATATCAGATTAAATGGGATCTAAATATCTTTTATACACTTAACACACCTTAAAACCATAGTGTAAAAAGTAATGCAAAGAATAAATGGAGAAAGGAAATAGAGAGGATCTGGACTCCTCCAAGGGTAGCCTTGGTCGGAACCAAAAAGTATTAAATAATTGTCTTCAATTCTGCACTAATTGATTTTCATGAATTCCGCATAATTAATTACATTCATTACTTTTTGTACCACAATCTTAAATATCAAATAAAATAGGATGAATACTATTTATGATATATTTATTACCATATCCCCTTATATTCAAAACTTATTCTCTCTGGTTTACATTTAATTCACGTATTAATTATTATAAATTGTTGATTTTTTGGTCGAGACCAGGGTATCCACCGCTGAACGTAGTGACTAATCCTCTCGCTGGATTGGAGGCACCTCGAAGGGTGAGACAGCTGGCCCAGGGATTTAAAACTGCTCTATACCCAAGGCAATGATCGAACCCTCGACACTTGGTTACGGGAGATCAACCACACCCCTGGGTTGTAAATCGTTGATTAAATCTGAATGTGAAAAGGAAATAAGTAATTTGTGGGCGGAGATCCTATCCATTTTGTAAAAGATATAGAGGGTTTCATAATTATAATTTTGGGGTGTACAAATATATATATATATTACTAAAATAAAAGATATATATTAGACAATTATATATTTTATAAATCCAAAATTTATTACTATACCATAATTTGCACTCCTAATTAATACAAATTCTATAACGCAACACATTCGTGAACTTTACATTTAGCCCTATAAATACAGAATCATAAACCACCAAAAACAGAAATTTCTTCTCGCTATTCACCAAAAACAAATAATTTTCTCCTCTCCCAGCAATGGCGAAAAATCCCTTGCTTTCATCACTCATAGCTATACTATGGCTATCCATCATAGTAACCACAACAAAGGGAATCAGAACACCACCACCACAGTTATCATCATTCGTACCACCCAAAGAATTAGCCTCAAAGTTTTTACGTGACAACCAAACCCTCTCACTAGCCTCAAACGATTATGGTCAAATTATTCATAAAACCCCATTAGCAGTTTTTGAACCAACATCTATTACCGACATAATTAACCTAGTAAAATACTCATCATCAAATAATTTTACTGTAGCCGCAAGAGGGCGAGGTCATTCAATTATGGGACAAGCAATGAGTACAAGTGATGGGTTTGTTTTGAATATGACTAACCTTAATGGGTCGGTAATTGTTGTCTCTGATTGTGTTAAGGGTAGTAATAATTGTTATGTTGATGTTGGTGGTGAACAATTATGGATAGATGTGTTACATACAACACTTGAACATGGACTTGCACCTCTTTCTTGGACTGATTATTTGTATTTGACTGTTGGTGGTACGCTTTCTAATGCTGGGATTAGTGGTCAAACCTTTCAAGTTGGTCCTCAGATCTCCAATGTTCTTGAATTGGATGTTGTTACAGGTATCACTCCTTCAATTTTATGTTGTTTTCTATGTCAATTAATTTTACCCCTCTTGGTCATAATCTGCGGTTTTCACATTTGAGGAAATAATCTTTTCTTTTTTTGGTACAAAATTAATCTCATTTATTAACTTCCATATATATATATATATATAGATAACAGTTAATAAAAGATTTTTTTCACTTATTGGATATTAACTTTTTTTTTACTTTAGTTTTTTTTGTTAACTGTACTATATTACTCAAATCTTTCCTTTACTATTTGCTTAATATATGAAACAAAATTTTCAAGGAATTTTTTCTATTAAGAAAAGTTTATGAAAAAGAAAATAACATTTATTATTTCAATTATTTAACAATTAAAATTTCAAACAAGATAAAAATTTACAGTCCAAATAAATTAAATTATACACAAAATCATATGAACTTATTAATTCATTATCTTTTCTCAATTTATTTAATATGATTAGTAGATACAATTCTCTGATATAAACCTCTCCCCCTTTGAAAATCATCTCGTTTCTTAACAGCCCACGTCACATATTACCAAATAATTAATTACATGTTTATTTGTTAATATTATTATTGTTGATATGTGGCTTTTACAGGGAACGGCGAACTTGTTACTTGTTCAAAGACCAATAACTCAGAGGCATTTTATGCTGTTCTTGGAGGGCTAGGTGAATTCGGGGTGATAACAAGAGCAAGAATACCTCTAGTACCTTCACCAACTAGGGCAAGTATCATCGTTTTCATCTCTTTAAATATTATATTATAGGTTTAACTAGTTCCTACATTTTTGAACTATTTGGTAATTTTTAAATAGAGACGATTTTTTAATTTCCAAGTTCAACTACTCAATTACAATTTTTTTAATTCAAGAACTTAATTATTTTGAAATTTTTAAATAGTTTAGGGATATTCAAAGTAATTAAATCTTTACCAAACTCAAGAATAGCTAGGGCCTAGGTGCAATTTTTATGAGAGATTATTAAACATCAACAACCTAATTAGCTCCTTAAGAAAACATTGTTGAATGGATTGCAGGTGAAGTGGCTCCGTCTGATTTACAGTGATTTTTCTGCATTTTCTAAAGACCAAGAATATTTAATCTCCTTAAATCATAGCAGTGACACCACTTCAGCAGATTATGTAGAAGGCATGCTTCTTTTGAATCAGCCTCCATTGGAACTTTCCTTTTTTCCAGCTCCTGATCAGCCAAGGATAACATCCCTTGTAACTCAATATGGCATCATTTATGTCCTAGAGTTTGCCAAATATTATGACCAAAATTCTCAATCACATGTCCAACAGGTAACCTCAAAAATTATATATACCCAAAATTTTGTGACTTTTTTTATTTTGTTATCTTAGCTATGATTCAATATTCCAGTTAACTAATTATATTTATATGATTATTGAAAAGGATGTTGACAATTTGGTCAAAGGGTTAAAGTTTGTTCCAACATTTAAGTTTGAGAAAGATGTGACATACGAGGAATTTCTGAACAGAGTTCATGAAGAAGAGCTAGTTCTCAGAGAAAAAGGACTTTGGAATGTTCCTCATGTTTGGTTGAACCTCTTCATTCCAGGATCTCGAATCTTGGATTTTAATGAAGGTGTATTCAAGGGCATTATTCTTAAGCAAAATATTACTTTTGGCGGTGTTGCTCTAGTCTACCCAATGAACAAAAACAAGTAAGTTTATTAAGACTATGTAAACCCTAATTAAAAAAATACTAGATTTAACTGTTTTTTCCCACCTTTTTCAGTGTGGCGATTTTAGTCCTCTATCTAAATTTTGGTTATTTTGGTCTTTCAATTTTCTCAACTTCATAATAGTAGTCTCCATGTTGTTTTAACATGTGCATTGTTAATTAACAGGTGGGATGATAAGATGTCAGCAGTTACACCAGACGAAGATGTTTTCTACACTTTAGGTCTTTTGCATGGTGCCAAAGAGTTGGATCAGCAGAAGGCATTACAAGCACAAAACCAACAGATATTACAATTTTGTAATGATGCTGGTATTAACATCAAGGAATATCTTGCTGGAAACAAGACACGTGAAGCTTGGGTGGAACACTTTGGAACCAAATGGAAACTTTTCCAAGATAGGAAAACTAAATTTGATCCCAAAAAAATATTGTCACCTGGACAAGGGATTTTCTAAGTGCTAGGTTTCAATTGCCAATCTAGCTAGCTATTTATGGGTGTGATTTTATTTCAACAATAAAAGTGCTTAGTGCACTTAGAACTTTAAATTTTGAGAACTCGTTAATGGCTTAATTATATTTTTAGTTTCTATAATTTATTGAATGAGTGTGACTAGAAACGATTGTGCAACATAGAAGCGATAAAAATTATGGTGGGGTAGCTGCAGCCTGCAGCTAGGGGTGTGCAATTAGTGTGGATAACCAATCCAAATGTAATAACTGGACCACACCGCACCAGAAAAATCCAAAACCATTTAAATGGTTTACAAACCAGACCTGTTTTAAAAACTAAATCAGTGCCCCCAAAATTAAGCTCTGAACCGGTTTAATAAAGTTGAACCTAAATAGGCCTGATTTAATGAGCTAGAAAGCGAACACAATGCATTATCATAAAGATATTAGTGTCAGCCACTGATTGTTTGCAGTCATGGTATCCACAAAAAAGTGTCCAACAAAAAACATCGACAGTCCCCCCCCCCCCCCCGGTGATATTTTTAGTTTTTAGATCTCAACTCATTTTACACCCACCGACAGTCCACCTCCTGCAGCCATTGGCGATAGCTCCGGCCACCACCCACCTCCCTCCCTCTCTCTGTCTCTTCAATGGACTTTCTCAACTTTCTCACTCGATCTGTTTACATTTCAACTTAGATCCTGCCAATTTCATCTCAATTTCACCCCCAAAAAAGATTGTTGGTTTCTTGAATTTGGTGTTTTTTAAGTTTTGGAAATTGCTTGCAATTCTGTAACCAGGTATCGATTCCTTGGGTTTTCAACTTGTCATGGCTTGTGAATATTAATTATGTTTTTTATGTTTTGGTTCGTCGATTCATAATCATATACGTTGAATTGATAATTGAAACTTTGATTAGTTGCTTGCTGGAATAATAGTGGCAAGTAATGGATTTATTGGAAAAACAGTTTTTTCTATTCAATAAAAACCAGTTCCTGCAAAAAACTGGTTCACTAAAAGCAAAACCAGTTTTATTTGGTTACACAACAAAAACGGTTTTTTTTGGTAAACCGGTTTTGGATCGGATCTGAACCAAACCTGAACTGGTTTGAAGGAAAACCGGTTTTTGACATATGTGGTTTTTGCAAACCGACCCAAACCACATATATGGTCCAGTTAGGTTTGGTTCATGCACCATGCACACCCCTACCTGCAGCGACTCTGATTCAAAGTCAATGTTAACTAACTCAACTGAAGAAGTGGGAATAAATGAGTACCCTAGAAGTTTGGCTCAAATCACTATGGTTTCCCTTTTGGTCAACTATTTAGTTAATTGTACGGTCAATAGATGACCTATTTGCTACGAAGATCAATGAACACTACTAGAAAAATCGGAAATAGAGACGGACGGATTCCGTCTCTAAAAGTGGGAAATTCTGTCACCAAGCCTTTTAGAGACGGAATTAGAGACGGAACTAGATCCGTAGCTGAAAATGCGGTCGCAAATGCTTCAGAGACGGAATATGTCATGCCGTCGCTAACCAGAGACGGCTTTTTTCCGTCTCTAACATTAAATAATTCGTCGCTAACTTTCAGCTTGTATAATTTACGTTGACCAAAAATCCGTCTCTGTAGAGACGGAAAATATCCGTCTCTAGTAGAGACGCAATTATTATTCCGTCGCCAATATTAACATTTTACTTAGAGACGGATTTGTAATTCCGTCTCTAATGACTGTTTTTTTTAATGTTAGAGACGGAAAATATCCGTCTCTAGTAGAGACGCAATTGTTATTCCGTCGCCAATATTAACATTTTACTTAGAGACGGATTTGTAATTCCGTCTCTAATGACTTTTTTTTTTCAGGCTTCTTCCAGAACTAAATATATTTTCCTGCCTAAAATATCAAATTAATTCAGATTTCAATACACATTTCAAACAGCCTAAAATATCAAAATAATTCAGATTTCAATACACATTCCGATTAATTGTACTAAAAGTATTTAAATAACTACATTGCAAAAAGTTACACCCAACACTAACTAAAACATTATCCAAAAGTTACACTTAATCAAACTAACATTAAATTTAGCAAAAGCATATATGTTGCTAAATCTAATCAAAATTCATCCATTCTAGCTTCAGCTATCTCCTCATTGTAATAGCCATCATCTTCTTCAGGTGCATCAAGTAAAGCGTTTAAATTTTTACTACGCATAAGCCTCTCAAACATCTGCTCATATCGGTCTACTTTTCTCTTTATGTTTTCTTGTTCAATATTCTTCTCTCGAAGCTCTTGAAGCTCAACTGTTAATGTTTGAACCTTATCTTTCAATATAGAAACCTCTTCTGACGATGTTGCATCTTTATACCTCGAATCCTTCAAAGATTCTTTAACATCATACGCATGAGATCCTACTCCAAGAATACGTCCCTTTTTGCTTATGCCACCAACAACTTCCAAAAATACATCATTATCAAACATTTGTGCGGATTGCTCGCCCGTAACATCACCACTTTGAAGTTGTCTCTCAGTTAATTGTGATTGAAACATTTCCTGAAATTAGAGTTATTAGTCTATATTTACATTTAAAAAACCCAACTTTCAGAATTACAAATTACAAATAGTAGACACATACAACTATTTTTGCTTGTTTCTCATTCAACCACTCATTCGGTTTTCCCTTCGGCCTATGGAGTCGCTCGTAAAGCTCATACATCGTTGGATCTCTATTAAGTTCTACCTTCTACAAGAATAACAAGGAAACGATAAATTAAAACAAATTTAATTAAATAGTCTTGCTTTCAACAAAAAAACACTAACCATTTTCTTTGCATGCTGCCTTGCAGATATGGAACCTCCAGAGTGCACATTATGTCCTTCTTGGGCCTGCCTATTTTGCTTATTAGTTTCTGAAATTCTTTGCCAATTGTCATCTTTCCATAGAAGTTTCAATGGTTCTAAATACTCTTCATCAATCCAACCACTTTTATCTTCTCCACTACGCACCTTAAACAAAGCATTTTTCAATGCCGATGATCCACAACTATTAAAACTCTTTTTAATTTGGTTATCATCCTTCTCAAGCCATTTATACTTTGCCTACAACCAAAAAACCATGAACTGAATATTTTAGATATAAAACCTCCAGAGTGCCATTCAAATTCCAGATTGCATATTCCAGATTGCATAAAACAGTAGTATTTAATAAAACAGCATAGAAAACTACTGATTGCATATTCCAGATTGCGCAAGGGAAGACAGCATAGCAAACAATAGTTTAGGAAAGATCCTGCTAACTGAATACCAGCTCAATAGTATTTAATAACATTTGATAACAAAAAGAGTCAATCACCATGCAATACACAAGTTCAACAAAATGGGATCACCAGTCATCACAATCTATTACATATACACTAGTACTCTACTTAGACATTAAATAAAAAGAATAAAGAGATAAGTTGAATTGAGTATAATGGAGCTCAATCCTTTTCCATTCATTTATGTGCTTTGCTGTGACAAAAGACTTCAATTGAAAGTTACCATGGTGCAGGTTTTGGAGAAGGATTTGGCTATATTTGGATTCTTTATTGCTTTAGGAAGAAGTACGCGGACATTTCTTCTGGCAAACAACGGCTTTGATACTCTAGATGATCCAATTGAAGATTTCATCAGGTATCACTTCTGTTACATGTTATTAATGTTGTTAAAACATTAAGTTCTTATTGTTTTAGAAGTTTAATTTGTCACTAATAGTTTTTGGTTTAGGCCTTTACTACTAAGCTTGTACTACACTAGTATTTGACCCAGGTAGTTCATATAAATAGTTGTATTGGGTTAGTAAGTTTACAAGCATAATATCATCATAGTAGTATCTCTTCTCTCGCCCATTAAACCACTGTAACTTCAGCAACATTCTCTTCGACTCTGTTTTTGCTTTCTATGAATTTATGTGCACTTAATTATTCATATAATTATTTGTTACAGGTATCTTATTGGGGTAAGTGTTTTATACTACCCCCAGCTCTCATCCATTAGTTCATATCAACTGTATGTCGAGGTTAGTATTTATGGTTATTGCATTTAACTGAGATGCTTAATTATTAAGTTATTCTAACTAATAAAGTCCTTTAACTGCATAGGTAGTTTGTGAAGAGCTGGATTGGCTTCCTTTTTATCCGGGAATCACCAGCATTACAAAACAGGTGCATGGGCATAGAAGCAAACACCTTATGTCTGCTCTCATTGGATGCAGAGCTTTATCAAATATAGCACATGGCTGGATATAGGTTTTCTTATTTTTCATTACAAGAGCAAATTTATACATTCTTTGCTATTTTCAATGGTATGAAATAAGGGGAAAAGATGGATATAGGTTTTCTGACTTCATCCAACTAATGAATCAGGAGTTTACAGGTTGCATTAGTCTTAGAATTGTCGATCTACACCATAAATCAACTCCTACAATGTTTTCTAGTTTTCAGTTTTCAATCAAAGTATAGTACTACCGAGTATCAAGAATCTAAAACATGTTTCAACAAGTGCATAAACAAAAAGATGTAACAGAAATGTTTCATCTTATACTACAAAAAGGATACGTAGGAAGGAGGCATGAGGAAGAAAGATGTACCAGATAGACGATTGGGAAGGAGCGTCGTCGCCTAAGAAGCGGACAGACACGAGAAGCAGCAGCGTCGTGAGCGGAGAGAACGGCGTCGGCGGAGAGAACGGCGTGAACGGCGTCGGCGGAGGAACGGCGTGAACGGCGTCGGCGGAGGAACGGCGTGAACGGCGTCGCGGAGAGAACGAGAAGGGAGCGGAGAGAACGAGAAGGGACCGAGAGAATGAGAACGACGAACTTAGGGTGGAAAGGAACAGGAACCGTTTTAATTTTTTCTCTCTTTAATCTTTTTTTTGTTTATTCTTTTTTTTTTGTTTATATCCAGAGCCCTGAAAAAAATATTGAGATTGAGTGGGAAACGAATTTATTAGAGGGAAAATGAAACTTTTGAGTTTGACTTTGACTAATTCGTTAGAGATGGATTTAGAGACCGAATACACTAGAGACAGATTTGTCTTCCGTCTCTAACGATATTTTGACTTTGACTAACAATTTAGAGACGGAATTAGAGACGGATTATGTTTGCTACGGATAATTCCGTCTCTATATTCCGTCTCTAAATAAAGGTTTAAGTTATAATAATTTATAACTAGTCGTTAGAGACGGATTTAGAGACGGAATATCTAGCGACGGACATATTCCGTCTCTAATGTTTGTCTCAAATTCGTAAAATTCTAATTTCGTCTCTAACCAAAACAATCCGTCTCTAAAGGCGTCTCTATTAGAGACGGAAAAAATTCCGTCTCTAAAATCCGTCGGTATTTGAGATTTTTCTAGTAGTGGAAATAAAATACTACTAAAATCAAAATGGTTGGAAAATTGTAGTGATCCATCAATCCGTAAACATTGACACTTGATGGGACTTAGAATATGTAGAGTGCTTAAAAGTTTTAACCAAGATTACATCGATATAACTACCAGTTACACCCAAATTGTAGTAACTACTGGTCCCTAAAAAGTTTGCCACCTAATGGACATGTGTCAACCAGGTAATTAACACAATTTATTTAATAACAATACAAATAAACTTATTAAAAATTTCGACAGTCACTTTTTGTAATTTCTAGTAACCTCCCATGGCAACTTTTGTTAACATGGATAACTGCTATTGATACTCGAAGTTAGACGGATAAACTTGCGAACCTTCACGTGCACCCTCCTCTTTCTTGTAAACCAAACACAGTGTAAAGATCTTCAAAAATGTGTAATTTAGATTCGAGATCCATCCGTTGACCTTTGTGATTCATAAACTTGAATGATAATTGCAAATTCATAATTCAAATTTGAGATCCATCCACAAACTTTGTAGTTTAGAAATTGGATGGTTCAGAAACAGAAAGAAAATAGAGACACTCTATTTAAGAACACACACTTTAATTTCTATTACTTTGATCGATGGTAGTGCATTCATATGAATCCTTATATATAGTAGAAGGAACACGAAGAGGATTACATTCAAGTTTCAATTTGACAGATGGTAGTGCATTCAAGTAGAAGGAACCCTTATTCTTCGTAAGTGTTTTATTTCTACTCTACTTCTATTTGACAGAAAAGCTTCAATTTTTGGTTTAATCGAAACCCTGACCCCCTCTTCCTAAATTTTACGTAGCTGCAATCTAAACACTAAGTATTCAGTGGAAGAAGCAATATCGGCTCCTTTGTCCCTGTAGTTTGGAAGAAACATTCACTAGCTGACCCTGTAGTTTGAATGTTCTAGGTAAATATATTCTATTTTTGCAGCATTCAAACGTATTTTTTAAGGTTTTATTGTTGATTTGAATTAGAATCATTTGTTGTTACAGTTTGATTTAGGTTTCATTAATTGTTGTGGATTATGTAGCAAAACATTGAATTTGGGGGTTTGATTTAGGTTTGATTTGGGGATTTTTTTTAAGGGGTCTCAATAGCTCACTACTAAAAAACTTGTTTTTAGAGAGGAATTTTTGAGATGGATAAATATCCCTCACTATTAGTGAGGGATTTAGCTACGAAAAAAAGCAATCCGTCCCGCGCGACTCTAATTTACATTTGTGACGAACCTAGAGATGAAAAATATCCCTCTCTAAAAATTTTGTAGCTGAATTCGTC
This sequence comes from Astragalus membranaceus, assembly GCA_039519185.1. Lineage (NCBI taxonomy): Eukaryota > Viridiplantae > Streptophyta > Magnoliopsida > Fabales > Fabaceae > Astragalus > Astragalus membranaceus. The sequence continues at coordinate 53,153,451 of CM076851.1, forward strand.
ACAAAATATTGAAAAGATGTTTAGAGACGGGTTTTGAGAGAAAAAGTGTCCCTCGGTAATAGTGAGAAACCCCTTACCCGCCGCTGACCAAAAAATTCACTCTATCGGCTTTTTCTTTTCGCTTCCCTCCCATTAACACTCATTTTCATTTTTATTATTTTTGAGTAAGAAACCCTCACCACCGCCACTCGCCGAAACCCTCACCACTCCCACTCGCCGAAACCCTCACCACCGCCACTCACCATAACCGTCACCACTCACCATCGCAACTCACCAAAACCCATCTCCACTCACCAAAACGTTCATTATTGGAACGATTTGAACCATCTGGTTGCGATTTAAACTCTCTGGAACCGTAATCAGCCTCTGGTCTTCCAATCTTCTCTCTGCGCAACCTGGTCAGGTATGATTCTTGTCTCTCGTTCTCTCACTCTCTTTGTTAATTTTCGTCTTCTCCCTTTCCCCCCTCTATTCACTTTTCCTTTGATGTTGGAATTGGAGTTGTGTGGTTGTGGTTGGAAATGGAAGTCAACCGCTCACACTTGAATTTTCAAGGTAACGAGATGGAGCGCAGCCCTCTGCTAGGGTTTCCCCATAGGCGCCGCGCCCCCTAGGCTGCCGCCCCCTCCTCCTCTCTCCTTCTCAACCTTCTCAACCGCCTCCTCCTTCCCCCACCACTCCTCGCCTCCCCTCACCCGTTCATGCCGTCTTCCCCTTGCTGCTCGCTCCATTCTTTGCTTCGGTTCTCTTCTAGGCGCTGATCCTTTTGGATCTCTCCTGAGGAGCCGCGGCCTCCATGGCCTATTTCGCTGATGATTTTCTCCAGCTCCGATCAGGGGGCTCAAAGGCTGATCCGTCTCAAGATCTTTTGTCTTTGTCTGGTTCTTTGCAGGTGGGTAGAAAGGGGGATCATGCTCCTTGCACCATCAAAGCGCCAACTACAGTTTGTGGTTCTACAAGTCGTGATGGGCTTCTTTTTCCAGAGGCGGCGATGGGTGTCAGTGGTTCACATGTTTTGGGTTTTGTTGCACCCCGAAAAATCCCGGTTTGGGTTTCTCAATGTACAACGTGGAAAATTTTTTGGAGCCGCCACCAATATTTTAATTTTAAGACCAAAACATTGAAAAAAGGTCTTTTGGACAAGGCGGATGGTCTTTTGAAAACTAGAGATATAGGTTCGGGGGTCGATTACGTGCGAGGAAGGTGTTAGCACCGCGCACGTCCTTTCTACCGAAAGGGAACCTCTAATTAAATGTGTGGTTTTAACGTTTGATTTGAAAAATACCTAGATTTGCCTATTTATTTCTTGTTTGAAGATGAATGAGATAACTTAATGAAATTTTATTGTTGGTGAGAAAGGGGGGAAAAAGAAAGAGTTTTAGAAAAAGTGCTTGACGGGACATGGCCCGCTCCTACGTATCTCCAGGTGCGATGGAGAATTCAAAGCTACGTAGTTCTTGGGTTATCTTTGAAAATCAGGACAAAACAAAGATTTTTTTAAGAGTGTGCTTGACGGGACAGGACCCCGCTCCTACGTACCCTCACTGGAAGAGGGATCAAAGGTACGTAGTTCTCGGTTGTTATCTTTTGAAAAGTTTTTGTTTTTTATCTTTTTTGGTGAGTTTTTGCAATAGGACGAGCATTAGTGAATGATTAAACTAGCAGAGGCTATGATGAATCACTACTAAATACTCAAAAAAAGAGAGTTGTACCGCTAGTCGAACGAACAAAGGTTCTGATGGACTATTGATAACAACTCATTTTTCTTATCTTTTTTGAAAGTGATTTTCGAAAGAGATTGATTTGCACGATGATCAAACTAACAAAGGTTATGATGGATCACCGTTTATTATTCTTACGAGAAAAGGAGATTGCCACTAATATCTAAACGAACAAAGGCTCTGATGAGCTACTAGCAACAATGAGTTTGGAAACGATTCTTTTTGTTTGTTTTTATGAAAATGATTTGTTTATGGTTGCGAAAAGGGATTTTTATTTGTTGCGCTTGACGAGAACGAGACTCGCTCCTACGTATCCCTAATGGGAATCAAAGCGACGTAGTTCTAATGAAAATGTTTTTTGAAAAGGGTTTGGAAGGGGAAGAGCTTTCATAATGATCAAGCAAGCAAAGGCTTTGAGTGATCATTACTAATAGCCCTTGATGGCGTTCATGACAATCAAACAAGCCAAGGCTTTGAGTGATAGTCACTAATAACTCGCATTAAATGGAAAAGAGTTTGAAAGATTTTTGGAAAAAGGGTGAAGTTATTATCAATGATTGGTTACAAAGTTCAAGCACATTCAATAATCACGGAATCATGCATATGTTGAACATTAATTAAGACTAAACATGCCAATATGATCAAAAGATCCACTTATCTAGGATGCAAGATAAAGTTCTCAAAGCAAATGTGTGTGTGTAGGAAGGGGTGTATTTACCCTAATGACTCTATGCTACAACATGCATGTAGACTTACGTCTTCATTAGGAGGTCATACACATGGATGGAATGGCATATAATTGAATCAAGACATTTAAAATGCATCAAAAACAAGCAACCAATTGGTCATAGGCATTGAATGATCTTAATTAAACTAAGGAACATATGAGCAATGATTTCTCAATAACATGAACAAAAGGGGAAATTGCAACAAAGCCAAGGTAAGCCTATCCTTTGCATTCATGAATAAGTGCGCAAAGGCTATTAACACAATCAAAGAGGAGGGAGCATCAAGGTTTTGGGTAACCTATCCTTTGCAATACCCCATGGACCTTAAACCATAAACCTAACTATCTCATCTTTTATTCATTAAGAAGTTAAAATGGGAAGGTTGAATCATCTAAAACCATCCTCACCACTTAGAATATGATGCACTAGGCATAAGTGGGAATCATGTGATTGATCCTCAACAATGGACAATAATAAAGTTAGAATACAAGAGCAAGTAAATAAACACTAAAGTTAAGTTGAATCACATAGGGCAATCCTCTCACTTTGAGAAAAGTGCACTAGGCACTAGTGAGAATCAACTTGCCTATCATCAACAACTTACAATAATTAAACTAAGACACAAAGGTAAATGAACACAAAAACTAAATTGAATCCTTTCTAGCAATCTTCACCACTTGGATCAAGGTGCACTAGGCACTAGTGGGAATCATGTTGCTAGGTCATCAACAAACAACAATTCCCACGATTAAACAAAGAAGGCTCATAAACAAGGTTGAGTCATATCTTGCAATCCTCTCACTTAAATTATGATGCTCTAAGCACAAGTGAGAATCAAGTTGCAAAATCATCAATAAACAATAAACAAATAACATAAGAGTAGTAAACTAAAACGAGGTTGAATCATATTTTGCAATCCTCTCACTTAAATTATGATGCTCCAAGCACAAGTGAGAATCAAGTTGCAAAATCATCAATAAACAATTAACAAATAACATAAGAGTAGTAAACTAAAACGAGGTTGAATCATATTTTGCAATCCTCTCACTTAAATTATGATGCTCCAAGCACAAGTGAGAATCAAGTTGCAAAATCATCAACAAACAATAAACAAATAACACAAGAGTAGTAAACTAAGATGAGGTTGAATCATATCTTGCAATCCTCTCACTTAAATTATGGTGCTCCAAGCACAAGTGAGAATCAAGTTGCAAAATCATCAACAAACAATAAACAAATAACACAAGAGTAGTAAACTAAGATGAGGTTGAATCATATCTTGCAATCCTCTCACTTAAATTATGGTGCTCCAAGCACAAGTGAGAATCAAGTTGCAAAATCATCAACAAACAATAAACAAATAAAACAAGAGTAGTAAACTAAAATGAGGTTGAATCATATCTTGCAATCCTCTCACTTAAATTATGGTGCTCCAAGCACAAGTGAGAATCAAGTTGCAAAATCATCAACAAACAAGTATTTGCAAGTAATATGGACTAAAAGTCACATTTAACACAAGGATTTAAACACTAATAACAAGGTTGATCAACATCAAGTAAAAAGGAACAACAAGGTAAATTAAAACCCCAAAATAATGCGAACCACATAGGAGACAAAATCACATGCTTATTCCATTAAAATGCAAAGATCAACACAAAATAACAACAAACTATATTTTAAAGATAAAAATGATGAGTATGCGAAAATGATGAAGAGAATATGAATTTTGATGCAAAATATTGTAAATGATGTAAGGGTTTTAGAGATTCACCTAGGATCCAAACTACTAGAAGTAGGAAATGAAGAAAAAATAACCAAATCAACTAGAATCTTCAAGAGATAAATGGTGAAAGGAGGAGGATCTATGAAGGAGGAGTGGACTTGAGGTTATTTTGTGGTGTTTGGGTGAAGGGAACAAAAGAAATGGAGGAGAGGAGAGTGGGGGGAGGGCTACGGCCTATGAGAGAAGGGGGAGAGGAGGAGAATTGTGTTGATTTCAAGTGAGAGAATGAATGAGCAAAAATTGTGATGTGTGGAGAATGAAAGGGTATTTATAGGATTGGTGAAGGGCTAGGGTTAAAATGGTAATCAATCCAATTAAATCAATTAATATTCAGCTGAATATTAATAAATAAAATTAATTTGAACTTGGTCACCAAGTTAGAGGGTATTTTAGTCATTGGCTTTGAGAGGTGCACTAGGATTAGACTTTAAATTTGAATGGAGGGTGGAGATGCATCATCACATGGATTGAGGGTGTTGAAGAAACACAAAAATGTGAGAGATATGGAGAGTGGGGGGCGAATATTAGGGGAAAGAAAAAGGAAAAGAAAAATGAATTTCTTATTTTAGAAGAGGTATTTTATGTGAAGTAGGGTTAAGGGCATTTTAGGGGAGAATTGTTACCAAAGAGGGAACTTTGGGTTTTCTTATGAGTAGGTTAGTGTAAGTGAGTGGAGTAATTTACCAAAGAGGGTATAATGGAAGAGTGTGGAAGAAATTGGAGAGAGAGAGAGAGAGAATTCGTAGGTGGGGGGAGGAAGAGAGAAAAAAAAACTTGTTTTTTGGTCTTTTGTCTTATTGAAGACACTTCCCTTTTTTTGTTTTTGAAATTGAAATTTTTGGGCATGGGAAATAATGGGAATGCAACTATTGAAAATGTGTTACATGCTTTTGGGCACCATAAAATATTCCCTCTAGTCACCTATGACAATAAAAATTGTCACTTAAAAATTGAGGAATATTTAATGGTCCCTTTTTATTTTTCTATGCACTAAAAATGAAAAAATACACTTTTAATTATTTTGACTAGGGTTTTCTTCCTAAAAAATTGTACAAAAATTATCCTTGATAGAATAAAAATGTACCTTTTGAGGATGTGCATTTTTGGCGAGAAAATCATCTTTTTGCGAAAAATGACCAAAATGCCCTTTTTGACCCTAAAACCCTAATCTGCCTAAAAAGTGCATTCCAATCCTAAAAATGATTTTAAAGACCTTGGAATGACTTCTAGGACCCAAGATGCAATGCATGATGCTCTTCATTCTTTCAATTTATTTATTTATTATTTTTTGTGGAAAATTAGGGTTTTGACCTAAGCCGGACAAAATTGGGGTATGACAGCTGCCCCTCTTTATCTGAGTTTTAACGAGGGATATGAATTGGCCGAAACATATTCCAAGGCAAAATGAAGATAAAGAATTCAGAAATTATACCGATTTTGTCTACTTAGGGAAACCCGAATTTTCCTTTTTCCTCTTTCTATTTTTATTGGGTGTTAGCCCGAAGTGAATGCAATGGATGAATCGTCAACTCTCAGTAAGCAGGAAATTAAATGGTGCCAACCCTCAATAAGCTAGCGGAAAGCAATAAAGAAAGCAATAAAAAGGGAAGCAAAAAGGGTACCGGCCCTCGTTAAGCCGGCGACGGAGGCTGCCTAAAGCCTTTTAACGAATTGCGAACGATCCGAGCTTGCACTTGGGCCTGGGAGCACGTGGGCTCCAAAGGGGTGGTCTTGCGAGCGACCAAGGGAGGGTACTATATCAAGTCTAGATCTCGATATTTCCCTAGGACTGCGCCATGTTTTAGGCCAACACAGCTATCCTCTTCGACTGGACCTATTGAGGTCAGGGGGACTTACCTGCAGCTCGAATACAAGGTGAAGTCAATCTTGCTGGGGACACGCGGGTCCAGAGGGGATTCCAAAATCCAGTTGGTTTCCTTTAGTCGGTCAATGCTTCCACACCGATCCAGGATGCCTGCTCAGGTTAGCGGACTTTTCTTCAGCTTGCTCTGATTGATGATCAATGCCATTGCACTGATCCAGGATGTCTGCTCAGGTTAGCGGACCTTTCTTCAGCTTGCTCTGATTGATGATCAATGCCATTGCACTAATCCAGGATGTCTGCTCAGGTTAGCGGACCTTTCTTCAGCTTGCTCTGATTGATGATCAATGCCATTGCATTGATCCAGGACACCTGCACACGTTAGCAGATACAAGACATGGTGCATGGAATATGAATGCATGCTATGCAAAGTCCGTTATGCGAATGCATGTCATGTGAGTGCATGCGATGTGATGATTTAATGGAATGATGAATGCAATGGGATGCTATTCTTGATTCTTCGTTTCTTTTGTCAGCTTTCTTTTTTCTGACTGTTTGTTTTTTCTTGGCTTTTCGTTCTTTGATCAGCTTTCTTTTTTCTGATCGTTTGTTTTTTCTTTGTTTTTTTTCATTCTTTGATCAGCTTTCTTTTTTCTGATCGTTTGTTTTTTTTTCTTTTGCTCTTTTGCTCTTTTGGCTTATTTTTTGCTGGTTCAGCCAACCCGCGACACTCATGGCACGAGACTGAGGAACCCACTGGAATTGCGGGGCTCATGGGCCGAGTACATGTTGGCTTTGACTTCGCCGCTCGAAGCAATCGTGAGTGCAATCGCTTTCTCTTGCATGATTAACTGGTTTTGGGGAATTGCTTTTTTTCGCGACCTTTAGTAACTTTGCAATAATTGTAATGCTCCATGATTTATGCACATGTTTTACAGGTCATCATCACCATCATTATAAAACGTTTATTTTGAGCAAAAAAAAGCAGAAAATAAAAGAGTGAACAGATATGAGAAAGTTGAACTTTATTAATGTGGAAACCGGTCGCACAAGAAGTTACGCCGATTGTTTATTACACTTGAAAGTTTAAACTATAAAAAGACACGAAAAAAGAGAGAAGTTAAATTCTGACTGTCCGTCTCTGTGGAACAGTGCTAAACATTTATGTCCTTGACCTTGATCACTCCCTCATCCAAGCCTTCAGAGGAGTTGTATGCCTTTCTTTACTTTTCATGCCCAAGTTTTCTGACCCTAATTTTTGCCTGGATCGCCCTTTGCGGGTTTTCAATCCACCGGGTCGCTCTGATTTTGCCTAGGCCGCCCTTTCGGGTTTTCAACCTAGCGAGCTAACTCTTACTTGGCTTGTCTTTCTCTTTTTCCGTCTATTTCTTTCAGGCATAATACTTCTTCACTTGATCGGAATTGACTGGGTTCCTTAAATCCTCTCCGTCCATGTTCGTGAGTATCAGCGCTCCTCCAGAAAAGGCTTTCTTGACCACATACGGGCCGTCATAAGTGGGTGTCCATTTCCCTCGGGGATCAGTCTGGATGGGCAAGATCTTCTTAAGCACCAAATCTTCCTGCTTGAATTCACGGTGCCGGACTTTCTTGTCAAAAGCTGTTCTCATTCTCTGTTGGTACAGCTGCCCATGACACAAAGCTGCAATTCTTTTTTCCTCAATGAGGTTTAGCTGATCCAGACGAGCCTGCACCCACTCTGCTTCTTCCAGTTTAGCTTCCATGAGTACCCGTAGGGATGGTATCTCAACCTCGATTGGGAGGACCGCCTCTGACCCGTATACCAGAGAGAAAGGAAGCATCTCGTGCCAATCCTTGTATGTGATCACCATTTTTTGCACAATCTTTTTGATGTTCTTGTTAGCTGCCTCCACCGCTCCATTCATCTTGGGCCGATAGGGGGAAGAATTGTGATGCTGAATTTTGAACTCTGCGCACAGGTCCTTCATCATTTTGCTATTCAGATTGCTGCCGTTATCAGTGATGATCTTGTTAGGAAGACCATAACGGCAAATCAGATCCTTCTTCACAAATTTGGCAACCACTGAACTGGTTACACTGGAGTATGAGGCAGCTTCAACCCACTTCGTGAAATAGTCGATGGCAACTAAGATGAAGCGATGCCCATTTGATGCTTTGGGTTCAATGGGACCGATGACATCCATTCCCCACATTGAAAACGGCCAGGATGCAGTCAGAACATTCAATTTGGCAGGCGGCACATGAATGTGGTCAGCGTAGATTTGGCACTTGTGGCACTTTCGGACAAAGCTGTAGCAGTCACCTTCCATCTGCAACCAGTAATAGCCCGCCCTTAAAATCTGTCTAGCCATAGTATGTGCACTGGAATGAGTTCCAAATGAGCCCTCGTGTACATCTTTCATGATTCTTTCAGCTTCTTCTTTAGCAACACACCTTAAGAGGACCATGTCATAATTCCTTTTGTAGAGAACCTCACCGCTGAGGAAGAAATTCCTTGACAGTCGCCGAAGAGTTCTATTGTCATTTTCAGATGCCCCAGGAGGGTATTCTCTGCTGATGATGTACTGTTTGATATCATGATACCAAGGCTTGTCATCCGGCTCTTCATCTATGGCTGTGCAGTAGTGATGCGCAGGTAGACTCTGGTGCTGGATTGTGACATGAGTCAAGCTTTTATCACAATTGATATTGAACATGGATGATAAAGTTGCCAATGCATCAGCCAGCTGGTTTTCGCTTCGAGGGATGTGTTTGAAAGTGATTTCGTCAAAAGACTCCATCAACTCTTGCACATAAACACAATAAGGAATCAGTTTGGGATCTCTGGTCTCCCAATCGCCTCTTACTTGATGAATAACCAGGGCTGAATCTCCATACACATCTAGCCTTTTAACTTTCCATTCTAGGGCTGCTTGAATACCCAAGATGCACGCTTCATACTCTGCTATGTTGTTTGTGACATAGAAGCTCAACCTTGCAGTGACAGGAACGAAGCGATTGTCAGGAGATATTAACACAGCACCTGCCCCCATGCCCCCATACATTTGACGCACCGTCGAAGATCATTCTCCACCTTTCACTTTCTTGGGACTTCCCCTCATCAAACAGTGCCATGATATCTTCATCAGGAAAATCATGCTGCATTGGTTGGTAGTCTGGAATCGGCTGACATGCCAAATACTCAGCAAGTGCACTACCTTTAACTGCTTTTTGTGTGACATACAAGATATCGTATTCTGATAATTGCATCTGCCAACGGGCAATTCGTCCTGTAAGAGCTGGCTTCTCAAATATGTACTTGATTGGATCCATTTTTGACACCAACCAAGTGGTGTGACTCAGCATGTACTGCCTTAAACGGTGAGCAGCCCAAACTAGAGCACAACAAGTCTTTTCCAGCATAGAATATCTTGTCTCACAATCGGTGAACTTTTTGCTAAGATAGTATATGGCGTGCTCCTTTTTCCCGGATTCATCATGCTGCCCCAACACACAGCCCATTGAATTATCTAGCACTGTAAGGTATAAGATGAGAGGCCTGCCTGACACAGGTGGCATTAAGACTGGTGGATTCTGCAAGTACACCTTGATTTTCTCAAAGGCAGCTTGACACTGGTCATTCCACTTCAACTCTTGATTTTTGCACAGCAGTTTGAAGATCGGCTCACAAGTTGCAGTCAACTGGAAGATGAATCGGGAGATGTAATTCAACCTTCCGAGGAAACCACGGACTTCTTTCTCTGTTTTGGGCACTGGCATCTCGAGGATGGCTTTTACTTTGTCTGGATCCACCTCGATTCCCTTCTGGCTGACAATGAAGCCTAACAACTTCCCTGATCTCACCCCAAACGTGCACTTGGCCGGGTTTAACCTGAGTTTATATTTCCTCAACCGTTCAAAGAGCTTCTGCAGATTGACAATATGCTCCTCGTCGGTTTTAGATTTTGCGATCATGTCATCCACATAAACCTCAATCTCCTTATGCATCATGTCGTGAAACAGCGTGACCATGGCCCTTTGGTAGGTTGCACCAGCGTTCTTTAACCCGAATGGCATGACCTTGTAACAGAACGTTCCCCAAAGCGTTATGAAAGTTGTCTTTTCCATATCTTCGGGGTCCATCTTGATCTGATTATATCCCGAATATCCATCCATGAAGGAGAATAACGAGTGTTGAGCTGTACTATCCACTAAGACATCAATGTGGGGCAAAGGAAAATCGTCTTTAGGACTAGCACGATTCAGATCTCGGTAGTCAACGCACATTCTGACCTTCCCGTCCTTCTTCGGAACCGGAACAATATTGGCAACCCACTGTGGGTATTTGGCTACCGCTAGGAATCCGGCGTCAAACTGCTTTTTTACCTCATCCCTAATCTTTAGGGACATCTCAGGCTTCATCCTTCTAAGTTTCTGCTTCACAGGCGGGCATTCAGGTTTGACTGGCAACTTATGCATCACAATGTCAGTATCCAACCCAGGCATATCTTGGTAGGACCATGCAAACACATCCATATAATCGTGCAACAGCTGAACCAACTTCATGCGATCCTCGTCATTCATGGCGGTACCCACTTTGACCTCTTTCTTGCTCTCAGCTGTACCCAAGTTGATCACTTCAGTAGATTCTCCGTGTGGCTGAATTACTCTTTCTTCCTGTTTCATTAACCTCATGAGTTCTGGAGGAGCTTCCCAGTCTTCCTCAACATCCCCCTCAGCTTGATTAATAGGGTGATCAAAGTCAAAATATGGACTGTTGGCACTGTTATTTTGGGAGACAATTGCTGTGGATCTGCATTTTGCCGAAGCGAAAAAGCAGAATGAAAGGCGAGACAAGCAAGCAAAAAATAATAAAGCGAGGAAAAGACACATGAAATGAAAAGGATTGATTTTTATTGATTGAAATTCAAAAACAACGTTTTTATTAATGATGATGATTCTGAAAATAAAAACATGCTCGCCCCTAACAACTTGTCCTATGGCCTTGGGCAGAGCCACAGGGTTGCATTACAAATGATTACTTTAAATTAAAAGTCACAGGAAGATCAGCAGCCTTCCAATTCTTTAATTTTTCACCGGCACCGCAGCGTCGAACCAAACTTGCACCACCCTCTTCAGACTCAGAACCATCCTTGATGACAGCAACTTGATTGGGATCCAACAAACCAGCACTCACAAAACTTTGACTGATGTCGCAAATTGGAATCCTCTGGGGCCATGGATCCTGGCCTTTGGACTTGGCCAACCATCTGCCCCTTCGTTCATCTGCCATTTTTCTTCTTTCTTCCTCACCTGGGGTGTATCCCAGCTCGTAACGGTCCTTGTTTTCCTGTAGTTGAATGGGAGCTAGAATTCCCGGACCAAACTTTCCCAAGCCAGAACCAACCTTATATCCTTGGGCTAACATGATCTTAGCAACCATCTCCTCCTCCTTGGTCCTCTCAAATACTACATTGGCGATCTCCAAAGACTGAAAGGCTGTTTCCAAAGACTCTTCGGCAGCTTCCACATATTTGAACTCTGATGGCTTATTAACCAGAGTCTCTTCCTCACCAAATACTACCACGACCTGGCCGTTAACCATGAATTTGACCCGCTGGTGTAAAGAAGAAGGGATTTCTCCAGCCATATGGATCCATGGTCGGCCCAGCAAACAACTGTATGAGGACGTAATATCCATGATTTGGAAATTGATGTAGAAAACTTCGGGACCAATCTGGATGGGAAATTCCATTTCCCCCAGAACTTCCTTTTTGGACCCATCAAAGGCCCGCACCAGTGTCGAACTCGGCTTCATGTAGGAGCAATCAACGTCTAACTTATCCATAGTTGACTTCGGCATCACGTTCAATGAAGACCCATTGTCAATTAGTACTCTGGCCAGCACATAGTCTCCACACTTTACCGAGATGTGCAGAGCTTGATTGTGTTCTTTTCCACTTGAAGGAAACTCATCATCGGCAAATGTTAGGTGATTTGCAGCCACTATATTCCCCACAATCCCATCAAACTGATTCACTGAGATATCCTCTGCAACATGAGCCTCGTTGAGCACCTTCATCAAAGCTGTTCTGTGTGCTTCCGAGCTAAGCAACAATGATAGCATGGATATCTTGGATGGAGTTTGCTTTAACTGATCAACCACTCGATAATCACTTTGACAGACGATCTTCAAGAATTCATCTGCTTCTTTTTCCGTCACTTTCTCTTGAGCAACCTCTGGCTCTTTTCCTTTTTCTTTACGGCCCCTCTGTTCGGCCTCCTTGGAAGTTTCAGCTCGGAGAGTCTCAGGAGCATATACTCTTCCGCTTCTTGTGATCCCACTTGATCCCCCTATGTTGGTTACGATAGGAGCACTTGGGGAGCATTCGACTATAGATAGTGCAGTGTACTTCCATGGAACGGCCTTGTCCGACTTATAGGGAAAAGGAGCCGAAACTTCGATCACTATTGGTTGGGCGTTTGCCCGCACCAATCTGGGATTGTAATTGTAAGGAATTTCGACAGGTCTTCTGGGTCCTCTACTTTTATCAGAATGTAGAGTCAACACTTCTTCTTTAACATCATGGGTTCCTATCTGGACCACACACCGATCCATCAGGTCCTGCAGGATCATCTCAAAGCTTTCACAATTCCCCACGCACATGGAGTCAGCACACCCCTCTTCATGGCAACACCCCTTCTTAACCACCCCGACATGGCATAACTCAGAGTAGATAACACCCAACGGGGTCTTGATCTTCTGCACATCCTTTACCAATCGCCCAACGGAACTTTCTATAGCATTGGTAGCTGGCCTCTGATGACCTGGCAATGGATTAGTTGTTGTATTCGGGCTGCTCTGCTTGAACGAGATCCACCCAGCATCTACTAGGTCTTGCACCACATGTTTGAAGGCTTTACATTCCTCCACAGTATGACCGACCGCGTTTTCGTGGAAACTGCAGGTAGCATTAGCGTTGTAACCTCTGGGAAATGGTGGCTGCAGGGCCTTCATTGGCCGGGTGTTGATCAAGTTCTTGGAAGTCAAGTGATCAAACAATTCAGTGTATGTCATTGGTATTGGATCAAAACTGGTCCGTTTCTTGTACTGATAACCCTGAGCCTTGTGACTGTCACTGCTTTGCTGGGATGGCACAGGAGCAGAAAATGGAACCGTTTGTGGTGGAGGGGTACCAAAGGATGAACTTCCTCCAGAGATTACATTTGTTTCCCCTTCCTTCTTTCTCGGGAAATGGGAGTGAGGCTTCTTCTGATTGCTTGAACCACCAGAGCTTCCTGCATTACTGAGGTGATTCGAAATCTTCCCACTTCGGAGACCATGCTCAAGTCTTTCCCCGAAGACTATCATATCGGAGAAGCTAGTTGAAACACTTGTAATCAGCCGGTCATAGTAAATTGCTGGCAGAGTTTCCAAGAACGTGTACACCATTTCTTTTTCAGTCAAAGGAGGTTGGACCTGGGCGGCTAGGCTTCGCCATTTCTGGGCATATTCTTTGAAAGTCTCCCTTTCGCCCTTACTCATGTGTTGCAATTGCGACCTGTCCGGAGCCATGTCCATGTTATACTTATATTGTCTCATGAATGCTTCGCACAAATCCTTCCAACAACGAATTTCAGAGGATTGCAGTTTCATGTACCAATTTAGAGGAGCTCCAGCCAAACTGTTTTGAAAGCAGTAAATCAGCAGTTTGTCATTATTGGCGTAAGGACCCATTTTTCGGACAAACATCGTAACATGGCTCTCCGGACAGCCTGTTCCTCTGTACTTGTCCACTTCGGGAGCTTTGAACTTTGGTGGCAAAACTAAATCTGGGACTAAACACAGCTCACGAGCTTCCTTGCCTCTGACACCAACACCCTCCATTGCCTTTATTCTTTCTTCAAGTGCACGAATCGGGTCATTTGGCTGTGATCCCTCAAACATATGTCCTTGGGGGTGACTCCCCATACTGTAATAATACCCTCCAGGCTGAGGAACATTGTGAGGGTGTGCTGCAAGCCCCGAAGTAGGACTGAGCACAGCATGAGGACTAGGAGCTTGGATCTGCGATCCTCCGGCAGCTCCCCCGGACACGGCGGCAGTGACCTGACTAGGCGCAACCATACTGACGGGGATAGGTCCAGCAGTTTGCGGCATGTACCCAGTAGGCATACCCCAAGGATATCTTTGTGAAGTGTATTGATTCGGCCCATTCATTCCTGAAGCAAAGACGGGAGGACTGACCCCGGATCCCGGAGGAACTGTGGCTGATATTGGAGGAGGAACGAAAGAAATGACACCATCTAGACCCACGACGGTGGCACCTTCAGCAGCTGTCCCACTCTTTAAACTTTGCAGCATGACCATCATCTCATGCATCTGGGCCTCCATTGCCCAAACCTTATCCTTAAGCACTTGGTTCTCCTGAGCCAGTTGCTCAGGATTCAGAATTTGCACGCCCAAATCTTCATGTTCTGGATTACTTTCAGTTTCAATCTCTAGATGCCCTTGAGGATCAGCCATCAGGCTTGCTTGTAATCGGGTGAAGTATCGGTGGCGGTGAACCAGCTTGCCTCTCGTTCCTGTTGGTAGAACATTTTTATGAGTATAAGTATGAATGCGTAAATGACTGCAATGCATATGCACATGGCCTTATATTATTTTTGTGTTTAGCGCTAGGAATCGTGAGATAACTTGCTCTTGTCATAAGCAAACATCGAAACATTTTAAGAGCGTGACGAACATTGGGATCAACAAGCGAGATAAGCATACTTCATTCAAACATCATTTCTTTAACCATCCCAAGAGAAGAACAAGATACAATACCCTTAAATGCAATACGACGCTTTGAAAAGAAAAACACAACATTCTTTAAGAAAATAAAAATTACAATTTCCTAGTGAACATTCTAAAAAAGAAATTTAAATCTTAAAAACCTATTGCCTTCATCTTCTCTTGGTTCCTCTTCTTTTTGCTTGCTGCAGCAGCTTCTCTTGCCCTTTCCATGAGTTCTTCAGTCAAAGACCTGCAGTACTCCACAAATTCATATACTCGCACCGGAGTGTTGTAAGGCAGCATCTCAGCTTCCGCCTTTCTCAACCTCTTGGGAACATCCCTCACCGCCTGGTTAGCCAACCATGCCAATTTGGAGAACTTGTTCTTCCACTATTGAATTTCTGCCCTCATTTCAACTATGATCTCTTGCTTTTCAATCCTACCCATTAGCTCGAGAAGACGGTATTCCCAGTACTGACTCTCCTCTCTTACCTGTCGGTAAGCATCACTGATGCACCTCAGATTCCTCCTCAGCTCATCTGAATTCTCTTGCTCCATCCTTAAAGCCTGCTGATACTCTCCAAGGATGTTAACAATGGCATCTCTATCTTGTCTGATGCACCCTATTTGACTTTCAAGCTCATACGTCGCAGACTGAGACCTTTTCTTGAATTCCTCTAGTGATTCCTTTGTAGCTCTCTCACTTTGCGCAGACTTCTTCCTCCATTCGTTTGCTCTAACCATGGCCTCACCCACCTTGGCATTCGACCTTCTCAACTCATCCTTGGCACTTTTTAGATATTTCTTCATTTTTTGATTACTTTCCTCTTCTTTCTTAAGCTTCTTGCTGCTTTCTTTGAGAGCTTCGGCCTTGCGTTCGTTCTCGCTCTCTAACTTTCTCTTC
The DNA here is from genome assembly GCA_039519185.1 of Astragalus membranaceus. NCBI lineage: Eukaryota > Viridiplantae > Streptophyta > Magnoliopsida > Fabales > Fabaceae > Astragalus > Astragalus membranaceus. The sequence continues at coordinate 53,169,167 of CM076851.1, forward strand.
TCAGAAATTACTTTCCCCAACTTATCTTGTAAGGCTTTCTTTTCTTCTTCTACCTTGAACAAAGCAGACTTGACCTCACTTAGTTCTTTGAGACTTGGAACGTGAAGCTCTGGGACTTCTTTCCCAACTGACGATGAATTCTGACGAAGCGGGCCAACATTTTGAATTCTTTGGTGAAGCCATTGGTAGAAAGTAACATCACCCGTTTTCTTTGTGATCTCCACTTTATCCTTGTAAACTACACCCTCCCAAGCCTTTGAAATTTTCTGAAGCAAACCTTGGTTCTTTGAATCTTCCTTATCGAGAAAAATTGGGGCCAACATGTCTTCAGTGGGTGCATTCTTCATAGGATACCCAAGCTGTCTGATGGTGAGAGAAGGATTGTAATTGATGTAGCCTTGGGTTCCCATTAAGGGCACATTCTGGAAATTGCCACACCGGAACAGTATTAAAGGCCTATCTTTCCAACACGGATGATTGAACCAACAGACTTTGAGAGCACTGAGATTCTCTAAAGTGTGCACCCATTCTTGTGCACATCTGGCTTCTACATCACAACACAGGGCATATTCTACTAAGTCCGCAGCTTTCGTCTTATGAGTGACGACATGGTTGAGGAACCAGGTGTAGAGAACATGGAAAGAGCAAGCAACCTTCTTCTTTCCTAACACACGGTGATGAGTGAAGGAATAGTAGGTATCTGCAAGGATTGCTGGTATAGGGTTAATCGGATTTTCTTTACTTATGAATGCTAGAAAAAGCCCAATAGCGGTCTCATCAATGAACTTCTCGACCTGAGGGAAAAGGACGATCCCGAAAATAGTTAGGGCTAACAGCTGCTTGAAAGGACCCCACTTCTTATTCTGGGCATAAAACCTCAATAAACCTTCGAAATAACTTAGCGGGAAACCCCTGATACGGTTCTTCTTTTCCTTATGAAGCCCTAATTCCTTCACACTAACTTGCAACAACAAAGAGAATCTCTGGTCTGAATACCGATGTTTCTGATATTGGTAAGGTGCTAACTCTGATTTCGAGAACCCCAGAATCTGTTCATACTCCTCGAGAGTTGGTGATAACTGAAAGTCTTTGAAGAGGAAACATCGAATGTCCGGATCATAGAATCGACTGAGGGCCATAATAGCACTCTCTTGGACATCTAATTGTAACAATCTGAGAAGGTTACCATAAGTCTTCCCGAATAGATCCCTCTCTTCTGGCTCCATCAAGGAAACAAACTCTTTCAAACCCTCTACATCTATTCTCCTGACAACCGGGAACCTCGAATTAAGTACAATCTCGCTTCTTGATCCCATGTTGCTTTATCTTTCCCGCCTAAAACAAGATTCCAAGTTACTTTACAATCCCGGCAAACAACTTAGATGCGTGACGAATGAGTTTCAAAATTGGTTTTTTTTTTAATGCAGATGATGCAAATGACGTAATGATGCAGTGATGCCACGATGCATGATGTGATGATGCTTCTTTTCGTGTTTTTACAGAAAGATGATATTTACAGGTGGTGATTTTTGAAAATTTTCACACTATATACCACCTCATATAGGCGTTTTATTGAAAAGGAAAAGCACATCTTTTTTTGATTTTCGAAAATTCTGAGGGAAAATTGATTGAACTGAATGCACGATGCAGCACACAATTTGGAAAGCCCTTGTGACCTAAAATGGGGTAGAACCTATGATCTAAGACACTTTAGGGATAATCTTCTCATGTAGCTCTATTCACACCCTCACAAAGGTCATCAGAGCCACAGTCTCTTTCACGGAATTCCTTGTAAATTCAGCAAACTGCTAGATACAAGGTATCATGGAAGAGCACAACTCTGATTGAAACTTTTGCGAGTAGCCAAACGGACAAAGGTCCTGATGGGCTCCCACTACTCGAATCCACTCATCCTAAGATACCCTAACAGACCTGGGTTATGGTCTCTTTCTCTAATCATAAAATCTTGGGGTACAAGTGCTGTGTGCGAAGGGCATTTCCTCAAAACTACCCCACCTGCAAATGAAAATCCAGACAGTCCAGACAATAGCATGTCGTCTACCCTAGGGTTCAATATCATTCAAATACAACTAGCCTAGGGTACCAACAACAAACACATTATTTATTTCAGAAAGGGAGCTGAGAAGAAGGGAACATGGGGATTGGAAGAATGCATGGGCATAAGCGATAAAAGAAAGGGAATAAAAGATGAGACAGGGAATCATAGAAGAACACAAATGCATACGCCTACAATCAATGATAAGAAAGAAAGGCAAACAAGGTTTTAATCAAATCAACAATACATTAAACCACACATTTAAATTAGTTAGGCTTGACTCTCGTCTTTTAAAAAGTCCCCAGCGGAGTCGCCAGCTGTTGCACCCCGAAAAATCCCGGTTTGGGTTTCTCAATGTACAACGTGGAAATTTTTTTGGAGCCGCCACCAATATTTTAATTTTAAGACCAAAACATTGAAAAAAGGTCTTTTGGACAAGGCGGATGGTCTTTTGAAAACTAGAGATATAGGTTCGGGGGTCGATTACGTGCGAGGAAGGTGTTAGCACCGCGCACGTCCTTTCTACCGAAAGGGAACCTCTAATTAAATGTGTGGTTTTAACGTTTGATTTGAAAAATACCTAGATTTGCCTATTTATTTCTTGTTTGAAGATGAATGAGAAAACTTAATGAAATTTTATTGTTGGTGAGAAAGGGGGGAAAAAGAAAGAGTTTTAGAAAAAGTGCTTGACGGGACATGGCCCGCTCCTACGTATCTCCAGGTGCGATGGAGAATTCAAAGCTACGTAGTTCTTGGGTTATCTTTGAAAATCAGGACAAAACAAAGATTTTTTTAAGAGTGTGCTTGACGGGACAGGACCCCGCTCCTACGTACCCTCACTGGAAGAGGGATCAAAGCTACGTAGTTCTCGGTTGTTATCTTTTGAAAAGTTTTTGTTTTTTATCTTTTTTGGTGAGTTTTTGCAATAGGACGAGCATTAGTGAATGATTAAACTAGCAGAGGCTATGATGAATCACTACTAAATACTCAAAAAAAGAGAGTTGTACCGCTAGTCGAACGAACAAAGGTTCTGATGGACTATTGATAACAACTCGTTTTTCTTATCTTTTTTTAAAGTGATTTTCGAAAGAGATTGATTTGCACGATGATCAAACTAACAAAGGTTATGATGGATCACCGTTTATTATTCTTACGAGAAAAGGAGATTGCCACTAATAGCTAAACGAACAAAGACTCTGATGAGCTACTAGCAACAATGAGTTTGGAAACGATTCTTTTTGTTTGTTTTTATGAAAATGATTTGTTTATGGTTGCGAAAAGGGATTTTTATTTGTTGCGCTTGACGAGAACGAGACTCGCTCCTACGTATCCCAAATGGGAATCAAAGCGACGTAGTTCTAATGAAAATGTTTTTTGAAAAGGGTTTGGAAGGGGAAGAGCTTTCATAATGATCAAGCAAGCAAAGGCTTTGAGTGATCATTACTAATAGCCCTTGATGGCGTTCATGACAATCAAACAAGCCAAGGCTTTGAGTGATAGTCACTAATAACTCGCATTAAATGGAAAAGAGTTTGAAAGATTTTTGGAAAAAGGGTGAAGTTATTATCAATGATTGGTTACAAAGTTCAAGCACATTCAATAATCACGGAATCATGCATATGTTGAACATTAATTAAGACTAAACATGCCAATATGATCAAAAGATCCACTTATCTAGGATGCAAGATAAACTTCTCAAAGCAAATGTGTGTGTGTAGGAAGGGGTGTATTTACCCTAATGACTCTATGCTACAATATGCATGTAGACTTACGTCTTCATTAGGAGGTCATACACATGGATGGAATGGCATATAATTGAATCAAGACATTTAAAATGCATCAAAAACAAGCAAGTAATTGGTCATAGGCATAGAATGATCTTAATTAAACTAAGGAACATATGAGCAATGATTTCTCAATAACATGAACAAAAGGGGAAGTTGCATCAAGGCCAAGGTAAGCCTATCCTTTGCATTCATGAATAAGTGCGCAAAGGCTATTAACACAATCAAAGAGGAGGGAGCATCAAGGTTTTGGGTAACCTATCCTTTGCAATACCCCATGGACCTTAAACGATAAACCTAACTATCTCATCTTTTATTCATTAAGAAGTTAAAAGGGGAAGGTTGAATCATCTAAAACCATCCTCACCACTTAGAATATGATGCACTAGGCATAAGCGGGAATCATGTGATTTATCCTCAATAATGGACAATAATAAAGTTAGAATACAAGAGCAAGTAAATAAACACTAAAGCTAAGTTGAATCACATAGGGCAATCCTCTCACTTTGAGAAAAGTGCACTAGGCACTAGTGAGAATCAACTTGCCTATCATCAACAACTTACAATAATTAAACTAAGACACAAAGGTAAATGAACACAAAAACTAAATTGAATCCTTTCTAGCAATCTTCACCACTTGGATCAAGGTGCACTAGGCACTAGTGGGAATCATGTTGCTAGGTCATCAACAAACAACAATTCCCACGATTAAACAAAGAAGGCTCATAAACAAGGTTGAGTCATATCTTGCAATCCTCTCACTTAAATTATGATGCTCTAAGCACAAGTGAGAATCAAGTTGCAAAATCATCAATAAACAATAAACAAATAACATAAGAGTAGTAAACTAAAACGAGGTTGAATCATATTTTGCAATCCTCTCACTTAAATTATGATGCTCCAAGCACAAGTGAGAATCAAGTTGCAAAATCATCAATAAACAATAAACAAATAACATAAGAGTAGTAAACTAAAACGAGGTTGAATCATATTTTGCAATCCTCTCACTTAAATTATGATGCTCCAAGCACAAGTGAGAATCAAGTTGCAAAATCATCAACAAACAATAAACAAATAACACAAGAGTAGTAAACTAAGATGAGGTTGAATCATCTCTTGCAATCCTCTCACATAAATTATGGTGCTCCAAGCACAAGTGAGAATCAAGTTGCAAAATCATCAACAAACAATAAACAAATAACACAAGAGTAGTAAACTAAGATGAGGTTGAATCATATCTTGCAATCCTCTCACTTAAATTATGGTGCTCCAAGCACAAGTGAGAATCAAGTTGCAAAATCATCAACAAACAATAAACAAATAAAACAAGAGTAGTAAACTAAAATGAGGTTGAATCATATCTTGCAATCCTCTCACTTAAATTATGGTGCTCCAAGCACAAGTGAGAATCAAGTTGCAAAATCATCAACAAACAATAAACAAATAAAACAAGAGTAGTAAACTAAAATGAGGTTGAATCATATCTTGCAATCCTCTCACTTAAATTATGGTGCTCCAAGCACAAGTGAGAATCAAGTTGCAAAATCATCAACAAACAAGTATTTGCAAGTAATATGGACTAAAAGTCACATTTAACACAAGGATTTAAACACTAATAAGCAGGTTGATCAGCATCAAGTAAAAAGGAACAACAAGGTAAATGAAAACCCCAAAATAATGCGAACCACATAGGAGACAAAATCACATGCTTATTCCATTAAAATGCAAGGATCAACACAAAATAACAACAAACTATATTTTAAAGATAAAAATGATGAGTATGCGAAAATGATGAAGAGAATATGAATTTTGATGCAAAATATTGTAAATGATGTAAGGGTTTTAGAGATTCACCTAGGATCCAAACTAGTAGAAGTAGGAAATGAAGAAAAAATAACCAAATCAACTAGAATCTTCAAGAGATAAATGGTGAAAGGAGGAGTGGACTTGAGGTGATTTTGTGGTGTTTGGGTGAAGGGAACAAAAGAAATGGAGGAGAGGAGAGTGGGGGGAGGGCTACGGCCTATGAGAGAAGGGGGAGAGGAGGAGAATTGTGTTGATTTCAAGTGAGAGAATGAATGAGCAAAAATTGTGATGTGTGGAGAATGAAAGGGTATTTATAGGATTGGTGAAGGGCTAGGGTTAAAATGGTAATCAATCCAATTAAATCAATTAATATTCAGCTGAATATTAATAAATAAAATTAATTTGAACTTGGTCACCAAGTTAGAGGGTATTTTAGTCATTGGCTTTGAGAGGTGCACTAGGATTAGACTTTAAATTTGAATGGAGGGTGGAGATGCATCATCACATGGATTAAGGGTGTTGAAGAAACACAAAAATGTGAGAGATATGGAGAGTGGGGGGCGAATATTAGGGGAAAGAAAAAGGAAAAGAAAAATGAATTTCTTATTTTAGAAGAGATATTTTATGTGAAGTAGGGTTAAGGGCATTTTAGGGGAGAATTGTTACCAAAGAGGGAACTTTGGGTTTTCTTATGAGTAGGTTAGTGTAAGTGAGTGGAATAATTTACCAAAGAGGGTATAATGGAAGAGTGTGGAAGAAATTGGAGAGAGAGAGAGAGAGAATTTGTAGGTGGGGGGAGGAAGAGAGAAAAAAAAACTTGTTTTTTGGTCTTTTGTCTTATTGAAGACACTTCCCTTTTTTTGTTTTTGAAATTGAAATTTTTGGGCATGGGAAATAATGGGAATGCAACTATTGAAAATGTGTTACATGCTTTTGGGCACCATAAAATATTCCCTCTAGTCACCTATGACAATAAAAATTGTCACTTAAAAATTGAGGAATATTTAATGGTCCCTTTTTATTTTTCTTTGCACTAAAAATGAAAAAATACACTTTTAATTATTTTGACTAGGGTTTTCTTCCTAAAAAATTGTACAAAAATTATCCTTGATAGAATAAAAATGTACCTTTTGAGGATGTGCATTTTTGGCGAGAAAATCATCTTTTTGCGAAAAATGACCAAAATGCCCTTTTTGACCCTAAAACCCTAATCTGCCTAAAAAGTGCATTCCAATCCTAAAAATGATTTTAAAGACCTTGGAATGACTTCTAGGACCCAAGATGCAATGCATGATGCTCTTCATTCTTTCAATTTATTTATTTATTATTTTTTGTGGAAAATTAGGGTTTTGACCTAAGCCGGACAAAATTGGGGTATGACAGGTTTCTGCGGTCCTGCTCTCGGAAATCAGTCTGGTAGCTTGGCGCAAGTACAGCCTGCCATGGATGCTCCATCTGTGAGTGGGGTGAAACAGAAGTCTTTCTCTGAGGCGTTAAAAGGTACACCTCACGCCCCCAGATCCTTTGTAGATTTTGATTACAGTAAGCAACAAAAACCTTGTTTAAAGGGAGATGTTCTTGCTGTTAAGATCTCGGAAGATGAATATCAGGCTAGTATTGCTGAATGTGTCAATCTATTACATGGAAGAATAATTTTGTCTAAAGGGGATAAACCATATCAGATTAAGGAATTAAAGGAGAAGTTGTCTACTATGTGAAAGACTTCTTCTGATTGGTCTCTGGTTTCTCTTGGTAAGGGATTTTTTGAATTCTCTTTTGTATCTAATGAAGACTTTAGGCATGTTTGGTCGCTTGGATCGCGATCCTTACAACCGGGAGTTTTGCGCCTGTTTGCTTGGACGCCAGATTTTGACCCTCTTTCTGCAAAACAGACCAATATGCTCAGTGTTGGGTTCGGCTTCATGGTCTTCCCCGGGAGTATTGGAGGTCAAAGATTTTGTTTGAGATCAGTGGTAGCCTTGGTGCTCCTATTGCTTTGGATGAAGCCACTATGAAGAGGACTTTTGGTCATTTTGCTAGAGTTCTTATTGATGTTGATTTCTCTGAGAAGCTGCATGATCAATTGTTAGTAGAAAGAGAGGGTTGTGCCTTTCTTATCAGGGTGGAATATGAGAGGGTACCTCTATTCTGCAGCTCTTGTGGTAGTATTGGTCATTCTCTCCAGAATTGTAAGAGAACCGCGGAGACGGGCAGTACGAAGATAAATCCCCTTAGCAAGCCTTCTCGGAATGATAAGGGGAAGTCATTGGAGAAACCGGGTGAGCCTGACGCTGGCCCAACCATACAAGACAATAGTTTGGTTTTGGTGATGGATGACATCAATCCCAATCGACTCAAGGGTTTTGGCAACACTGTTATTACACCTGAAGAGATGGCTGGGGGCCATGGTCTTGGTGAAGCTCATACCTGCTCCACCAAGTCTCCCACGACTAGGCTTGACTCTGGTGCTTCCTACTCAGTGGAGACATCTGCTATAAAGAAAAATTGGGCGGATATCGCAGATGATGAGGTTGTCTCGAACTCTCAAGCATCTATGTTATATCCAAACTCCAAAGTCTTGATTGTTGACTCAGAGGACATGAATCCAGTAGTTAAAGCTGATATGCAACTTTTAAGTAGGTTGTGGGATAAGTCGCCAAACGATGTGGGTGATCCGGTGGTTCCTGACGAGGTACTCGGAACCGGTTGTGTCCAAGAAACAAAAGAAGAAACAGAAAAAGAGTTTGTCAGTTGGATACAATCTTCGGTCCAAAGCTAGCTCAATATCTGTCACTTTCTGAGTTTGTTTTTTCAGCCGTTTTTGGCCTGTTTTGTTGATCTGTTTTCATTTGGATGGTTGGTCTAGGGTGCCTTGCCCAAGCTTCCATTTTGCTGCTTTGTCTGTTTTTTCCCTGGCCCTGGGTTTTGGTTTGGTCCCCCCTCGGTCTTTTTCTGTACTCCTTTTTTCTTTTTAATATATATTAGTCTTTGCTTAAAAAAAATGTTGGAAATGGAAGTGATTGTTTTTTGCATCGCAAGGTAAATTGGCAGTTGCTAGAGTGTATGCAGGGAGTAATAGTGTGCAACTGAAAAGGGGATGAAATTATTGTGGACTTATATGAGCTTTTGAGACTGTTGACACTATGCATGCTTTTCTCCAATAAGCCATTTCTTTTGTTTTTAGATTCTGCTGGATTTACCCTGGACGATGTTCTCATACACAAGCCCAAAGTTGTGGTAGAAAATCATTTGTCTCTATTCACTAAATAGACTATATATATATATATATATATTTGATGTATTTTTTGTTTGGGTATAGAGAAGTAAGACAAATCACGGACTCAGACTCAGTCATTCAAATAGGTTTAGAGTTGTGGTCTTAGTTTCAAAAACGTTTTGGAACGAAATGCTAATAAAAATGACCCCTGCATTTTAATTTTGAAAACTAGTTTGTTCCTTTTTTAGGGAAAATGTGTTTTAACATTATGACCCCTGGTATTGTTTGAAATGATGTAAAACTTCCCTTGAAGATATATTGTTTTTTTTTTGAATATAATAGGGGCTTAAAGGCCTGAAACGAAAACCACGAGTCACACACAAACTAATCTAGGAGTAGAAACTCCAATACAATCATCATGCAAAAATTGTAAAATGCGCTCCGGATGGTGCTCCCAAAAGTGCATGTCTTCCCCACCTTCACACGCAATACATGCCAGACCATCGGCCACCATGTTGGCCTCCCGATAAATATGCAGGATCTTGACTTGCCATTGACGCTGCAACATCTGCTGGAGGCGATGTACCAGCCCCCTACCCATCATTGTCCCGGAAGCATTGCCAGTCAATTGAGAAACCACCACCTTAGAATCCAATTGAAGCTCAACTTGCCTGTATCCTTTGGTCCAAGCCAACAGCAACCCTTCTAAGGCCCCCCAAAGCTCCGCAATATAGGCGTGAGTCTCGCCTATGAACCGCGTGAAACCCCCAAGCCACCTACCATGATGATCTCGCACAAGCCCCCCACAACCGCTAATACCACCACCCGCCTTTGACGCACCATTTGTGTTAACAGTGACCCAGCCATCAACCGCGGGCTTTCAAGACACTAAAACCCGTCTCCTTAACTCCCCCTGAGCAGGATTTAACTGATTCTTCCCCACCTGATACTCATGAACATATCTCTGAACCCCCGTTGCAGGAAAGGCCGGTCTAGAGAAGCTACGATCATGCATTGTTCTTTTACGCCACCCCCACAGGAAGAAACAAGTTGTTGCCCACACATTCCTCCATCCCGAGCCATCCATTACCCCTACGTTAAACCGGGCCCAGGCCTCAAAATCATACCCAAAGAAATTGGATCTCATATCTTGCGGCACCAACAACTTCCAAACAGCTATAGCAAGAGGACAGTCCCGCAAAACATGGATAATAGTCTCATCCACCCCAACACAATGATAACAACCTGAAGTATCCCCACTCCACCTACTAAAATACACTCTTGTTGGAAGTTTACCATGCATTATCTGCCACGCAAAGCTTCTAACTCTCTCCGAAACATCAAGCTTCCAAATAGTTTTCCAATTGACCCCATTGCCCAAACTCGTAGCATTCCGAAGGTAAACATACGCACTAGAAACGGTAAAGTTACCAGCTCTCGCTTTCGGCCAAAAGAGCAAATCCGACCCCATAGAAGGAGCAGGCGCTGGCATGGATAACAGCTTGTTATACATCCGACCTGGTAAAATATGATGAAGCACATCCAACTTCCAGTTATTATTCTCATCAACCAAATCCACCACCCTCCAGTCATGCATGGAAGCAGGAACCTCAGTCACCAACTCGCACAAGGGTTGATTACTATCAAGCCACTTAACGAACCAGAAGCTAACGGCAGTGCCGTCTCCAATAGACCAAGCCCCTTCACTCTTGATATCCTCCAAACAATCAGCGATGGCCCTCCACAAATGAGAATCAGTTACTTTGCATTGCACCTCACCCTGCTCCCAATTGTTTCTCCGATACTTCCCTATTAGCACTTGGCTCCACAACTTATTCCTTTCGGCCTTGAGGTTCCAAGCTAACTTCATGATGCAAGCTTTATTCATATCAGTTAAACGTTTCAGCCCTAAACCACCATTGACCTTAGGGAGAGTGAGAGTATCCCACTTGATCATATGCAAACGACGCCCTTCATTGCTATCCTCCCAAATAAAGCTTCTTTGAATTTTTTCAATCTCTCTTAAGCACACATTTGGTATGGGATTTGTCAATATAGTATAAGTAGGCATAGCCTGAATAACGGACTGAGCAAGAGTTACACGCCCAGCAAAGGATAGATGAGTTGCTTTCCACCCGGAGAGCTTGTGATTCACCTTCTCAATAAAGTAATGAAAATCCTGCCTCTTAGGGGCCCGCCCCAATAACGGAATACCCAGATACTTCCCCATAGCTTGTGTAGTATTAAACCCAGACATGCGCTCCAACCTTCTACGAGTCACCACATCAACATTCTTAGAAAAAAATAAGCTAGTTTTCTCCTGACTCACCATTTGACCAGACATCCCACAAAACTTGTTGAGCGCATTTAAAACGCTAGTCATAGTTGCATCTCTCGCTTTGCCAAATAAGAGAAAATCATCCGCGAACATTAAATGAGAGACCTGATGCCCACTCCGCCCCGCCCGAATTGGCACCCACCGACTAGCTTCAACCTCCTCCTCTATCAAATGAGTGAGCTTGTCCATACACATAACAAAGAGATAAGGGGACATAGGATCACCTTGCCGCATACCCCGTTGTGGAGTAAAGCTCTCAGATCTTCTACCATTCCATAACACATTGGTATTTACCGTAGAGACACACTCCATAATAAGATTGCGTAAACTAGGAGGCATTCCTAACTCACTCAAAACCAAATTAATAAAGGACCAACGTACCTTATCATATGCTTTGGCAAGGTCCACTTTAATAGCAAAAAAACCATTCTTCCCTCGCATCTTCCCCATCGAGTGAAGAAGCTCCTGGGCAACAACAATATTCTCATGAATGCTTCGAGTGGGAATAAAGCCAGTCTGGTAAGGGGAAATAATACTCGGCATGATAGGTTTCAGCCTATTGACAATAACCTTTCTAATGATTTTATAAGTCACATTACAAAGGGATATTGGCCTGAACTGATTAATAAACTCCGGCCTAGCGATCTTCGGGATGAGACAAATATCAGTATCATTTACCGCAGCCACACTTGTTGGGCAGCTCCACGCTTTCTTCACAAAGTCGCAACAATCCTTCCGAATTACCTCCCAATTTGTTTGATAGAACCCAGCTTGGAAGCCATCCGGACCAGGGGCCTTCCAAGGCTTCATACTCACGATGGCCTGAGTAATCTCGTCATCCGTCACCATAGCATCTAGCTTACGCACAACCCCATCATCCAGCGCCTTAAATTGGTACCTCATCATAGGAAAGGAATCTGTGGCTTCATTGTCAGTAAACAACTCCATAAAAAATGTGTTACATGATCTTTGATCTCAGCCTCATTCTCCATCCACCGCCTCTCACAATTTCTAAGCATAAGGATTCGATTTCTCTTTTTCCGGTTAACCGCTTTGAGCTGATAATAACGAGTATTACGATCCCCGTCATGTAACCATTTTGTTCTACTCCTTTGGAACCAAATAAGCTCTTCTTGATACAGAACATTATGTAATTCGGTTTGGAGCTCCTTTTCAAGATTAGAGAGAAAACAATTCATGTTACCAAGGCTAGTCTGTCTTTGAATACCATCAAGTCGAGCTAACAATTGTCTTTTCTTCTTCTTAACCGAACCAAAAAGATTATGACTCCACCCTCTAAGTTGATCCTTCATACTAACCAACTTGTCCTCCAGCCCCCCATTAGGATGCCAAGCCTCTTTCATCATTCTTGCAAAATCGGAATGCGTCACCCACGCACTTTCAAACCGAAACGGCCTAGTCTCTCTACCTCCATCACTCCCATGCAAATTAATAAGAATCGGATGATGATCCGAGAAGTCCACTCTAGTAAGAACTTTAACAAAAGAATTTGGAAACGCTAATCTCCACGAGGCGTTGCACATACCCCTATCCAGACGAGCAAACATCCGGTCATAAGTACCATATGTTTGGCCCTTCCAAGAAAATTTAGAGCCAATTAAACCCAAATCCATTAAACCATACTGCTGGATTCGATTTTGAAAAAGCTGGCACTTCCTCACGTTGAGCGGAGCACCCCCTTTCTTTTCATTACTATCACAAATATCATTAAAATCTCCAGCTAACATCCAGTTGCTTTGCATAGTATTTGCCATTGTAGCTAACGTCCCCCACAATTCTGCGCGCATCTCTTCAACCGGACTAGCATACACAATAGAAAAGAACCAACTTCTATGGTCATGCATAACGACATTAAAATGCAGAAACTGAAAGTCATTTCTATCTTCAACCATCAGCACTAAATCAGTCTTCCAACCAACCGCAATATCCCCCGCATAGCCCCTATTTTCAGAGAAACTGAACCCATCGTACCCAAGCCGGCGATAAGTATTTTGAGTACGCAAGGGTTTACACCGAGTCTCAATGATAACAAACACCTCTGGGCAATGCACATCCACAAACTGCTTACAGTTCCGGAAAAGGTCCAGACTAGTCGCCCCACGGCAATTCCAAATTAAAATTTTGTTTAAATCCATAAACAAAATATTAAAAGGAACAATCAAACACGCTAAGCAACATGAAGACCAGGGATCTCCATAACCATATCCTCATCATAATCTTCAGTACCTACTGAGCTGCCCATCTCTTGTGCATCCATGTATTCTTCGAAATCACCACGCTCCTCATTGTTGCTGCGAGCATTAGGAAAAGGGGGGGTGTAAATATCGTCGTTCTGTGTATCTGGTGGGCGAGGGGGTGGTGAAGCCCAATCTCCATGTGCTCAATGGGCCTTGGTAGCATTAATTCTGAGCCCACTTTACTTTGTCTTCGGCTATCCAAGTGCTGACCCAACACTCCGACAACACCTGTGTTACTAGTGTCGCCATTTTGCCTTTGAGCAGGCCCCACTAACACCAAATTATTAGCTTGCCTACGCATATCCTCATTATTCCTTGAAGATATCTCTCTCTGCGCATGTGAGACCACAAGATTTGACTTTAATTGGTCATTAATTTCCATATTTGTCTCATTAATTACTTGATTGGATTTCCCCTATTTTTTCTAGTCACATACGTAAATGGTGGCCTCTCCTCATTAATTCTTGCATGATCCACGCCCTCTCCATGCACCTCCTCATTATTATTCCCCACGTTTTCCGCACTATCTCCAAGAATTCCAAATCGTGATCCCGAATTAATCGTTGTATCATTAATGGTCGCAGGTAAAACCCTACCTGTCGACGGCACCATCGGCCCTCCGCCCCTATCTTTCCCACGCCTTGGCCATCTCTACTTCTGAACTACCTGCCATGGCCCATCCTCTTTCACGACTTCACCTCTTTCACGACTTCACCTCTAGGCTTAACATTACCTGCCATGCCCCATCCTCTTTCACGACTTCACCAACAAATGCAACACCCTCAGGGATGACATTGAAGAGTTGATCCGCGAAGGGAAGCTCGCCCAGCACGTGAATGAAAAAGAGGATGAGACCCCTGACTCTGAATAGGGAGCAGGGCATCAGGACTTGAACCTAGAGCTAGGCCTAGTTAAGAATTTTGTTGTTTGGGCACAAATGCATAATGTAAAAGCTCGATATGAATGATTAACAAAAGTTCATTTTGCAATTACAGTTTTTGCTCTAGCTCACTAGCATTAACACTTGTTCCAAAGAAAATTCCTTAAGATTAAGAAAGAAAAAGGGTCCAACTCCATAGTAAGGGGAAGAGCAAGACAAGTTTGAGACCCGACATACTCTACAGGGAGGGACTGCCTGGATCGCAGGGGCAACCTCAACATTAGCTCAAAGCCAAGACCATCTTCCCAAGGCGGTGTTTTAAAAACGCACCTCTTGGAATCCTAGTAGTGAAGTCAAGAGATCCATGGCACGCTGAAACAAATAAAGACTGTCGGTAAAAGGGCGATCGAAGAGAGACACCATGATCATTTGCATTTTTCCTATATACCGAAGCAAGAATCTCATGATTCTTCCCACTAGCTGACCTTGGTGGTCACAACTCCTTGGGCGAGTTCTATCTGGGCCGAGTCCTGGTAAACTGCGCCAAGGGTATACTTCAAGCTGACCTTGGTGGTCACAACCCCTTGGGCAAGTTCTATCCAGGCCGAGTCTTGGTAAACTGTGCTAAGGGTATACTTTATTACAAATTGTCCCGACGGGCGTCGGCAACTCATCTGCCTAAAGCAAGGCAAACTTAGCAACTATCTACTTGAAATCTAAAAGCCAAGCAAAATTACCTTAGCAAGGTAGAAGCAGCACAAAGCTCGCGGAAGGTTTGAACGGATAGTGGCGAGAACAAAGGAAGGACAACTTGCCTTGGCAACAAGCGAATCCTAAAAGTTTCAACAGAGAGCAAGATGATCAGTAATATATAAAGCATGAGGAAATCGTACAAGATAAACGGTACTTATCATAAAAAATGCAAGATCACGACCTACATCCCGGCGCCTGGGCCACGACACCCAAGAGGGATGCTTGGGTCACGACGCCTAAGCTTGGCACCAAGTTCACGGCACCCAGTAGGGCTCCAAGGTCACGGCAACCAACAGCAGGCGCCTGGGTCATGGCACCTGGAAGGGCGTCAAGGTCACGACACCCAGCAGCAGGCGCCTGGGTCACGGCACCCAGTAGGGCGCCAGGGTTACAGCACCCACCTGATGGTCACGGCACCCACGAGGGCGCCAACATCAAAGAGACACAGCACCATGGCACGGAGCCTAGCACGAGGGCGCCAACACCCAAGACACGGCACCATGGACCCTTGGCATACGGCGCCAAGAATGGCGCCTAGGCACACGGCACCTTGCTGGGCGCCAGACTCACGGATTACACCATGGGAGGTGTGGGTCACGGTTTACATTAAAGAAAAGAAAATGAAGGAACGGGACAAATGCTTACCAAGAAAGAAGAGACTTGCTCCAAGTAGGTGATGAAGTGATTGGACCTTATCTCCTTTCACCTTCCCAAGTGTGTGGCTCCAAATGGACCTTATCTCTTCCCACCTTTTCGAATTTAAAAAAGCAAAAAACAGTCACCGCGGTGAAGAGATCTTAACCGACCCGATGAGGCAGACGAACCAACACGTTGGACGAATCGACAAAAATCCTTCAAGTCAAGACCATCCTACAAAATCTCGGCTTGGGGGCAACTGTTCTGGACTGGGCCAATAGGCCCATTCAGCAATTGGACATGGATTGGCCCAATTACTTTGATCCATATCCACAATATACAAGCCCACATATGACTTTCATACTTGAATGGCTCAGATTCACTCTATCGATCCGACGGCTCACAATGAGCACAATTCCCTATAAATACCGGCTCACATTGCCATAATGAGGTACATTCTCATTTCTAACTAAATCACGCATCTATTCTCAATACTAACTTGAGCATCGGAGTGGCTTCACAGGTACCCCTCCCGGGCTCGCACTAACCTCCGACTAGGCAGCAGGTGACTTATCAACTGCAGTCCACCTAGCACTGTAAGGTACAAAACAGATTTGATTTGCTCTTTCAGACCCAAAATGTAGTTTCCCTCTTCTCCAAAAAAATTTAGTATCCCTCTTCCCAAAAAAAAATTTTAGGTATAGAACCCCTGCATCCGACTCTGCTGCTTCACATCCGCGTTCCGCGTTCCGTCTTCCACTTTTGAAGGCTCGCGTTGTTCTCGCATTTCCTCTCTCCACAGAAAATACGACATCAACTGCGAGATCTGTTCTATGAGATGTCTTTATCTCTGAAATTGATTATCATTTTGTGTACTTTCTTCTCCTATTTCCATTCACGTGTTATTCTCACGTTTCTATTCTCGTGTTGATCTTGCTTTCCATTCCCGTGTTGTTCTACGGGTTTTAATTTGAATTTGTTGTGACTTTCCGAATTTGTTTTGGATTATGGGTTTTATTTTTGAAATTTGGGGTTTTGCACTATCTTATTAGCTTTTTTTGAATTTGTTTTAATATTTCTCTTTTTTTTTGTTGTATATTGTTATTTCTTTCTTTTAATATTTCTCTCCTTTAGTGGTTACTTAGGCTGTATTTCACAATTTTAATCTTTGATTCATGGTTCTACTGCCTACTCTATTTCAGCTTTGTGTGCTATTCTCTTTTGTATTTTAACTCTTTTGTATCTTAACTCCTTCCTATATTACTTGCTGTCTGCAAAACCCCTGTTGCTTAATTCTCCTTTACCCCTAAGCTCAAACAATCTTCTATTTAAGCTCAAAACAATCTTATTAATATGAAATGAAATGCATCATATCTCGTTCTCTCTCGGTGGACATCCATCGTTTCACTTCAACACGCCTTTAATATATTTACAATTTTAAATGTGCAAAATGGAATTTTCTCCTTCTCATGCCCTTTGGATGTATGATAAATTGTTTTCAAAAAGAGGGGGTTTGAAACAATCTTTTGTAGATGACGTGTGGGAGTTTATTCTTTTTGCAATAGGAGAAGATCAATTTAGAGTTGAAGGGGGGATTCGATGTCTGTGTGCTAAATTTGAATGTATAAGGATTAAAAGTCCAACTGAGGTCATTGGTGGCTTGAAGAAACTTGGGTTCAGGCCTAATTATTATATTTGGACGAGTAATGGTGAAAATGGGTTTGATGTTGTCCAGTGGTTGGCAAAAATTTTATGGGTGCTTCAAGTAATTCTGCAGATATAGGACATGGTGAACAAATGGAGTTGATGTAGAACATGGTTTGTGACGGGCTTGGGGTGAATGTCTCATTTGAGGAGCAGCAGTATTCTTGGTTTCAGCCATTGAAGAGGGAAAAGCAAAGCTTGATGAAAAAAGCATTTTCTGTATATTCGCATTAACTCAACTGTACAGTTACAATGAATATATATAAGGGATAAAAAACCTCTAACTGTTAACTAAAGTGTAGTTAAATAACTAACTAACTGTTAACTTGAGTAAACTAATTACACTTAGTCTAACTAGATAGTATTTACAGTATGCATAATATATTTACAATATTAACATCCCCCCTCAAGGTGGGCTGTGTATGTTGCACATGTCTAGCTTGCTGATGAATGAATGAAATGGTGCAGGGTGCAGAGGCTTAGTGAAAACATCGGCAAGTTGTCTTGCTGATGGTATTGGAAACAGATGTACAACCTTGTTTTGAATCTTTTCTCTTACAACATGGCAATCAATCTCAATATGCTTTGTTCTTTCATGAAATGTAGGATTATGAGCCAAGTGTATTGCGGATTTATTGTCATAGTATATGGCAGAGGGATTGTGCTGAGGAAGCTGTAAGTCTTTAAGTAGATAATGCAGCCACTGAATTTCACATACAAGGCTTGCAAGAGCCCTATATTCTGCTTCAGAGGAGGATCTGGACACTGTGTTTTGCTTCTTTGACCTCCATATGATATAAGAGCTGAGCCAATGAACACACAATAGCCTGTTATGGATTGTCTAGAATCCACACAACAAGCCCAATCAGAGTCAGAAAAACCAGAGATGTTAAGCTTGTTAGATGCAGGAAACAACAGACCCTGAGATGGTGCAGTTTTGAGATACTTGAGGACCCTTGTTTGTTGCCTGAAAATGTATATCAGATGGGCTTGATACAAACTGACTCAGCTACTGCACAGAGAAGGTAATATCTGGTCTTTTGTGAGATAAAGGAGGTGTCCAATGAGTCTTCTATATGTAAAAGGGTCATGATACATTGTCCCCCCTTCACTGCTGAGTTTCACAGAAGGGTCAGCAGGGGTTGAAGTTGGCTTTGCTAACCAAGTGACTTCAAACCACAAGATGGGGGGGGGGGGGGGGGAATTATGAAATTAAAAATAGCACTTAAAAATAAAGTCTTTAAAATCAAGTTGATCAAGTAAAGTAAATTGCTTAAGAAAATGTTTTGATTTGAATAAGAGCGATAAGGAAATAAATATAACTTGCAAGGAAAATAAAAGAGATGAAGGGAAAGAAGAAGACACGCAGAGTATTATCCTGGTTCGGTCACCTCCTAGTGCCTACATCCAGTCCCCAAGGAAAACTCCAAGGGATTTTAATCAATCACTAGCTTTTAAAACAGGTTCAGCTAGAAACCTTTACAACCAAAGACATTTTTACAAAAACCCGGGATATCAACTCCCTATGTAACAGACCTTTAAAAACCTAAAGATATCACCTCTCTATGAAAACACAAAGAGATATCACCTCTCTTGAATAACTTGGGATCACACCCAACCAAGAGATATCACCTCTCTTGAATACCTTGGGATCACACCCAAAAATAAGAAACACAAAGGATTTTGATAACACACTCAATAGTGTGGATAAAACAAATTGAAGCACAAGTTTACAATTCAAATTATATGAAATATAAAGCTCTCAAAATAAAATATTTAGCTAGTGTAAGAATAGTGAAAGTGATGAGAAGAATAATAGAATTTCAGATGCAAGTGTGAGGTGTGCTTGAGAGTGAAGAGTGAGGCCTCTATTTATAGGCGTATAGAAAATATGACCGTTGAAACATTTATGGAAATGTGAGAATCGATTATTTGCCTGAATGAACTGAAATTGACAATCGATTATATTCTTGAGAATGGGTAAGATGCAAATCGATTATGTGCTTAAAACAAGAGATGTGCAAATCGATTATATGCTTATTTAAACCATGAGGGAATCGATTAGTTGCTTCCTTAAAAGAAAGAGGAAATCGATTATGCTTTCTTTAAGGACATGGATGAATCGATTATGTGCTATGTTAAAAATATGAAAGAATCGATTATGTGCCTGATAGGGAAAAAGGAAAGAATCGATTCTTTGCTTGAATGAAGGAGGTGTTGTAATCGATTCTTTGCTTGATTAGACTAAGGAGGAAATCGATTTTAATTGAAATAGGGAAGATGCAAAATCGATTATTAGCTTTAGAGAAAAGGTTGGAAATCGATTATAATGTTTCTAAAAACTTTTTCATTAAATTATGTGCTTGTCCTATTCAATTATGCATGCATGGGATTTGTTTAAAAATATTTTCATGCAAAATTATTTTTATGAAACATATTGTGAGTGTGTGATTTATTTTATTTTAGAGAGCTTTATTTTCACTTACAAATTGTCCTAATACACACACAACAGTAGAACCACTCTTGACTTTATCTTGATTACATTTTTCCGCTTTTTGCAGTATTTACCTTTTTGACCTTCTTTTGTCAATCATCAAAACCAGATTATTCCTGTCAATGCATATATTCACATTCTCCCCCTTTTTGATGATGACAAACATCATTAGGAGGGATTTGCTCAATGAAGGGGTTAGATAAGAATATTTCATAACAATGTGTATATCAGAGATAAGCGCAGATTATACTCCCCCTTTCTATATGCAAACATTTAAGAAAATACTCCCCCTGAAACATGCAAATCACATAACTCTCCCCCTTTTGGCATTATCAAAAAGCGGGAAAAATAAATAAATCATGTCAAGGCATATATTCCAACGATAAGTGAAAAAAAAAACAATTTGCAAAAATTTTCAAAAGCCTCATTTTGGAACTCACCACCATGATCACTTCGGATAGATGCAATGATCTTATCAAGTTTTCGAAAAGCATCAAAAGCGTCGTTTTTATGAAAAATAAACAAGGTCCATGTATAGCGAGAGTAATAACGAGTGCATAGTAATTTCAATCATAAGACAAGTATAAGAATAAAGCACAACCTTATTACCTTTGTTGCACAGATGACTAATACTTAGCAAGTTATGCTTCAAGCCTTCAACTAACAGTGCATTTTCAAAACAGGATTTGGTTTCTTACCAATAGTGCCGACGTCACTAATTTTAACTTTTGTACTGTCACAATAAAACACAAGTCCGCTTCTTTTTGGAGCTAAATGAGAGAACTTCTCTTAGTCTCCTGTTGCGTTAAAAACACACTTAGAGCAAGTGTACTCTTTCGCAGAAGTAGTATAAAAGATTATCGTATCCACAGGGACTAATTAACAAGTACCAAACTAGTCGATATTATTTATTGTTTAGACAAACCAATAGTTTGATGATTATAGAAACCAAATAAAAATAACTAAATAACTAGAATTAAAATACTAGATTTAATAAATGGAGAGAGGTATAGGGTCACGGTTTCACTTGCAAGCTTCGATTCCCCTATGTCTAATTCCTACTTGAATTCCTTTATTTTATTTAATTACTAATCCCTTTACTAAAGCTATTAATCCGTTTGGTCATTCGCGATTAATATTTTTTTTCCTAAATTAACCCTTGTTTGGTCATGCAAGAATTTAAATTCAAGAAAAGCATAAAGAGCAAAAAGGTTGAATGATTGGAAGACTAAATTAAGGTTTGGTCATGCAATAATTATAGCCCCAATTATCCTATAGGTCCACCAACTAATTGCAGTACGGTCGCTGATCAACTAATTGATTATGAACATGCATAGGGTAGCTAATCCTAATTATGTGATTAAAAACAATAGGACAATATTAATTGAAATAAAACTGGAATTCAAATAATAAACTATAACATAAAGGTCTCTAAACTGGCAAGATCCACCTAAGACCCTAGAAGAGGATTTAGCTATCCAAAGTCATAAAGAACAATAAAATAGAAATTAGAGTCACCTAAGACCCCCGGAAATTAGAGAAATTATTATTCTGAGTCTCCAGTCTCCTTTTTCTACTCCAAAGCTCTCTCACGGTGTCAAGAACGGTGCCCAAAATCCCCTCCTCTCCTTGCCGGCGCTACTGTTGGTGCGTGGCTTCTGTTCCTTTCTTCCAATTCACGTTCGCGGCTACCTCTTTTATAATTGAAGCATAGGGTTCTCCATGCAAACCAAAATATGGGCTGAACCTTCAATATGAGCTCCCTTAATAATTCCTTATGGTCCAACACTTCAATTCCACATGGGCTGACTTTATCTTTCATTCTTATGTGGGTTTCTTGCTCCAATTGGCCATGGGCCAATGTATTAGTGCTAACACTTGCAATTGGGCCTTGTGCCTTTTTTTCTTTCCATTCTCTTTTCTTTTATTTGGCAAGCCCACATATATATATATATATATATATATATATATATATATATATATATATATATATATATATATATATATATATATATATTCTGATGGTGGAAGTAGGAATGTAGTTATTAACTCTGAACTGTGGTTACTTATCTGAGTTATGTTTTGCATTTAATCATATTTTGTTCTTAATCATATAAGTGACATTTATGGATATTAATTCTAATATTAATTAATTCTAAAATGTTATACTACTAGTATACTCTTTGACTATAGCTAAATAGCCAAATACGTACGTCAATACAGGCGTCAGGCAAGGGCAGTATATCTGCTGTATTTACTCAGTTACACCACTAGGGAGCCCACCAACGTGGGTATGACCATGGTTCTGAGCAATCCTATAGTCAATTAGTCTACTATTTTATAACTAATAAAACGTAAATGGTAAACTTGCATAAGATAATTATTCATCTATGTTTATACCTTGCAGTACTTACTTGAGTTCTTAATTCAATTATTTAAAGTACTTTGCTACATATTTTACTAAGATACATTGTACTTCTACGTTATATCTTGTAAGGATTTAAGTGTTTATGATCAAAATACCATTTTAAGATCTTCATCAAATATTTTCATTATAACTCTGAAGGATCTAAGAATTCTCTGAAGAATATCCTGACATCTCACTAATGAACGAATGGTAGACGAGCACGTAAGCCCCTCTAGTTCATCTTTAATACTTATATTTCTGCAGAACCAAATGAAGGCAATGATGCATACGGGTGAGGAAATTTATACAACTCTCTTGAAACAAAGTTTTTTCTTTTCCTCGCATCTTTGTGTTATCACTCCTACAAACTTGCCCCCTCTTACTTCTATGTCTCCATCTTCCAATAGTAATAATTGCCAGAATCAATCTTTCAGTAAAATCAGTCGAGATCTTGACAAAGCTCTTTCCAAGCAGCCTTCTGTGTCTATATTTATCATAGATAAAAAATCCCTTAAAAAGGATTTCAATTCTGAAGAATGGTCTCTTCACAGAGAATGGTTCTTCCAACATTATCAAGGAAGCAAAGGAAAATCTATCCAAAAGAAATTCTATAAGTTCCTTGAAAATGTCAAATACAATATCCCTTTCTTTGATTGGTTTCATGCCTATACCATCAAGAAAAACATCAATCACCCCTTCCAAGATGACCTTATCGGAAGAAAACCCTTAAACGTCACCACTATTTGGCACCTTAAAGATGGCCAAATGGTCCAATCTGAGCTTCCCCCCAAAATACCTTTTGCCCTAAATAGCAAGGAACAAACCGTCCCTGTCATGGCCTCTCCTTTTAAAACCAAAGCTGAAGGAGAACCTATCACGGTCAGAGACACCAAAGATCTCATGGAACAATCCAACTATACTAACAAGTATCTTCAGGCTCTGGGAGATTCTAAAAAAGGAAAGAACAAGGAGATCAAATCTGAGCCATCTTCTTCCACTAAAATTGAAAGACCTCTTTTTAACCCCTACAGAATCTCCAAAAACTTCAAAAAAAACTCAACAAATTGATCCAAAGAATCATATCAAAAGAGAAATTGATGGTGCCAAGGACGAACTTCTGCTCAAAGTCAATGAACAGATAGCCCTCCTCAAAATGACCATCCCTGAAGCACCTTCCCCTGGTACCCCTCCCCCTAAAGGTACCAAGATCATCAATATGCTTGATGAAACCTCCTCTAATTACTCAGAAGAAAACAACCCTAAAAACGATATTATCAATCCTGTCATCCACAATCCCAACAATCAATGGCGTAGGGAGACCAAACTGTACTACTCTAGAGCCACTGCTCCTGATCTCCTTCTCGAAGAAAGAGAGGCCAATATAAAGAGCTTCAGTGCAAACAATATCTATGAATGGAACATAGACAGCGAAAATGAGTACGGCATAACCAAGATTCTACAGAACATGACCATGGCTGCCACTGCCTATGAAACCACTAACAATTGCCCTGAAAATATGATCGTAGAAATCCTTGTTGCAGGATTCTGTGGTCAACTCAAAGGTTGGTGGGATAACTACCTCACTGAAGAATCCAGACAATCAATCCTCACTGCTGTCAAAAGTGAACCCAATGGTGAGCCTATTCTGGATGAAGATACCCTTATCCCTGATGCTGTCAACACCTTAATCTTCACCATAGCTACACACTTCATCGGAGACCCCTCTCTCATAAAAGATAGATTTGCCGAATTATTATCCAATCTCAGGTGCAAAACCCTTGGTGATTTTAGATGGTACAAAGACACCTTCCTGACCAGGATCTACACCAGAGAAGATAGCCAACAGGCCTTCTGGAAAGAAAAGTTTTTAGCAGGCCTTCCCAAATCCCTAGGGGATAAAGTTTTTAGAGTTGCTTTAAAGATTTGTCAAGACGACAAAATCCAGCAACAACTATCCAAAGAAAAGGCCCAGAACCGCAGGGACCATGGAACTTTCTGCGAACAATTTGGTCTCCCCTGTGCTGATAAAGCCAGCTCCAAAATCAAACATAAGACCAACAATGGCCTACCCAGACCTGACTATTACAAAGAAAAACACTTTGGAAAACCCAGGCCTAGACCTACCAATCAGACCACAAAAAATCATTATGAGAATAATGATAAACCTAAAAACCCTATTGTCTGCTTCAAATGTGGTAAGCCAGGCCACATAAGCAAAAATTGCAGAGTTATAGGAAAACTCAAAGCCCTAAACCTGGATCCTAGTATTGAGGACAAAATTAACAGTTTACTAAACCAATCCTCTGAGGACTCTTCTGACCATCCTTCTACGGACCTTAATCAAGTACAGGATGATGATCTAAATGATTCCTCTGATCACTCCTCTAATCATATCAATGTCCTCACCCGGGAACAGGAGAAAGAAAAATACCTCAACAAACTTATAACAACCCTCGAAGCTAAACCTCCCAGAAATCCCATAGTTACAAATAGGTTTAATCTCAGAGACACCCTCAAAAGATTAGAAAAAACCAGTATCAAACCTATTACTATCCAAGATCTTCACTCCGAGATTAACAACTTAAAAATCGAAGTCAAAGATCTAAAAAAGAAACAGGCCGATCACCAGTCTATCATCGATCAGTGGAAGACTCAGGATAATAGTTCATCCTCTGATACTCCCAATACTGAGGAAAGCTCAGATGAGGATCTCCTCGGTCTCATCAATCATGTCAAAATCCAAAAATTTTATATAAACATCAAAATTGTCATAAATAATTTCGCCCTTGAAACTGTTGCTTTATTTGACACTGGGGCTGATTCCAATTGCATCTTAGAAGGGCTCATTCCTACTAAATATTTTGAAAAAACCTCTGAGCAACTTAGCACTGCTAATGGTTCTAGACTAAAGATCAATTACAAATTATCTTCAGCCATTATTGAAAATAAGAATTTCAAAATTAATACCTCTTTTCTTCTTGTTAAAGATTTAAAGAACAAGGTTATCTTGGGAACTCCTTTTATAAGGTCTCTTTTTCCTTTTCAAATTACCAAAGATGGTATAATAGCCCAGCATCTGGGTCAACCAATCATTTTCAAGTTTCTAAGAAAACCCTTTACCAGGAACTTAAATCCTATTTCCTATAAGGAGAATCAAATTAATTTTCTGAAAGACGAAATCTCTTTTAAAAATATTGATTATCAATTAATTAAAAGGGATAATCAGCTCAGGATCAAGAGTATCTTAGAACAAATCCAAACAACTATTTGTTCTGACTTACCCAAAGCCTTCTGGGAAAGAAAACATCATATAGTTGAACTTCCTTATGAAAAGGATTTTCAAGATAGGAAAATTCCCACCAAAGCAAGACCTATTCAAATGAATCAAGATCTCCTTCTTACTTGCCAAAAGGAGGTTAATGATCTCTTAGAAAAGGGTCTTATCCGCAAAAGTAAGAGTCCTTGGTCTTGTTCTGCTTTTTATGTCAATAAACAGGATGAGATTGAAAGAGGAACTCCCAGGCTCGTTATCAACTACAAACCTCTCAACCAAGCTCTTTCCTGGATCAGGTATCCTATCCCCAATAAAAAGGATCTTCTCAAAATACTTCATGACGCAAAAATCTTTTCTAAATTCGACATGAAGTCTGGGTTTTGGCAAATCCAAATAAAGGAAGAGGACAGATATAAAACTGCTTTCACTGTCCCCTTTGGTCAATATGAATGGAACGTTATGCCTTTTGGCTTAAAAAACGCTCCTTCTGAATTTCAAAGGATCATGAATGATATTTTCAATGATTATTCAAAATTTGCCATTGTCTATATCGATGATGTGTTAATTTACTCACAATCTTTTGATCAACATATCAAACATATCAGTACGTTTATCTCTATTGTCAAGAGAAATGGTCCTGCTATCTCCAAAACAAAAATTAGCTTATTCCAAACAAAAATCAGGTTTCTTGGTCACAATATTCACCAAGGGACCATTATTCCCATCTGTAGGGCTATTGAATTCTCTGATAAATTTCCCAATCAAATCATTGATAAAACTCAATTACAGAGATTTCTGGGTTGTCTCAATTATGTCTCAGATTTCTTTGCCCAACTCAGCAACCTCATCAAACCCCTCCATGACCGCCTCAAAAAGGATCCTCCTCCTTGGATGGATATCCATACCAATGTGGTCAAACAGATCAAATCCCAGGTCAAAGAACTTCCTTGTCTTTACCTCCCCAATCCCGAAGCTTTTAAAATTGTCGAAACTGACGCCTCTGACATCAGCTATGGCGGCATTTTAAAACAAAAAATTTCCGGAAAAGAACAAGTTATCGCCTTTACTTCCAAACATTGGAACCCTGCTCAGCAGAATTACTCCACTGTCAAAAAAGAGGTTTTCGCTATTGTTTTATCTATTTCAAAATTCCAATCTGATTTACTAAACCAAAGATTTCTGGTTCGCATTGATTGCAAGTCTGCAAAAGACATCTTACAAAAGGATGTTAAGAATCTTGCATCAAAACATATTTTTGCCAGATGGCAGGCGATCTTAAGTGTATTTGATTTTGACATTGAATATCTTAAAGGATCCGACAATGCCCTCCCTGACTATCTCACTCGTGAATACTTACAGGGAGACAATTAATTTCTTCCTCTCAGGAAGATTCTTCATCAAAGAACGCCCTTAAGTATGGCGATTGTATCACTTTTGTGAGAAAAACTGCTTATCTACCCAGGAACATGGTAATAGTAGTACCAGTAATGGTACGGAAAACTGTTCTTATAACACCCTGGTTCATGGTGATTGTAGTACCAACAAATGGTATGAAAAACTGTTCCACTTACACCCTTGAACATGGTGATTGTAGCGCCAGCAATGACGCGAAAAACTGTTCTATATTTAATAAAATTATTTTTTACTAACCCTTTGCTATTCTTGCCGTTACCATTCATCTGCATCTCCTCAGTCAAAAGCACCCATTGCTTTCATCATGAAGGTGCTCCACCTTTGGTCAAATTGCTCCTTTCATGGCAGACAACAAGGTCCCACCTGTCTCCTCAATTATGCGCCATCTTCCTCCTCTTCTCAAGACAAGGCCTAGCTTCATTGGATACCTTACAGTTCCGGTCAGCAATCCGTTGCAAGTGCACAGTACCGGTCATCAGTCTTTGGATTCCGAACAGTAATCCTTCACTGTTCCTTCCGGTTTGCAACCGGTTACTATTCAAACTTTCAATTATAAATACGTGCTTAAGGCCTTGTTAGAGGGCACGCACACACTACCCACTTCAATCACTTATCTCTCTAGTTCTAGTAAGGGGTCAGAGCAACTTGTAAGCTCTTCTTCTCTTCTTCTACTTCAATTTCTTCTTCAATCCGGTACTCAATCTGTAACTCATAGACAGTTCTCTGTCTCAAACATGGAAGGCTTTGCCTCCTAATTATGTTATTGCTTTAATTCTGCACTTGTTTATTTATTTAGTTAGTGTTGCATTCTATATGCTACCTTCTTCCCCTCTGTCTCTTTAAATTAATTAACTTCTGATTCCGATCCCCTCTTGGTATCAGAGTTATGTTGTTATTAACTCTGAAGTGTGGTTACTTATCTGAGTTATGTTTTGCATTTAATCTAAACCGATCCCCTCTTGGTATCAGAGCCAGATGGTGGAAGTAGGAATGTAGTTATTAACTCTGAACTGTGGTTACTTATCTGAGTTATGTTTTGCATTTAATCATATTTTGTTCTTAATCATATAAGTGCCATTTATGGATATTAAATCTAATATTAATTCTAAAATGTTATACTACTAGTATACTCTTTGACTATAGCTAAATAGTCGAATACGTACGTCAATACAGGCGTCAGGCAAGGGCAGTATATCTGCTGTATTTACTCAGTTACACCACTGGGGAGCCCACCAACGTGGGTATGACCATGGTTCTGAGCAATCCTGTAGTCAATTAGTCTACTATTTTATAACTAATAAAACGTAAATGGTAAAGTTGCATAAGATAAATATTCATCTATGTTTATACCTTGCAGTACTTACCTGAGTTCTTAATTCAATTATTTAAAAGTCTTTGCCACATATTTTACTAAGATACATTGTACTTCTATGTTATATCTTGTAAGGATTTAAGTGTTTATGATCAAAATACCTTTTTAAGATCTTCATCAAATATTTTCATTATAACTCTGAAGGATCTAAGAATTTTCTGAAGAATATTCTAACATCTCACTAATGAACGAATGGTAGACGAGCACGTAAGCCCCTGAAGTTGAATAGGGCGGTCACATACCACCCATTGAGATTTATTATTCTTAATTATTCTTAACCTTTTAGAGGAAAATTTTGCGAAAATTCTTTACCTTTTGATCATATACAAGTTAAATACAAGAAATAACTTAGAATACGAATGTTTAAATCTGGTTTAATATATACCAATATTTGCTTTAAGTATTGTCTTCTGAAAGTTTGATTATATTTACTCCAACGTATAAAATAGAAAATAATTCTTTTATTCAAAGTCTTAATATCCAGCAACATGGCATTATACTGATCACTGAAACAAAACATGGTTAAATCCTCAGCATACTCCAGAAGGTAATCTCTAGTTCATCTTTAATACTTATATTTCTGCAGAACCAAATGAAGGCAATGATGCTTACGGGTGAGGAAATTTATACAACTCTCTTGAAACAAAGTTTTTTCTTTTCCTCGCATCTTTGTGTTATGACTCCTACAAACCTGCCCCCTCTTACTTCTATGTCTCCATCTTCCAATAGTAATAATTGCCAGAATCAATCTTTCAGTAAAATCAGTCGAGATCTTGACAAAGCTCTTTCCAAGCTGCCTTCTGTGTCTATATTTATCATAGATAAAAAATCTCTTAAAAAGGATTTCAATTCTGAAGAATGGTCTCTTCACAGAGAATGGTTCTTCAAACATTATCAAGGAAGCAAAGGAAAATCTATCCAAAAGAAATTCTATAAGTTCCTTGAAAAGGTCAAATACAATATCCCCTTCTTTGATTGGTTTCATGCCTAGACCATCAAGAAAAACATCAATTACCCCTTCAAAGATGACCTTATCGGAAGAAAACCCTTAAACGTCACCACTATTTGGCACCTTAAAGATGGCCAAATGGTCCAATCTGAGCTTCCCCCCAAAATACCTTTTGCCCTAAATAGCAAGGAACAAACCGTCCCTGTCATGGCCTCTCCTTTTAAAACCAAAGCTGAAGGAGAACCTATCACGGCCAGAGACATTAAAGATCTCATGGAACAATCCAACTATACTAACAAGTATCTTTAGGCTCTGGGAGATTCTAAAAAAGGAAAGAACAAGGAGATCAAATCTGAGCCATCTTCTTCCACTAAAATTGAAATACCTCTTTTTAACCCCTACAGAATCTCCAAAAACTTCAAAAAAACTCAACAAATTGATCCAAAGAATCATATCAAAAGAGAAAATGATGGTGCCAAGGATGAACTTCTGCTCAAAGTCAATGAACAAATAGCCCTCCTCAAAATGACCATCCCTGAAACACCTTCTCCTGGTACCCCTCCCCTTAAAGGTGCCAAGATCATCAATATGCTTGATGAAACCTCCTCTAATTACTCAGAAGAAAACAACCCTAAAAACGATATTATCAATCCTGTCATCCACAATCCCAACAATCAATGGCGTAGGGAGACCAAACTGTACTACCCTAGAGCCACTGCTCCTGATCTCCTTCTCGAAGAAAGAGAGGCCAATATAAAGAGCTTCAGTGCAAACAATATCTATGAATGGAACATAGACGGCGAAAATGAGTACGGCATAACCAAGATTCTACAGAACATGACCATGGTTGCCACTGCCTATGAAACCACTAACAATTGCCCTGAAAATATGATCGTAGAAATCCTTGTTGCAGGATTCTGTGGTCAACTCAAAGGTTGGTGGGATAACTACCTCACTGAAGAATCCAGACAATCAATCCTCACTGCTGTCAAAAGTGAACCCAATGGTGAGCCTATTCTGGATGAAGATACCCTTATCCCTGATGCTGTCAACACCTTAATCTTCACCATAGCTACACACTTCATCGGAGACCCCTCTCTCATAAAAGATAGGTCTGCCGAATTATTATCCAATCTCAGGTGCAAAACCCTTGGTGATTTTAGACGGTACAAAGACACCTTCCTGACCAGGATCTACACCAGAGAAGATAGCCAACAGATCTTCTGGAAAGAAAAGTTTTTAGCAGGCCTTCCCAAATCCCTAGGGGACAAAGTTAGAGATAAACTTCGTGGTCATGACCCCAATGGTAATATCCCCTATCAGCAATTAAGCTATGGACAGCTTATTGCCATTATCCAAAGAGTTGCTTTAAAGATTTGTCAGGACGACAAAATCCAGCAACAACTATCCAAAGAAAAGGCCCAGAACCGCAGGGACCATGGAACTTTTTGCGAACAATTTGGTCTCCCCTGTGCTGATAAAGCCAGATCCAAAATCAAACATAAGACCAACAATGGCCTACCCAGACCTGACTATTACAAAGAAAAATGCTTTGGAAAACCCAGGCCTAGACCTACCAATCAGACCACAAAAAATCATTATGAGAATAATGATAAACCTAAAAACCCTATTGTCTGCTTCAAATGTGGTAAGCCAGGCCACATAAGCAAAAATTGCAGAGTTATAGGAAAACTCAAAGCCCTAAACCTGGATCCTAGTATTGAGGACAAAATTAACAGTTTACTAAACCAATCCTCTGAGCAATCCTCTTGGTATCAGAGCCAGATGGTGGAAGTAGGAATGTAGTTATTAACTCTGAACTGTGGTTACTTATCTGAGTTATGTTTTGCATTTAATCATATTTTGTTCTTAATCATATAAGTGCCATTTATGGATATTAATTCTAATATTAATTCTAAAATGTTATACTACTAGTATACTCTTTGACTATAGCTAAATAGTCAAATACGTACGTCAATACAGGCGTCAGGCAAGGGCAGTATATCTGCTGTATTTACTCAGTTACACCACTGGGGAGCCCACCAACGTGGGTATGACCATGGTTCTGAGCAATCCTATAGTCAATTAGTCTACTATTTTATAACCAATAAAACGTAAATGGTAAAGTTGCATAAGATAATTATTCATCTATGTTTATACCTTGCAGTACTTACCAGAGTTCTTAATTCAATTATTTAAAGTACTTTGCTACATATTTTACTAAGATACATTGTACTTCTACGTTATATCTTGTAAGGATTTAAGTGTTTATGATCAAAATACCTTTTTAAGATCTTCATCAAATATTTTCATTATAACTCTGAAGGATCTAAGAATTTTCTGAAAAATATCCTGACATCTCACTAATGAACGAATGGTAGACGAGTACGTAAGCCCCTGAAGTTGAATAGGGCGGTCACATACCACCCATTGAGATTTATTATTCTTAATTATTCTTAATTATTCTTAACCTTTTAGAGGAAAATTTTGCGAAAATTCTTTATCTTTTGATCATATACAAGTTAAATACGAGAAATAATTTAGAATACGAATGTTTAAATCTGGTTTAATATATACTAATAAATTGTTTTAAATATTGTTTTCTGAAATTTGGTCATAACCACTCCAGCGTATAAAACAGAAAATAATTCTTTTATTCGAAGTTTTAATATCCAGCAACATGGCATTATACTGATCACTGAAACAAACATGGTTAAATCCTCAGCATACTCCAGAGGGTAATCTCTAGTTCATTTTTAATACTCATATTTCTGCAGAACCAAATGAAGGCAATGATGCTTATGGGTGAGGAAAATATTGTTTTCGTATGTTTAAAGCTTTTTCCTCACGTTTCTCTTGTAGCTCAAGTAGACCTTCGTCGTCATCTCAATCTCCTTCGTTTAACAAAGACCAATCAAGAGAATCTTTTTCAAACAAGATTTTCAAAGAAGAAATTCATTTTGAAAATATTAATCAAGATTTAGATAATTGGGATATTCCAAAAATATCTCACAAAGATCTTTATAAACCAAAAGCGTCCTTTTTCTCTAAATCTGATTACATCATCAGAACGGTTGAACAAAAAATCATACTTCGGAAAGATGATGAAGAACTTCATCTTCTCTCTGAGAAAAGTATGAGAAATCATCAACTGGACAATTTTAACTACTTACACATAGGAAGTGTCCAGGTAGGTATGAAACCTTTGACTAGAGAATCCCTTAACGTAGCGGTTTTACTATGTTTAAGATATGCTCGTCACAACCAGTTTCATGATTCCTTATTAGGAACTGTTGAAACCAGCCTTATACATGGGCCTATCTTTTTCAATTGTTTTCCTGACCTAACTGTTAGTTTAGATGATAAGAACATCCTTTATGTTCTCTTCCTTAATGTCAAATGCCATGGCTATGACATGAAGGAAGGATCTGTTCCTATCACACTCATCTACAGGGTCCAATTTTTTAAAAACTAAATGTCACAAGTCAGGAGAAACAACCCTGTTTCTTACTGACAATAGCAAGGCCAATATTATTGTGCCTAAAACCATCCAATGGAGTGATATCACCTTACCAGAAATCTGGACCCTAGAGAAAGCTGCTCCTGCAGCTCCTAGGTTAACACCAGAATTCCAAGATGTCATTCAATACCAATCTTGAAAAGTTGACCTCGTTTTTAATAGGAGTAATTCCTTTTCCATTCCTAGATCTCTGCATTCTGAAGAAGACTTCAGAACGGCTATGTCTAGGGGAACCTTGTCTAGAAAGTCTTTTTCGATAGAACCTTCCAAACCTCATATTGAAACATCCCATGATGGTTCCACTATCCATTTACAGGGATTCAAAACCACAACCCCTGTAACAACTTCTTATCAAAAGGATGATGAGGAACCCAGATCTATCCAATCTCCAACCTACTCTTCCCTTAATGAACCTTATGATGTTATCTGAGTTCATTATTGATAAGAAAACCCTTAAGAAAGACTTCTATTCTGAGGAATGGTCTCCTCAAAGAAAATGGTTCTTTCTGCATTTTCAGGGTCTCAAACGTAAGAAAATTCAAGAAAAATTCTATAAATTTCGCAGAAAAACCAAGCGTAATGTTCCTTTCTTTTACTGGTTTTGCAAGTATACCATCAAGAAAGGTATTGATTACCCTTTCCAATCTAAATTAATTGGTAAAGAACAGGACATCCCTGTTAAAACTACCAATTATCCTATCACTATCAAAGATTCCATAGATACCTTAGAACAAAATAGGTATCTTCATGCTTTAGGTATCCCTACCCAGATAGGAAACCCTACTACCAAAAAAGTCCTTCAACAAACTAACAATCATGAAGAACTCTTAACCAAAATCAATGAGCAGCTTGGCCTTCTTAAGGCTATTAATCCTTTACCTGGTAGAGAAAACTCCATCAAAATGGTTAAGTATAGCTCCTCTGATGATGACAACCTTGCTGCCTTTGATGCCAGAGTCATCTGCTTCAAATGTGGTACCCTTGGCCACATCAGCAGGCGTTGCCCTAACCAACCACAGCCTGGCTACAAACCCAACCGTACCAAAAGGAAGCAGGCCAAGAAACCTGATGTCCAGGTTGCACCCCAAACTACTCTTGGCATTCACTGTACTTGTGGTAAGTGCATTTGTGGTTAAAATGAACCTAAACCCAAACCCAGGTCTCAGCATAATAGCACCAGAAGACCTACCATTTGCTTCACTTGTGGCAGAACCGGCCACAAGAGCTCGACCTGTAGGATCAAAAGGAGGCTTAAAGCCCTTAGACTAGATCCCAACATCACTAGCAATATCATTATCCACTGTAGAGCTAACAAACCCAGTAGATATGATGATATCCAGAATTATCTCAGAACCCTTAATCTTGATCCCAGAACCAGCAGCAAAACACATAAATGGTTATGTTAATCTTTTAAAAAAAATCTTGCTCTGATTCTTATCTTATTAATCTTTCAACTGCCATTAAAAGTTTCAATATTAGTATATTGTCTCTTATTAAGAATATTGAAAGTAGAATTATCTGGGAATCCCCAGCTTTACATTTCTCTTTCCAACCTTCTATCAATGGCATCTATATCTACTGTATGGGGCAACCCACTAGGCTTAATTATCTGACTGTCTTTAATACAGATAAAAGCCGAAAGGACTTACCTATTATTGGTTTTAATCCTCTCAAAACCAATATTGGTACCAGCAACTACAATACTAGTATGCTTGTCACCCATGCTAGTTCACAAACTATTAATCCTATTAAAGCTTTTTTAAACAGAAGAAAAGTTTTAACTATCAATTTTCTTATACCAGAAAATCAATTTAGATTGTCTTTTACATATAAACTAGTATCATATTATGTTTATATCAAAAGGCACAATATTCAAAGTATTTTTGATATCTTAAGTTTATTTGATTTTAATATATTAAGAATTCAAGTAATACTTTCCCTATCTAACTCTCCTATGATTGTTTACAGGGCTACAATCACTATGGCTTCCAGGGCCTCCTCCTCAATAGGAAGAGGTAGGGGTAAGGGTAAGATTAACCCAAATATCTTACCAGTTACTACAGGAACCTCCATCTTACCAGTTACTACAGGATCCCCCTTACCAGTTACCACAGGATCCTCCACTAAAAATCAAACAGGGTCTTCCTCCCAGAATACCCATCCAATCTTACCCCAAAACCAATCTAAACAAACTAAGCAGGATTATGCTTTTCCTGTTCAAACTCTCCTTGCTCTTCAGGAACATGGAGCAATCAATCTCCCCAGGAAAACTTGGGCCAGCATTGCCGAAGACAGCAGTGACCAAGATATTCCTTCTCTGGATCTGGCTATCCAGGCCCAGAAAAATCTCGTAACCCAGAACAAAACTGGATCATCCCAGATCACCACAATCAGAACTCAAACAACCCAGGCTCAGTACATACCTAAAGAAAATTATTTCTTCTTGACTCATCTTGAACCTGAATTCATGGATGAAAATCCAAACAAAATCTCATCAAAGATCTTCCCATCTCAATCCCATTTTATCCCTTTAAGTTCAAACAAAACCCAGATATTCTATGAGTTTATCCTCATAGATACAGAGTCTGTGTCTATCAAACACTACAAGGATCCAAAAGACCAATCTTTTATCACCCACTCAACCTTCCAAATTCTAAAGGTTTTGACACCCACAGATTTTGGCCAAAACCCAAACAAAGCCAAGAAATTTTCCCAGAATTTTGATCCTATGGGATACAACTACTGGGACTATGTCAAAGCTTGGGATTACGTTATCCTTGGCTTGCAGAACCAAACTTTTAAACATTCTTGGTTAATCTACTTCAAAAGAGCAACCAAGTACTCCTTCCCCAATTGGTTCCTTCAATGGTGGAATTTCTTCGGGCCAGTCCCTGAAATTCTTCCTGCTGAAGTCCATGAAGGATTTCAAACCTTTTCAAAAAGATTCAATAAGGATCTTATCAGTTACCCAATCTTCTTAAACTTTTTTACCACATTCTCATTGTCATGGATCTTCTCCTGGCAATACAAAGTTGGTGATTATCACCTAAAAAACCTTTTATCTTTTTATAAACAATCTTTAGTCAAATGGTGGCCTAAGTTTGATGCTTCAATGGCATCTCCCCTTAGCGTGACCAAAATTGGTTCAAAAGCAATCCCAGATCTTTGCAGGTTGCTGACCCAGAAACTTGCAAGTTCCTCAATCAAAAGGCTAGAATCTCTGCAGCCCTTGCAGCTTCTACCTCAGAGGAAGATGTTCTGGAAAAATTGCAAAACATTATGAATCTTCTTCAAGAACAAACTATTAACAAAAATACCCCTTATTCTTCTGTAGATAAAAACAGAGGAAAGAAGCAGGTTCAAACAGCATCTTCTTCATCCTCTTCCCTAGATTCATTCTATCAGGATGAAGAAGATTGTTGCGATGACTACTCTCCTGATGATCTTCATTGAAGATCTTTTAAGGTTTTTAAAATTCAATTTTTTAAAAAATTTGTCCTTGAACAAGACAACTGTACCACCCTTGGTGGGAAAAACTGTTTAAACACCCTTGAACATGGTGATCGTAGTGCCAGCACTGGCATGAAAAACTGTTCAAGCACCCTTGAACATGGATGAAAAACTGTTCAAACACCCTTGAACATGGTGATCGTAGTGCCAGCAGTGGCACGAAAAACTGTTAAAATTATTATTTCACTAACCAATTTTTGTTTCTTGCTTACGTGGCCCCCTCTAGTCAAAGCCACAACAATCATGGCAGACAAAGAGAATCTCTGCTTTTGTCCCCCACCAATTCAAATCATCACAAGCAGACAAGAGGAATCTGTTTTCATCATTTCATTCCTTGCCACTTGGCAAAAACACCAATCATGGCAGACAAGAGGAATCCACTTTTGTTACCTTTCAAGATTCCTCGGTTCAAAACCTTGGATACCAAACAGTACCGGTTACCAGTCCACTGTTCAATTGCATAGTACCGGTCAACAATTCAAGACTCAAGTGCACAGTGCAGGTCACCTAAGTGCACAGTCCTAGTCAACAGTCATTGGATTCCAAACAGTAGTCCTTTACTGTTCCTACCGGTTAGTAGCCGGTTACTATTCAATCTTTCAATTATAAATACGTGCTTAGGCTTATGTTAGAGAGCACGCACACACTACACACTTCAATCACTTATCTCTCTAGTTCTAGTAAAAGGTCAGAGCAACTTGTAAGCTCTTCTTCTCTTCTTCTACTTCAATTTCTTCTTCAATCTGGTACTCAATCTGTAACTCATAGACAGTTCTCTGTCTCAAACATGGAAGGCTTTGCCTCCTAATTATGTTATTGCTTTAATTCTTCACTTGTTTATTTATTTAGTGTTGCATTCTGTATTTGTTTATATATATATATATATATATATATATATATATATATATATATATATATATATATATATATATATGTAAATACATATAAAGTGGCTTAAAATTGGACTTTAATTCTTCTTTTTATATTTTCTTCCCTTCTGCAAAATAAAGAGTTTATCAAAAGTGTTTCAAAAAGTAATAATTGCACAAAAAATGATCCAAAAGTGTTTTTAAAAATGTATTTAATTGGAGTTTATCAACTCCCCCACACTTAACTTTTGCTTGTCCTCAAGCAAATTTCCTGGCTCAAAAAAATTTTCAAATGAATAATAGAGACAGCCAAATGAGGGACCCAAAATTAGAAGTAACAATGACAGACAATAGACATTATAGCACATATGAGGTGTCAAAAGGTTGCCCAATTAGAGGCTCAAGTCCCTGAAGAATACATTTCTGTGAACAAAGGCACTCGCTCACAATCTCTCTAAGTGTTTAGGGACTAAGGAAAATATACACTCAAGTTTCCACAAAATGCACATTACCATAAGCTTGTAATTTGACCAAATCTCAACTAAATAGTTCACATGCATGCAAAAGATGGGGTTTCATGGGTTGTAATGAGGCCAGGGTGAATTCATGCAGGGTAGGAAATAAGAAGAGAGGGATAATCAAAGAGCTAAAAAAAAAAAATAGTAATATTTGAAACCAAATATGGAGCTCCTATCTAATTTACAATTTTTGTCGAAACTGCAAATTAATTTCACTTTCATTCTTTACTCTTCTTTTTCTATTGAGTCGACTCTTTTTGATTTGCTTTTTGCTCTTGAGTAGACTCTTTTTTTTTTTGGATTTGCCCTTTGGCTCTTTCATTCTTTTGATGTGCCTTTTCCTCCTTCTTGCTTTCTTTCTTCTTTTTTTTTCACTTTTTCATTTTTCTATATTTTTTTCATGAGAAAAAGGTAAGTACATGAAAACTCATATTTTGTTTCCTTTGTAGGAGAATATTCTTGTAAGCACATGATTCACTCCTTTTTTTTCTTCATCTTGACAACATAGACAACTAAAGTATAGGACGAAATTGTAATTTTCAATAGTTGCTCCACATTTAATTCCAAATGGTTACCACAAACACAAAAAAAGGAAAATTATATCTGGGTACCAAAGAAGAAAATATAACAAATAAGCTCAAAGGGGACAACTAATGGATAAATTCAACAAACAACTTCAAAGGCTAGAAAAATACCGCTGAGCTTATCGGTATAATGGTCGCCATTGAAGTGGCTTTTCGCAAAGGTTGGCATCGATTATGGATTGAGAGTGACTCTCAGCTTGCCGTCATGGCTTTCTCGTCTCACTCAGTTGTGCCCTGGAATATCCGGAATCGTTGGCTTAATTGCATGGAACTGATCAAATCAATGACTGTCACTTGCACTCATGTTTTTCGAAAAGGGAATCATTGCGCTGATAAGCTTGCATCTCATGGGATCAACCTGTCTGGTTTCCAATGGCGGAATTCTATTCCTGACTTTATTAAATATGATTTTATCCGTAATAGGGTTGGCCTTCCTTATTTTCGTTTCAGACTGTAATGATTTGTTTGCATGGGTTTTGGTCTATGTCCCCCCATGCTTCTTGTATTTTTGTTTTTGTTTTTTCTTTAATGAAATAGGGGGGAGTACTCTTTCCTTCTAGATGTTTTTATCCCTAAGGAGGGTTTTGCATCAGAAGGTTTTAACGAGGCTCCTTTCCTTTTGTTTAAAAAAAAGGCTAGAAAAATACCTAAATTCCCCAAATCTTTTTACATGATGCAAATCAATTTTCGCCTTGAAATGGTCAAAAGACAAATTCTAGAATGTAGCAAATTGGGAAACACACTCATAGAAAGAAAAGGGGTAAAAGTTTATGATTTAGTATCAATCCCCTTATGAAGGCTCAGATCTCACATTTAGAAGTTAGTTCACAAAAAGTACTCAATAGGGACAATTGCTAATTATCAGCTTCCTAAGGACAACCCCACAGTTACAATTAAGCACAAGTCTGTCAAGTAAATTAATTATGGGATCCCCTAAAAGCAAAATCTCTATTTTTTTTCAACTTGAAGCATAAGTCACTAAAATAAGCCAGAAAAAATGCTATCAACATATACGGTGGGTATGTGCATTAATAAAGATCAAGTGACAAAATAACTCTCCTCCCTCCCCCACACTAGCATGAAGCATGGTCCTCAATGCAAAATGATCAAATAGAAACTAAGAGAAATAAATGAGAGAGAGAGTAATAGTGACTTCCCTGAGAGAGCTTGTAGTCCGAGCTTATTCCTAAAAACAAAATGATACAAATTAAAAGTAAAAATAACTGAAAATAAAACACAGGTTGCCTCCTGCGAAGCGCTTGTTTAACGTCGTGAGCCTGACGATAGTTAGTGCTTAATCAGGTGGCTCTCCAAGAGCAAATTTTACATCTAACGCAGTACACCTTCTTAAGTTTCTAACCATGTGGTTCACATTGTTCTTTCTTTTTCCACGTGGTGGATGAACTTCGAAGGATGGTGAAATTTTTATTTTATCTCCATCCACCATTATGCTAGGATCCTGCGAAATAAGACTTTTTTTCCAAAAGGTCCTGCATCTTTAATTCACTAAAAATGTTAGTTTCAACCACATCATCAAAATAAGGAGAAGTTAAAGAAGAGAAAATTTCATTGGAATTTAAAGCTTTAATAACATCATCTTCTTTACCACTCCATAAAGTTACCTTTCCCCGGTGAACCTCAATCACAGCATCACCAATGGTTAAAACAATTTGCCTAAAAATGGGCGCTTTCTCCTCTTTCTCCAAATCCAGAACCATGGGATATTTTGTTTCAATTTGACTCCCTTCAGTAGGAGCTACTATTTTGATTTGACTCCCTTCAGTAGGATTCTCCTCATCTTTCTTGAGAGCTTCTTCCTCCAGATTATATTCCATGGAGACACCTTCATCTCTTGTAGGAATACTTTCTTTGTATTGCTCAGCTTCTTCATTTTGGGTAGACTTAGTTTGTGAAGGAGTTTCTTGGGCCTCTTGAGATAACAAAGCAATTAGAGTTGAGATTTGACCCTCCAAGCTTTTAAATTTGTTGTTCATGGCTCCAATTTGACCCTCCAAGCTTTCAAATTTGTTGTTCATGGCTCCAATTTGACCCTCCAAGCTTTCAAATTTTTCATTTGTCTACTGCATAAATTTGGCCAAGACCTCATTGACATCCGACTTTTCCTCCTCTTGCCCTTGCACTTGTAGTGACTCATAATTATCCCAGTGGGGGAAATAAGGAGGTGGCTCGTAGCCATCCGAATAGTCTGAATAAGGTTCATAAGGAGGAGGAGAAATTTGAATCTGGCATTGAGACATATACCAATATGACTTCTCTAAATTTCTTTGTGCCTCTGCCTCTCTAATGTAGTCTCCAAGAGTTTTAACCATGATTTAGACTTTTCTCTGCAAAACAAGGTAAATTGCAGTGGACTCTTGGGAAAGTATTAGTAACTTCCTTATATATATATATATATATTGATAAGACAAAGAAAAAAACAAAAGTTAAAATTAAAGCAAAAAAATGTCTAAAGCAATAAAAATCTCTTTCATTTAATGTTGCTAAATTAATCCCCGGCAACGGCGCCAAAAACTTGTTGCGTTAAGAACACACTTAGAGCAAGTGTACTCTTTCGCAGAAGTAGTATAAAAGATTATCGTATCCACAAGGACTAATTAACAAGTACCAAACTAGTCGAGATTATTTATTGTTTAGACTAACCAATAGTTTGATGATTATAGAAACCAAATAAAAATAACTAAATAACCAGAATTAAAACACTAGATTTAATAATTGGAGAGAGGTCTAGGGTCACGGTTTCACTTGCAAGCTTCGATTCCCCTATGTCTAATTCCTATTTGAATTCCTTTATTTTATTTAATTACCAATCTCTTTACTAAAGCTATTAATCCATTTGGTCATTCGCGATTAATATTCTTTTTCCTAAATTAACCCTTGTTTGGTCATGCAAGAATTTAAATTCGAGAAAACCATAAAGAGCAAAAAGGTTGAATGATTGGAAGACTAAATTAAGGTTTGGTCATGCAATAATTATAGCGCCAATTATCCTATAGGTCCACCAACTAATTGCAGTACGGTCGCTGATCAACTAATTGATTATGAACATGTATAGGGTAGCTAATCCTAATTATGTGATTAAAAACAATAGGACAATATTAATTGAAATAAAACTGGAATTCAAATAATAAACTATAACATAAAGGTCTCTAAACTGGCAAGATCCACCTAAGACCCTAGAAGAGGATTTAACTATCCAAAGTCATAAAGAAAAATAAAATATAAATTAGAGTAATGAATTACAGAGATAAAAATAACCCAGAAATTAGAGAAATTATTATTCTGAGTCTCCAGTCTCCTTTTTCTGCTCCAACGCTCTCTCACGGTGTCAAGAACGGTACCCAAAATCCCCTCCTCTCCTTGCCGGCGCTACTGTAGGTGCGTGGCTTCTGTTCCTTTCTTCCAATTCACGTTCGCGGCTACCTCTTTTATAATTGAAGCATAGGGTTCTCCATGCAAACCAAAATATGGGCTGAACCTTCAATATGGGCTCCCTTAATAATTCCTTATGGTCCAACACTTCAATTCCACATGGGCTGACTTTATCCTTCATTCTTATGTGGGTTTCTTGCTCCAATTGGCCATGGGCCAATGTATTAGTGCTAACACTTGCAATTGGGCCTTGTGCTTTTTTTTCTTTCCATTCTCTTTGCTTTTATTTGCCAAGCCCACATATAAATATATATATATATATATATATATATATATATAAATACATATAAAGTGGCTTAAAATTGGACTTTAATTCTTCTTTTTATATTTTCTTCCCTTCTGCAAAATAAAGAGAAAATTATATCAATAATTTATATAACTAGTAATAATTGCACAAAAAATGATCCAAAAGTGTTTCTAAAAATGTATTTAATTGGAGTTTATCATCTCCTTTCATGTTCTTTGAACAGTCGCTATCTAGATACCACTTTGAGCTTTTGGCTTTTAAGCACACCTACAACACAAAATCAATTTTTGGCTTTTGGTACCCAAATCATCTTGGGTCCTTTTGGGTTAGTCTTGGGAATTGTGCCCTTTGGAATCCACTTCCATTTGTCATTCATATCAATGTTATTTCTTGCATTACAAATAGAAGATGTATGACCTTTTCTACCACAATAATAACATTTTGTAAAAGGGCTACTAGATGTGATGTTGGGACTAAAAAACTTTTTGAAAGATTTTTCATAATTCTTTGGTTGATAGCCCAAACCAGCTTTATCATAAGTTCCCCTTTGGTTTCCCAAAATGATATTTAGATTATCTCCTCCCCTGGTGAATTTTGCAAGAGTATTGTGCAAATCATCAATTTTTTTTTTCAAAACATTGCACTTTTCACATTTGAGAGTACTCTCCTTTTTATTTTCATAAGAGTTGCATGAGGAGACCTCACTTAAAAAAATTTGTTTCTCTTTAAGAATTTCTATTTCCTTGTTTAAAGTTTCGATTTTAGATTGAAGAGAGGAAATAGTTTTCTTTGAAGTGGAAACAATTTTTCTAAGCTTACTTGACTCATTATTTAATTCTTCACAAATGCTAAGTAGTTCATCATAAGTTAAGTCAAGTTTAGTTTCAATGGAGTTTACCTCATCTTCCTCATGCTCTGCCATGAGACATAGTTTTGCTTCCTCTTCTTCAGATTCATCGGAGGACTCTATGTCATTTTCCTCCCCAAGTGATATACGTCCTTCTTCTTTTTGATTTCTTTCGAAGATCTCTATCCGGTTTCTCATATTTTTGTCTTTGAGGACAATCCGGCTTTATGTGCCCCTTTTTGCCACATTTATAACATGTTGGGTTGAAGGAAGTTCCTTCCTCATTTTTGCTTTGAGGATTTGGTTTACCTTTATACCTCATAAACTTTTTGAACATTCGAACCATTTCACTCATGTCTTCATCACTTTCATTGGAGCTATCATAATCTTCCGTGTCACTTTCTTTGATACATGCTTTTAGCGCAAGTCCTTTATTTTTCTTTTCACCTTCCTCACTTTCAATGAGTCGATTTAATTCGAGCTCATGTTCCTGCAATTTACCAAACAAGGTGGTTAAGTCCATAGAAGATAAATTTTTAGATTTCGAGATAACGGTCACTTTGGGTTGCCAATTTCTATTTAGGCATCGCAGAACTTTATTGGTCAAATCCTCATTTTCGAAAGATTTTCCAAGGCCTCTAAGATGGTTAACTATATGGATGAAACGTTTGTTTAGTTCTTGGATGGCTTCACCCGGTTTCATCTTAAACAGTTCATACTCATGAGTTAATGTGTTCATTCTAGCCCTTTTGACCTCCGTAGTACCTTCATGGGTCACTTGAAGGGCGTCCCACATTTCCTTGGCGACAATGTGATATGCGATAGAACTCATCGATGCTTAACGCAGTTGTAATGATGTTCTTAGCTTTCAAATTGTATTGAACCTTTTCTTTTTCATCTTTGGTCCAAAGTGATCTAGGTTTGTTCACCATTACATCATTAACAGGATGAGTGGGAACAGACAGACCATTTATGACAGCATCCCAAATATCACAATCTACTGCCTCAATAAAAATTTT
The DNA here is from genome assembly GCA_039519185.1 of Astragalus membranaceus. Taxonomy (NCBI): domain Eukaryota; kingdom Viridiplantae; phylum Streptophyta; class Magnoliopsida; order Fabales; family Fabaceae; genus Astragalus; species Astragalus membranaceus. The sequence continues at coordinate 53,213,072 of CM076851.1, forward strand.
CATTCTTGTTTTCCAATAATCATACCCTTCACCATTGAAAGATGGGGGTCTGTTTAAGGAGTCATTGTTTGAAGTCATCTTGCCTCTTGAGACAGTTAGTCTTTACCAAGAGTCTAGCTCTGGTACCACTTGTTGACCAAGTGACTTCAAACCACAAGAGGGGGGTGAATTGTGAAATTAAAAATAGCACTTAAAAATAAAGTCTTTAAAATCAAGTTGATCAAGTAAAGTAAATTGCTTAAGAAAATGTTTTGATTTGAATAAGAGCGATGAGGAAATAAATATAACTTGCAAGGAAAATAAAAGAGATGAAGGGAAAGAAGAAAACACGCAGAGTTTTATCCTGGTTCGGTCACCTCCTAGTGCCTACGTCCAGTCCCCAAGGAAAACTCCAAGGGATTTTAATCAATCACTAGCTTTTAAAACAGGTTTAGCTGGAAACCTTTACAACGAAAGACCTTTTTACAAAAACCCGGGATATCACCTCCCTATGTAACAGACCTTTAAAAACCTAGAGATATCACCTCTCTATGAAAACACCAAGAGATATCACCTCTCTTGAATAACTTGGGATCACACCCAACCAAGAGATATCACCTCTCTTGAATACCTTGGGATCACACCCAAAAATAAGAAACACAAAGGATTTTGATAACACACTCAATAGTGTGGATAAAACAAATTGAAGCACAAGTTTACAATTCAAATTATATGAAATATAAAGCTCTCAAAATAAAATATTTAGCTAGTGTAAGAATAGTGAGAGTGATGAGAAGAATAATAGAATTTCAGATGCAAGTGTGAGGTGTGTTTGAGAGTGAAGAGTGAGGCCTCTATTTATAGGCGTATAGAAAATATGACCGTTGAAACATTTATGGAAATGTGAGAATCGATTGTTTGCCTGAATGAACTGAAATTGACAATCGATTATATGCTTGAGAATGGGTAAGATGCAAATCGATTATGTGCTTAAAACAAGGGATGTGCAAATCGATTATATGTTTATTTAAACCATGAGGGAATCGATTAGTTGCTTCCTTAAAAGAAAGAGGAAATCGATTATGCTTTCTTTAAGGACATGGATGAATCGATTATGTGCTATGTTAAAAATATGAAAGAATCGATTATGTGCCTGATAGGGAAAAAGGAAAGAATCGATTCTTTGCTTGAATGAAGGAGGTGTTGTAATCGATTCTTTGCTTGATTAGACTAAGGAGGAAATCGATTTTAATTGAAATAGGGAAGATGCAAAATCGATTATTAGCTTTAGAGAAAAGGTTGGAAATTGATTATAATGTTTCTAAAAACATTTTCATTAAATTATGTGCTTGTCCTATTCAATTATGCATGCATGGGATTTGTTTAAAAATATTTTCATGCAAAATTATTTTTATGAAACATATTGTGAGTGTGTGAATTATTTTATTTTAGAGAGCTTTATTTTCACTTACAAATTGTCCTAATACACACACAACAGTAGAACCACTCTTGACTTTATCTTGATTACATTTTTCCGCTTTTTGCAGTCTTGACCTTCTTGGCCTTCTTTTGTCAATCATCAAAACCAGATTATTCCTGTCAAGGCATATATTCACAGGCTTGGCAGCAAGAATTCCACTATCCTGAAGTAACTCCAGAGTATATTTCCTCTGGTTAAGAGCAATGCCTGTCTTGGAACGTGCTAATTCAAATCCAAGAAAGTATCTCAAGGCACCAAGGTCCTTGATTCTAAACTGAGAATTTAAGTGTTCTTTAACAGTGGTAATTTCCAACATGTTGTTGCCAGCCAAAACAATATCGTCTACATAAACAAGTAATGCAGTAATGGAAGTAGCAGTAGATTTAACAAAGAGCGAGTGATCAGCCTCTACTGCTACTTCCATTACTGCATTACTTGTTTATGTAATTTTAACCACAGGACTAAAGGTTTCAAAATAATCAACCCCCTCCAATTGGTTGTAACCTTTGGCCACAAGTCTAGCCTTGTGGATCTCAAGGGATCCATCTGCCCTAAATTTCGTTTTATACACCCATTTGCATCCAATGGGTGTCTTACCATGTGGTAGATCAACTAAGGACCAAGTTTTATTTAAGGCAAGAGCATCTAATTCGGCTTGCATTGCCTTTTGCCAACAAGGGTGTAGGGAAGCTTGAGAGTAAGTGGTGGGATCAATGGTGGAGGAAATGTTGCAACAGAAAGCCTTATAAGGCAATGAGCACTTATCATATGAAATAACAGAGGATAAAGGATAGAGAGGAGGAGTACCTTGTGAATGATTGGATAAACTGGAGAAACTACAATGAAAATCCGTCAAGTAACCAGGTTTGTGAGTAATTATGGTTGAACGTCTAGAGGAACTGGTGAGTTATTTGGCTCAGTGTTGGAAGAAAGTTGTGTTAGGAGTTGATGTTGTGGAGAAGTCAGGACTGGAGGTGGTTGTGGGTTCAGTAACAGAAGAATCTGGTAAGGGAACAGGTTGAATTGGTGGAGTTTCTGGTGAGCTAAAAGTTGTAGAATCAAGGATATAGGTAGGTAACAAGGACTGTTCAGATATGGATTGTGAAGAAGTAGGTGGTCTGTTTTATGGAAAGGGAAGTGATCTTCAAAGAAGATCACATTTCTTGATTGAATCAAGTGATGTGAAATAAGGTCATATAAGACATATCCTTTGAGGCCCTCTTTGAACCCCAGAAATACTGTTTTGCTAGCACGTGTGTCAAATTTTGTTCTTTTTGCTGTCAAAGTTGTGGCAAGGGAAAGGAATCCAAAAGTTTTCAAATGAGTGAGTGAGGGTGGTTGGTTGTGAAGCATTTCAAAAGGAGATTTGTTGTGGAGAATAGGTGTGGGAATTCTGTTAATCAAGTGCACAGAATGTTGCACTGCAAAGTTCCATAGTTTGTGAGGTAATTGAGCTTGGAAGAAAGGAGCCCTAGCAACATTGAAGATGTGTTGATGTTTCCTCTAAACAAGACCATTTTGTTGGGGTGTCTCAACACAGGATTTTTGGTGAATAATGACTTTGCTAGAGTAGAAATCATTCATGAGAAATTCAACACCATTGTCACTTCTAAGGGTTTTTGAGTTTGGTTTGAAACTGAGTTTCTATATAGGCTATGAAGTTGGTTAAATGTGTGCGAGTTTCTGACTTGTCCTTCATGAGGATAAGCCAAGTGTATCTACTAAAAGCATCTACTAAAGTGAGAAAATATTTGTGACCATGCATTGAAGTGTGGGAATAAGGTCCCCAAATATCAGCATGAAGAATTTCAAAACAATGTGAAGTAGTGGAGTGCTAAGAGGAAATGTAAGTTTCCTTTGTTTTGCAAAATGACAAATGTCACATGGAATTTTATTATTATCAAAATGAATGAAAGGAAATTGACTTGACATACAATGATGCCTATCATGGGATAAGTGGCCTAGTCTCATATGCCAAAGTCTACTACTACTTATGTTTGGGATGGTATTGATGGACTTAGAATTTTGTGAAGGAAGGACAACATTACAAACAGAATTTGGCTCACTAACATGCTCAGTTACTTGTGTGGAGAACTTGTAAAGCTTCCTTTCCAATTTAGCTGATCTAATCATCCGCTTGGTATGGGCCTGAAACAGATAACAACCATCATCATCAAAGAATACATTAATCTTACTAGAAAGGGCAAGTTCTAGCACAGACATTAGGTTGGATCCAAAATTTTCAACATATAGCACATTGTAGAGTACAATGTCCTTGGTGATATGCACTGTGCCTATATGAGTGGCAACAGCTGAGGTGTGATTAGGACAGTTAATTGTGGTATGTGTGATAGGTTTATAGCTAGAGAAAAGTCTAAAATCAGAAATTATATGGTCTGTAGCTCCAGTATTTACTATCCAAAGTATAAATTTCTCACAAGATTCTTGATCAGCATAAGAATGTTGGCTTGATGCAGCATTGGAAGAGTGAATCTGAGCTGAAACTGTGTTGGCAGAATGTGCAGGTTTCTGAGATTGTTGAATGGATTGCTGCAGTATATCAAGAAAGCCCTTGTATTGTTCTGGTGTGAAGGACTGATTGTTGCCATTACTATCTATGTTCTTCTGATGTCCCTCATTTTCCTATTGCTCACTGTCAATCTGCACTGAATTAGTAGAATTCTTCTGGTTCTTGGCTTGATATGTTTGATAGCCCGGGGGAAAACCATGAAGGAAATAGCAAGTATCAACGGTGTGATTTGTTTTATTGCAATGAGTGCATAGTCTAGATTTCCCTCTCCCTTGTCCACGGCCAAACCTTCCCCTACCACGAGAATTATTTCCTCCTCTATTAAAACTCTGTACATGGTTGGCCATTGGTGCAGGTTTCACCTCATTATCAGTATCAGGTGATGCAACAGGAGTGTACGTTAACATTTAGATTGCGTTCTTGTTGAATAACAAGGGAGACAGCTTTAGTAATATGAGGTAAGGGTTCCATCATCATAATTTGGCCCCTTACAGTAGAAAATTCCTCATTGAGGCCTTTCAAGAACCTAATTGTCTGATCTTGAGATCTAAATTTCTTAACATTTTGTAAAGCAATACAAGTGCAGGGAATTACACATGTGTAGGCTTCACGGGGACGAAAGCTATCAAGTTCGTCCCAAAGAGATTTTAATTCAGTGTAGTAATCGGAAACATCACGCGTATCTTGTGATATCTTGTAAATTTCTTCTTGAATATCCCCAATTTTGAACATATCCCCTTGATCGAAGCGATCCCAGAGATCTTTCCAGGCATCATAAGCCTTATCGAAGAAGATGATGGACTTTCCCACACTCGCAGAAACAGACTTCTGTAACCATGCCAGAGCGAGATTGTTGCACCTAAACCACTGGTTGTATAGCGTATGCGTCGGTGATGGTGCGGTGATGGTTCCGTCGACGAAGAACAACTTATTCTTCGAAATGAGAGACACACACATGGATCGTATCCATGGTTGAAAATGCTTGCTTCCTTCCAACGCCGGTTGCACAAGAACCACTGCCGGAGATTCATTTGGGTGAATATAAAAAAGGATTTGAGCAATTAGTCGTGAAATCAGCATATTGACTCAAATTCTGGTTCGCCATTGAGACGATGAACGAATTGAACAATCAATTGAATGGATCTAAAAGAGATTGGGAAAAACCCTAAAAGGAATCGAAGGAATTTTGCGATTGCGAGAAGAGAAAAAAAAATTCGATTGCAATCGGAACAAGGAATGTGTTCAATTCGAAAGGAAGATACAGAAAAGAAGAAAAAGAATGGCGTAACCAGAGCTCAAGAATTGAGTTCTGATACCATCTTGGTTTCAGCCATTGAAGAGGGAAAAGCAAAGCTTGATGAAGAAAGCATTTTCTGTATATTCACATTAACTCAACTGTACAGTTACAATGAATATATATGAGGGATAAAAAACCTCTAACTATTAACTAAAGTGTAGTTAAATAACTAACTAAAGTGTAGTTAAATAACTAACTAATTACACTTAGTCTAACTAGAGAGTATTTACGGTATGCATAATATATTTACAATATTAACAAGTATGATAAGATGGATGAGCTATCGAATGAGCAAGCACAAATATTTTATAATCTATTGTTAGATGCAAACAAGTCATTGTTTGAAGGTTCATCAAACTCAAAGTTATCGATTTTTGGGAAGCTTTTAGCTCTCAAATTTTTGAGTAATACTTCTGAGGTGGGAATGGACTTGGTATGTGATATGATATCAAACATGACACCTATTAAAGAAAATTTGCCAAAAAATTTTTATGAGGCTAAGAGGTTAGTTTCTAAGTTGGGATTGGAAGCTAAAAGGATCGTCTATTGTGCGAAAGGTCACATGTTGTATTATGATAATGATTTTGGTAAAAATGATGGTGAGCTACTTGAATGTAAATTTCATAAAGCGTTGAAGTCAATGTTCTACTTGCCAATAATTCCAAGGTTGCGGAGTTTTTTGCATTTAGAGATTTAGTTTATGACAATTTTTAGTTTATCGGTTTTATTAACGGTTTTCTAACACTTGTAGAAGGGGGAATCAGTACCTGATATCTCCAGATAGCTATAGGCCAAGAGATGAGAAGAGATGTTTTATTCGCAATAAATGGCGAAGGTAATGGGTCCTAAAAGTGTTTCGAGAAGTATGAAAGCCATAATTGGATTCTACGTGAAAACTATTTTTTCCTCTAAAAATATATTGAACTTGAGGCTGGTACATAAACCTGTCAAGTGGTGAACCCAGGATCTAATTCGAGTCCTCTTATTTTATCGCTTTCGAATTCATTTGTTTGACAGATAAGTAAACCAAATTTCCTGGAAAACAAGAGTATAAGAGGTTGTAAGCTTTCTCTTTGTGGAAGCTACAGAATTCCTCAAACTCAGTTGAGGTGAATTCCCCACCTCTATATGTTCTAAGGCATCCAATACTTTCACCACTCTCCTTTTCAAGTTCAGCTTTGAACTTCTTGAAAATTTCCAAGGCTGCTAACTTTGCCTCTAGGAAATACACTCACGCTCTTCTTGAGAAATCATCTATAAAAGTAATGAAATATCTTTTTTTGCTATTTAACTCAGGCTTTAGTGGTATACATATATCTGAGTGAACCAGGTCAAGCCCCCTCCCTAAAAAATTTCTTCTTTGGGAAAGTATCATTATGTTGTTTCCCTATCAAACAACTGCTACAGACTTTATTCTCTTCATTAAGAGGAGGCAAGCCTTTCACCATTTATTTTTGAGCAAGAAGTCTCAATTTAGACACACCAATATGCCCAAATTTGCAGTGCCACGGTTGTGCCAACTTCTCACATTCTGCCTTAAAACAGTTTGAAACACTTTTGAAGCAAGAACAAGTAACATTCTATTTCCAAACATTTTTTACTACATAATTAGGCCTTTCTCATCATGATAAATCCTGCAAGTATCATCTTAATTTGAATGCTATAGTTAAACCCCATTCTTGTAATTGCCAATTTTCAACAAATTATTCTTTAATTCAAGTATATAATATACTCTTGGTATAACCTGAATTAACACTCTTCTTCTTAGCTTCACATGTCCCTTACCCATAACCATCATCTTAAAGTTATTTCCCAATTTTACAGACACTCTAAAGTTTTTTTCTAATTCATAATAACACTCCTTTTCCCCACTCATGTGAATGCTACAACGAGAATCAAGAAACCATGCCTTGCTTTATGTAGAAATCTTTGAATCAGAAGTGGCCATCAAGAGCATTTCCTCCTCTTCATGATTGTCATTCAATTCCTAACTTGGACATTCATTTTGATAATGTCCATGTTTGTACACTTGAAACATTCGATCAAGTCTTTATTTGTTTGCATGCTGTGAAGACCCAATTTTAACCGGTATTTTTTCGTTGTTTTGGAAAAAAAATCCCAAAATTGTTATTTGTTATGCATTTCTCTCTCCACCATAGCCCTCTCTCCCTCCCTGGAAATCACTCTCATCTCCCCATTTCTCTTTCTCTCTTAGTAAGTCTCAATTTGAGATTTAGGGATATCAACTCCCACCGTTTTCTTACCCGTGATCCCCCCCCCCCCGGTTTTTAATTGTTTTATCTTATTATTGCTTTCGTTTGTTATAATTTGCGAACCCATAAATATTTTCAAAATTGTAAATTTTAATAAAAGGAAAAGGGAAAAGTCGAAAAAAAAAAGTTATATTTCAACTTTCTTAAAAATGGCGTTGAGAATGAGAACAGTTAAAGTGAGCCTACCTACATTGCAATCGATCGCTGGCCTGCCCGTTGCCTCTCTCGTTGCCGCTCCCGTTGCCGCTCTCGTTGCCGCTCCCGTTTCCTCTCCCGTTGCACTCCCGTTGCAACTCTCGTTACAAATCTAAATTGCAGAAAGTTAAAAAAATTATGTATCTATCTCATATAAATAGACTCAGGTAGGATTTAATTAGTCAGAATATTTGAAAATAATAATTATTCTGAAAAAAATGAAATGTTAAAAGTAAATGTTAATAAAAATTGTGAAAATAAAAAAAAATGTTAAAATAAATGTTGAGTAGAAAAAGAGAGAGAATTGAATTAAAAAATAAAAATAAATGCTAAAAGTAAATTTCAATTTTGTGTTAATTCATTGCTACTTTTATGTGTTTGCATCTATTCAATTCCCTTTTTTTTATGTGTAAGCTATTTTTTTTTTCCAATTTTGACACTCTCTAGTCAAGTTGTTACTTTTTTTTTCATTTGTATATCAAACCGGCAGCTGGCAGCTTTTTATATGTCGGTCGCAGTAAACTTTTTTACATGTAAAAAAAAGCTGATTTTTTAAATCTAAAAAAGTTGCCAGTTTTTTGTCCTTTAGCTGAAATTTGACAAAAATACCCCAATTTTTGTACACATGGCATTTTTGTAAGATGTCTAGTTTGGTGAACTTGCTAACACTTGATTTTATTATAGAAGAAGATAGAAGAATATTAGATTAGATTAGATTATATTAGACAATAGACACTTTTTACACCCTTTTTTTAATATCCTGCAACCCTTCCCTTGTTCCATGCTAATGGCTTTTGAGTGTAAAGTTCTAGTTGCCACCATTTTAGGCTCTTCTATTTGCACCCCGTTTATTTTTATTTAAAACTGCCCACCTCTATTTTTTAAAATGGACTTTTATTGCTCACCATCCATTTAAAAATGACTTTTACGCCACATTTATTTTAGTAAAAAAAACATTTTCTCACAATAATACAAAAAATAAAGATTGGCTAATATGTGACATCTTGTCGATCCCGGCTTAAGACGCCTAAGTTGTACAGTTTGGTGATCTTAAACCATTTTCAAAAAATTAAAATCAATCAACAAACAAACTTTTTTTCAAAAAGAACTATGTGACTTTCGAGTTCCTCATTGCACCAGAGGATACGTAGGAGCGGAGCTTCCCCGTCAATTCAAAATATAATTTTTTTCTAATTTAGTCATTCGTTTTATTTCTTTTTAAATAATTTATATTTTTATCAAATGTTACTCTTTTAATTTTTGGGGTACACAAATTTTCTAAACTTATTGATAACTTGCACAATCAAATTTAAAGTAACTGTTTTATCACAGATGCATTATGGGTGTTTAAGTTTTCGCCATTCCCTATGCATAACCGACTCCCGAATCCAATTAGTTTAAGCACCAAATATTTTAAAACACGTTTTTTTTTTCCAATTTTCCAATTCAATAAATTGGATGGTGACTCCCAAAATTAAACATTTTTGAGTCGCCCCGGTCACGACACATGCCTCTACCTCGTCCACCCCTATTTCCTCGACCTTTGCCTCTACATCCCGTTCTTCTAGAAACTGTAACCTTAAGTGTTGACTCCTCCTCATTGGACTCTTTCGTTCTTTGCTCATGAATCGATAGACTAATTTGGAGTGTATCCATGGTAATCAGTGGTTACATTTTTTGATTCCTCAATAGAACAAACAATGTATCTGGATTTAGTAGGCATAGAGCGAAGTATCTTTCCCACCACAACTATTTCTTCCATATTTTATCCATGTACAGGCTTCCATCTTGTTGGCGATGACTAAGGTTCTTGAAAATTACTCATTCACACTCTCTTCTTCCTTCATTCCCAAGAGTTCAAATTCTCTTTGTAGCGCTTGCAATTGCTTCCTCTTCACCTTTGTTGATCCTTGATATTTCATTTTCAAGGAATCATAAATGTACTAGTATTTTACCCGTGCATCCGCACGGGTGACACTATATTATTTATAGGCTTAAATATGTTTTAGGCCCCTGCAAATATAGGGTGTTTTGGTTTAAACCCCTGCAAAAAAAAAAATTTGTTAAAAGCCCTTGCAAAATGAAATATTTTGTTATAAGTCCTTCTCAACATATCCAGTAATCATAGCATTCCATGTTAAGGCTAACATTTTAGTCATAGAAGGGCTTATAACAAAATATGTCATTTTGCAAGGGCTTTTAACAAAAAAAAATTTTTGCAGGGGCTTAAACCAAAACACTCTATATTTGTAGGGGCCTAAAACATATTTAAGCCTTATTTATATATTGCTATGAAGTCATAACAGTATTGAAATTATAATAAGTTTAGTAATTTATACATTTAAACAGTATTTTGGCATGTTATTAGTGTACAAAAAGATAGATAGTAAATAATTTGTAACCTATTTTCATAAGACGTTAAAAATATCTCGTTGCTGCTCTCGTTGGTTCTCCTGTTGTTGCTCCCGTTGGCGCTCTCGTTGACGCTCTAGTTGACGCTCTCGTTGGCGCTCCCGTTGCCGATCGTGCTGTCCGTCTCTCGTTTCCGCTCCCGTTGGCGCTGTCGTTGAAATGAATGATTTTCGTAGTTTTAATAGACAAATTATAGTAAATAGTAAATTTTAGATCATTTAATATTAATTTAACCATTTTAATAAAATTATTAAAATATTTTAAAAAGTTATTTTGAATTTTTTGTTAGTGGTTAAATTATTTTTGACAATTGTTAGTAGTTAAATTGATTAGTTTTAGTAGTTTCAGTAGATTATAGTAAATAGTAAATTCTAAATCATTTATATCGTTCATTTTAATTTAATTAATGATTTTTTTAGAAAAAATAATTTTGGAATTTTTGTTAGCGGTATGGTTTTTTTGACAATTGGTAGTGGTTAAATTGATTGGTTTTGGTAAAATATGTATATAAAGTCAAAAAAATAGAGCTAGAAAAAATATTGACATGAAAAAAGAAGAAAAAAATAAACGAGAGAATTTGAGAAAGATAGAATGATTGATGAGGAGATAGAGAAAATAATTGTAATGAAAAGAAATGAGAGAATTTGAGAAAAATAGAATGATTGATAAAGAGAGAGAAAATAATTGAAGTGAAAAGAGAGAATAAAAAAGTAAGTTAGTAAAAATAAGTGAATAAAAGTACAATATTGCCCCAAAAAAATGTGAGGTGTCAAATAAAAAAGTGTCTAGTTTTGTAAATTTGCTAGCATATGATTTTATTATATTGTATTGATTTTCGTAGTTTTAATAGACAAATTATAGTAAATAGTAAATTTTAGATCATTTAATATTAATTTAACCATTTTAATAAAATTATTAAAATATTTTAAAAAGTTATTTTGAATTTTTTGTTAGTGGTTAAATTATTTTTGACAATTGTTAGTAGTTAAATTGATTAGTTTTAGTAGTTTCAGTAGATTATAGTAAATAGTAAATTCTAAATCATTTATATCGTTCATTTTAATTTAATTAATGATTTTTTTAGAAAAAATAATTTTGGAATTTTTGTTAGCGGTATGGTTTTTTTGACAATTGGTAGTGGTTAAATTGATTGGTTTTGGTAAAATATGTATATAAAGTCAAAAAAATAGAGCTAGAAAAAATATTGACATGAAAAAAGAAGAAAAAAATAAACGAGAGAATTTGAGAAAGATAGAATGATTGATGAGGAGATAGAGAAAATAATTGTAATGAAAAGAAATGAGAGAATTTGAGAAAAATAGAATGATTGATAAAGAGAGAGAAAATAATTGAAGTGAAAAGAGAGAATAAAAAAGTAAGTTAGTAAAAATAAGTGAATAAAAGTACAATATTGCCCCAAAAAAATGTGAGGTGTCAAATAAAAAAGTGTCTAGTTTTGTAAATTTGCTAGCATATGATTTTATTATATTGTATTGATTGATTGATTGTATTGATATTGATTGATTTCCCTATTTTCTTCTTCAAGATTGTCTCCATATATAATTCTTGATCGGTCGCTTGAAAGGGGTAGTTCTTGACTTTTAAATCCATAAGCATTGCCCAATGGTTTGCACAAATGTCTTCTCCTCCATCGTCATAATGCACCCGCTCTTTGCTTCTTGAAATAAATAAACTGTGATTTACTTTTCTTGTTCTTGATTAAAAATCTGCTACAGCTACTGATACCAAATGCTAATCACAATGTTGATGGTAATTCTGAATCTCAATCTTATTCATTGTGTGTACTCAATTGAGTATTTATACAAAACAAGCTCAAACAGTATAAGCCAAAACTGAATGGCTTTCAACTAACTACTTCGAACAGAAAAAAACTGAAAACTAACAATGCTAATTGGGCTAAGCCCAACGGCTACAGAAAGCCCAATAGCAACAACAATTAGCAACCAAACGTTGAAAGATAATTTTGTTTCTTATGTACCAAAGGGACCATACTCCCACCAATCAATTAAGAACTTCACTCTCTTAGTCTTATTCCCCGCAAAAATTCCACCATGTAGCAAAAACTTTTGGATCCCTTGACGATGACATACAACATGAAACCCAAGTTTCTCCATACATTATAGGAAAATGGGCTCTCAAAGAATAGATGATTAATATCCTCATCATGTCGACCGGCAATTATATTGGTTTCTCTAATAAACCAAACTACAAAGTAATATAGGGACTGGTTGTCTTTATCTGTGCTTGGATGCAATTATGTTATATGCATTACTTATGTTAATGAAATGGCAGTCAATTCATAATTTAGACAGAACACATAAATTAACTTAATGGGATAAGGGCAATGAGACATTTTTTTGATTAGGAGGGCAATGAGACATTGTGACTGTGATAAGTGGTAACAACAACAACAACAAAATATACTCTCCATCAATTGGGACAACATACATCATCAACAAATTTAATTTAATGAGTAACAAATGAAACAATGTTGTACACAGTGATAAAATATAGAGTAAAGACTCAAATTGGTCTCTAACAATATTCTAGCGGGACAAATTCATCTCTAACAATTTTTTCGAGACACATTAGTCCCTGACATTTTCAAAACGGAAAACGTTATTCCCTTATTCCCTCCGTCCCTTCAGCTGTTGCAGCTCACTGAACGCCTCCAACGTGGAACGTTAAGTGCCGTCGTGTCAGTTAAGTGTCCACTACAAGAAAATCGACGATTTCCGACGGCAAAATCCGTCAGAAACGCACTGATTTTCGTCGCAAATCAACGTTTCCGACGGACTTTCCGATGGACGAATTTTCGTCGCAAAAGTGCTCGTCGGAAATAGTTTCCGACGGATAGTTTCGTCGCAAAGGTATCCGTCGCAAAGTCGTCGGAAACCCGTCGCAAATTTTCGTGGGAAAGTTGTCGCAAATACTGACACCTTTTCGTCGCAAATCCGTCGCAAATGCTTCGTGTTTTCTTAATTAAATAGTACAATTTCGTCGCAAATGTTTAAAATGTCGCGCAAATTTCGTCGCAAATGTTTAAAATGTCCTCGCAAATTCAAAAATTACCCATGAAAATTTCGTCGCAAATTCCGTCGGTACGAAAAAAAATTATGTTTATAAAAATTAGCCATTTGCCAAATCAATTACAGACTCAAAAATTCCCTGCTAATTCAATTCAGACTCAATTTCAGCTTCAGACAGTATTTGTATATCAACCATTCAAGGAGCTATTCCTACTAACATTTCATATAACAAAACATTCAAGCCAGAGTAATGAAAAATAATAAAAACATCATCACTATAGGAAATCATTAAACATATTACCAGAAACATGATACAGGCTACACTGAAACATTCAAAAGTATAGCAGACTCAATTACATTCAAAAGTATAGAAGAAACATTCAAAGTGTTTCCATGCTTCCCCATCAGACGGATGGCGCAACACGCCGGGACATCTATTCTCAAAATGCCACGTCATTTCCCCTGCAGTGTGCTCGGATGCAAACATTCTCTGCAACCTTGGAATTATTGGCAAGTAGAACATTGACTTCACCGGAACTGGTTTATTCTTGCTACTATTCCCCCTTTTGCGATACCTCGACGCATTACAAAATTTGCATTCAAGTAGCGCAGCATCATTTTTCCCAAACTCATTATCATAATACAACATGTGACCTTTCGGACAGCAATCAATCCTTCTAGCTTCCAATCCCAACTTAGAAACTAACCTCTTAGCCTCATAAAAAGTCTTTGGCAAATTTTCATTCATAGGCGTCACAGCTGACATCATATCACATATCAAGTCCATTCCCACCTCAGAAGTATTACTCAATGATTTGAGAGCTAAAAGCTTTGCACAAATCGATAACTTTGAGCTTGATGACCCTTCAAACAATGGCTTGTTTGCATCTAACAACAGATTATAAAATGTTTGTGCTTGCTCATTCGGAAGCTCATCCATGTTATCGTACTGTTGCTCCTCAAATGACACATTCACCCCAAGACCGTCACAAACCATATTCTGCATCAAGTCGATTTGTTCACCACGTCCTATATCCGCGGAATTACTTGAAGAACTCCTGCAATTTTCACCAATCAATGGGACGACATCAAACCCTTCTTCACCATTACTAGTCCAAATCCAATAATTGGGCCTAAACCCAATTCTCTTCAAGTGTTTAATGACCTCCGTAGGACTGTTAATCTTTCCACATTCACATTTGACGCACGGACATCGAATCCCACCTTCAACTCTAAATTGTTCTTGACTAATTGCAAAAAGAACAAACTCCCACACGCCATCTACAAAAGATTGTTTCAAACGCGCTCTTTTTGGAAACAACCTATCATACATCCAAAGGCGGTGCGAAGGAGGAAATTCCATTCTGCACATTTAAAATTGCCGATATATCAAATAGAGAACGATGGATGTCCATCAAGAGAGAGAACGTGAAATGTATTTAAACGATGGATGTCCACCGAGAGAAAACGAGACATGATACATTTCATATCATATTAGCTAATTTCAAATTAAAGAAAGCACTTAGCTAATTTCATATTAGCTAATTTCAAATTAAAACTATAGAGCTAATTTCAAATTAAAACTATAGAGCTAATTTCAAATTAAAGAAAGCAAATATAGAAAAAATCAAGTTACTTAACAAATTCAATATACTTTTACTCATGCCCAAATATTGCATCCATCCATATTCAATCAATACTTTTACACATAACTATCTAGACAATGACATATTAAATCAATCCCTCTTCCAACATCAATAAGTTGTCAAGAGTGGGGAAAAAAGATTAAAAACACCAAGACCAAGGAATCTAATTGTTGTGACCAAGGAAAGAAAAGCACAAACAGGTAAGAGGCATCAAGACCATCCAGCTTCCATTTCAGTTTGAATAAAGCATGTAGATGTATGAAGGAAAAGCATGTAGATGAATGAAGGAAAAGCAATTATCAACACCAACAGATTCTGAAAAATGAAGTAAAAGCATGTACATGAATGAAGGAAAAACATTTATCAATAAGGGAAGTGAAGCGATTACATCCATGTTTGTTTTCTACATGCTTTTCCTTTATGAAGTAAAAGCATGTACATGAATGAAGTAAATGAAGTAAAAGCATGTACATGAATGAAGGAAAAACATTTAACAACAACAACAAATTCTAGAAAATAAAGGAAAAGCAAGTAAAAGCATGTACATGATTAATTTTTGTGATTCGTAAGTGTTTACAGATTTTTCAAACTTATATAAATGTGCATACAAATTCATATATATGCATATAAAACACCATTAGTAAGCTTCAATTCAAAATACTAATTAGAAAGTCATACATAAATCAAAGTACTACAACTTAACAAGTCATACATAAGCAGTAAGATAAGCGATTAATAAGTATTAACATATTTAGTATTAGTATTATATATTATTGAATAGGTATTGACATTCTTTTAACAAAAAGAAATAGTTTACTCAGGAAGTGAATGACACAAACACAGAAGCAAAGTAAAATCAAAATAGAATGCAAAACAAAGGTTAATAGAATACAGATGCAAAATAGAATACAAATTAATAGATTCAAAAACAAAATAGAATACAAAACAGAGGTTAATAGAAGTAAAAAAGATGTTCATAGAACCAAATATAGTAGAAACAGTAGAGACATTGAATTACACAAATGCAAAATGAAAGAAAAGCATCACACAGCAGCTGCGAAAGAAAAGAAGCAGTTTCTTCTATAGTTTTACACACACACACGCATGCAAGAATATTCTTCAGCAACCCATTACCATTACACAACAAAAATTCAATCACTAATTAAGCAGATAGGTACAACATAATTTATGATTCGAAGAAAGTTGCAGAAATCGATCAATAGAGTAGTTTAGAGAATGACTTACATGGTAGGGTTTGCCAATTGGTGATTTTGTAGCAATGTTTTTGATGACAAAACCAGCTGCAGCAACAGAGTGGAAAAGGTAAGAACACGATTCTGGAAATTGCTTGAATGGATGAACCCCTCAAAGATAACTAATAACAATAGTAGTATATCATTTGAAAGACTGGATGGTAAAGATGCATGTAATGTTAGTCAATATCCTAGAGTTGACTTTAGCATGTAATGTTAGTCAATATCTCAAGAACTCCAAGATGAACAAATGTGTGGGGACAAAAGATGCATCAAATTGCTATAAATTTGAATAACTTGAATTTTTAGTGCTCTTGCCATGATACTGTTATATCCAAATCTAAGTAATGTAGATTTATTTCCTGTATTTGTGAAGGTCTACTGCAGCAGCATAAGTTAGAGGAAGCTGGTTTCAAAAATGTAGCATGCATAACATCTGGCCTCCAATCTGTGAAACCAGGTTTAGTTAATCAATGACTCTTTTTTACCTTCAAATTTCAGCTTATGTTATAGGATATGTATTTAAATGTATCCATTCTGTAGGGACATTTGACTCTGTTGGTGATGTGGAAGGGCGCTAATATTAGTATGGCTATAATGCTCAAAAGTCAAAACCATTTTGTTTACCCCACTGCGGTAGTATTCTCCATTAAGCAATGACTATACCCATTTCCAATGTTTAAGATATCAGTTATTTCAAATATACTACGTTAGTAGGACAATGTGTTATGCAGTGCTCCTTTGAAAGATTGGATGATAACTAATAACAATAAATTGTAAATTGACACAAACTAATAAAAAGGAAACAAAAGCAGATAAATTACTGTTTCTATCTTCAATTTTAAGTTTAGGGTTTTCAATCAATTTAGGGTTTTCATCAAACAATCAGGAAGAGAGAAGAAGAAAGCTACATACCTGTGCTTTTCAGACTCAGAAGCACGCAGGAAAAGAGAAGATGAAGAAAGCTTCCGTTGATGGCTTCGCGGAGGAGGGCTTCGCTGTTCTCGCGAGAGAGAAGAAGAGAGAAGGCTTCGCGGAGGAGGGCGGTGGAGGACGGAGGAGGGCTGTGGAGGACGGAGGAGTGCGGTGGACGACGGAGGAGTGCGGTGGAGGACGGAGGAGGACGGACGAGGGCGGTGGGGGCTGGAAGAGGGCGGAGGAGAGTGAGTGACAAAAAGGTGTAAAATGAGAACTAATGAAGCTGCGCAGGATTTTATGAAACTTTATAGTTTGCGACGGATATTTGACATTTCCGACGACAATATCCGTCGGAAATTTGCGACGGCCAGAAAACTTCGTCGCAAACGTGAGCGGAAAGTTTAGTGCCTGTTCTGCTGAACTTTTGCGACGACGTTTTCGTCGCAAATCCGTCGGAAATTGCGACGGATAAGGTTTCGTCAGAAATTTTCGCAGGAAACAAGGTTTATTCTTGTAGTGTGTCATCGTGTCACGTTCAATGCCACTAAAACATTATTTTGGGCCAAATTAGTCCTTGACTTTACAAATTTGAATTTTTTTTAAAAAAAGGGACAAATCAGTCGCTGCGCATTTTGGGATAAATTGGTCCATGGTCATCATCTTCCTTAAATTTCTAGTTTCTAAACCAGAAACCATTCCATGTAAAGAAAAACGCAGAAAGAGAGAGGAGAGAAGGAGCAGCTAGGTAAGTGAAACCCATTCTTTGTGTGTCATTTTTGTTTGCATTTCACATGTTGATTTCTGTACGTTCATTCCTATGACTCATGATTCTCAATAACGAAAATAGCAATAAACGTACAGAAATCAACATATGAAATGCAAACAAAAATGACACACAAAAAATGGGTCAAAACGATAAAATGAGTTTCACCTACCTAGGAGCTCCTTCTCTCTCTCTCTCTCTCTCTCTCTCTCTCTCTCTCTCTCTCTCTCTCTCTCTCTCTCTCTCTCTCCTACATTTTGTTTTATAGAGAATGGTTTATGGTTTAGAAACCAGAAATTTGTGGAAGAGGATGACCAGGGATTGATTTGTCCCTTTTTAAATTTTTTTAAATTTGTAAAGCCAAAGACTAATTTGGCTCAAAATAATGTCTTACGCGGCGTTTAACGTGACACGATGGCACTAAACGTGTCATGTAGGAGGCATTAAGTGAACTGTCAACGGTTGAAGGGATGGAGAGACTAACGTGTCCCATTTTAAAAATGTCAGGGACTAATATGCCCCAAAAATTAGTTTATGATTACAAGTTTGTGAGGAATTAGTTAGCACTTTAATTAGTTAGTTTGTCGATCCTAATATAAGCTCTATATATACAGCATCATAAACTCACTTTTGTATCGTTTTCAATTAATATGATTCCTTATGAGCTTTTACCTCATGAGTACACGTATATTCTCTACCTCTCGCGTGAGTCTGATTTTGTCATAAGATGAGACACGATATTGATCACGCAGTTCGACCAAACTTTGCCTACGTCTGCGACTACAGAGCAGCTGTAGTTCCGTTTTATTGATTGTATTTCGATCGTTCTTGAGTACAAACACTAAGGAGTTTAAATAGGCTATTCTATGTGAAACCCTAACGGGCCTGGGCCGAATACATATATAACTAAATCTACTATTTACAAACATCTTGATTTCCTTATTCACAGCCCCCCTCAAATTGATGCGGGTCATCAAGGAGCATCAATTTGCTAATAAGAAACTTATGGTGTGGACAAGGAAGAGCCTTGGTCAAAATATCTGCAACTTGAAACTGGGTATTGATATGAGGGATGGATATAACATGATTATCATAGGCTTCACGAACAGCATGATAATCAACTTCAATATCCTTAGTACGCTCATGAAAGACCGGATTTGCAACATTCTAAATGGCACTTGTATTGTCAGCATAGAGAGATGTCGGTTCGGTTTGAGGAAATCCAAGTTCACCCAGAAGACCACGAAGCCACAGAATTTCGGAGCATGCCGTAGACATAGCACGATACTCCGATTCAGTTGAGGACTTAAAGACTCTTGCTTGCTTCTTACTTTTCCATGAGATCAACGAAGAACCAAGAAACATGCATCAACCAGTGACAGAGCGGCGAGTGTCAGGACACCCACTAGGAAAGAATAAACCCCGTTGAGAGATACCTTTCAAGTAGCGAATTATGCGACGAACCTCTGCCAAGTGAAGATGACGAGGAGAATGCATGAACTGACTTACTTGCTGAACAGCAAATGAAATGTCGGGTCGTGTAATGGTCAAGTAGTTAAGACTACCCACGAGCCGTCGATACAATAAAGGATCAGTTAAAAGTTCACCCTCATCACAGTGGTATTTGACATTAACTTCAAGAGGAGTATCCACAGGATTAGCGGATTGGAGGCCAGCCATAGCAATAAGGTCAGTGGCATACTTATGCTGATGGAGAAATATACCCTTAGAGGTAGAATGAACCTCGAGTCCAAGAAAATAATGTAAAAGACCAAGGTGTTTCATTTGAAATGAGGCTTGAAGCTTTTGTTTAACTTTCTGTATGGATGCGGCATCAGAACCAGTAATGATCATATCATCAACATAAAGAATGAGCAGAACAATGCCCGTAGATGTGCGGTGAATGAACAAAGACGAATCATACTGACTTTGAGTAAAAGAGAACCCAAGTAGAGTGGAACGGAATTTCTCATATCATGCTCTAGGCGCCTGTTTCAAGCAATATAGAGAGCGTTTGAGCTTGCACACCCCCTTAGATGAAGAGAATAGGCCCTGAGGGGGAGTCATATAAATATCTTCAGTCAGGTCGCCATGAAAAAATGCATTCTTCACATCCATTTGGTGGAGAGACCACCCATGAGAAGCAGCTATAGAGAGCACCATTCTAACAATAGTCATTTTAGCAACTGGTGCAAATGTCTCATCATAGTCAATACCATATTCCTGCTTGTTGCCTAAAGCAACCAGTCGAGCCTTGTACCGATCGATTGAGAGATCCATCAGAATTCAATTTCACAGAATACACCCATTTACAGTCTATGGGTTTGATACCAGGAGGTCAAGGAACAATATCCCAAGTGAAATTGTCCTGAAGGGCCTGAAGTTCCTCATTCATGGCATTTACCCAAGACACATCTTTAACAGCCTGCGAATAACAAGTCGGAATAGATGTGCCAGATAGAGAAGCAGTTAAAGCAGTATGTGAGAAAGCAAACCTGTCTGGAGAATATCTATCAGGTGATCGAGACGTTCTACCAGAACGCCGTGGTTCAGGCGGTATAGGATCAGGATCAGGTGGTGGATCAGCATCGGAAGGGGAAGTGGGAACGGGTCCTGGTGCAAAACATTCTATAGGTGAACGCGGGGTAGAAAATTGGGGAAGTATAGCAATATCATGCAGACCAGGAGAAGAGCAAGGAAACATAAACTGATTATCAAAAAATGTCACATTTCTAGAAATGCGAAAACGACGGTTAGAGACATCATAACACACAAAACCCTTATGAGAATGACTATACCCCATAAATGCACATTGAACAGATTGTGCTCCAAGCTTATGTCTTTCAGTTGATGGTAGGTGAACAAAACAGACACACCCAAAAGTATGTGGACTACGGTAATCAGGTTGAGTTTTAAAAAGGTGAAAGTAAGGAGAATCAAAGCCAATCGCCGTGGAAGGAAGACGGTTGATCAAAAAGACAGCTGTGGAAAGAGCCTCCACCCAAAATTTGGATGGAACAGAAGCCTGGAGAAGTAAGGTACGTGTCACATCTAACAAGTGACGATTCTTACGTTCTGCAACACCAACACAGATATCCAAGGAAGGAACGGGGTTCCTATTCAGCAAAGCACCTCGAACAACCTCAAATTCGGGACGAAGTTTCATGAAAAATTGATCCCGTTTACAAGTAGCATAAACATCTTGGACGGCCGAAAGTGATGGCTTGGGAACAGCAGCATAGATAATAGCAGAGTGTTCTGTCCATAAATTTAGAAAATCAGAATAGTATTCTTGAATCGACAAATTACCTTGTTTGTAATTTGCGATTTCTAATTCCAATTGAAAACGCTTGGCCGTATTGTCCTTGTTGTAAATACGCTGTAAATAATTCCGCATTTCCTGAGCGGTTGAAAATGATCACAAATTATTGATCATCTAAGGATCAATAGTACTGAGGATCCAAGAAATAATCTGAGCATCTTTGACTTCTCACGCGTCTAAGGCAATTTTATCTTCCGGCGCCTTAGAAACTCCATCAAGGTGATTCCATAATCCTTTGCCTTTGACATACATCTTGAATTGAAATTCCCAAGTAGCATAATTCTTACCTGTAAAACGAACACAAAAATTATCCCTTTCTTTCTCCGAAGCCATTGAAAAATTACTAAAAAAATTGATAATGAGAACAACACTTACAAAATCAACAACCAACACGTAGCCAAGTAAACCACAGAGAAGCACGCAAATATATCACAGCTGCAACGAGAAGTAGAGAAAAAACTCAACCGAACCAGCGACAACGAAACCCACGGAGAAGCCAACCGAGATCACCAAAAATCAGGAACAACAAGAACACACACACCACCAGGCAGCGAACCCACACGCGAACCCAACAAGAAGCCAACAAGAAGCAACGAAACTCAACAAGAAGCCCAACGGCAACGAACGACACAAGAAGCCGCTCGCGAACGGCAACGAAACCCAACAAGAAGCCACTCGCGAACCACACGCGAACAGCAAGAAGCCCAAGGAAGGAACAACAGGCAGCGAACGGCGAAGAAGATGCGCACAAGATGTGCACAGCACCAGCGAAAAGCAGAAACATGACGCGCACAGATGCGCACAGCAAACACAAGATGCGCACAGCGAGAAACACGAACTAAGGAGATGCGCACACCAAGAAAGGGGAAATCGCACAGAACAATTTCGCAACAAGAAACAGGAACCAAGGAAACAAGACCTAGTTTGATACCATGTCCTAAGATGAGACACGATATTGATCACGCAGTTCGGCCAAACTTTGCCTACGTCTGCAACTACAGAGCAGCTGTAGTTCCGTTTTATTGATTGTATTTCGATCGTTCTTGAGTACAAACACTAAGGAGTTTAAATAGGTTATTCTATGTGAAACCCTAACGGACCTGGGCCGAATACATATATAACTAAATCTACTATTTACAAATATCCTGATTTCCTTATTCACATATCTATGTCTATACGACTATGATTCTTTATAATAACCATAAACCAAACTAAATTAACCACAAATTTTAGCCGTTAATAAGTACGATTTTGAGGTGTTCAACTACATGTAGACTTGTGAGTCAAAAAAAAAAAACTACATGTAGACTTGAATGCTTAAAAGTCATAGTTAGTTACAAATTCCTGATTAATTGATTTCAATTAATGGTTAATGAGTCACCCACTTATCAACTACCTATTAAACAGAATTAAACACAATTGTAAACTTCCTTAACAATGTGTGAAGAGTATTGGAAACTTTTGGTGCCAAATAAGACTGCTAAAAAATGATAGCAAACAAAATTAAATTTTGTGTTGAAAGTTGAAACAACGTGGTGGGATCAAAATATACAGAGGTAGGAGAGACATCTAAGATCTCTGTGACATAGTACTTCCTCAAATTCCATGCACGTACACGCCTGTAGATTGCAAATACCACTAGCAGCCATAAAACAATCGAAGGGACATAGATTCGATGGTGTTTTAACACTTGAATTGAAAAGCTATTGTTTTTGTTTTTTCCTTTGGATCACGTGATTTCATAGCTATTATTTTCTTTTGGGCTGGCCTGGATGGATCCCTATAAAGATCTCCAGTATCTTATAAAACAGTGCCCCACGAGATTTTCTGCCTTTCTCATTTTCCACTGCAATTCAGTGTACTGCGTTTCTTTTCACTGTTTCATTGTCTGGGTTCACATCGTATACACAACCAAAAAATAATGTGAGTCTTATGAAACAACGTGGAATATTACTTATGAATATTAACTTATGCTTAAAACAGGGGAAATGTTTTTGATGAACTTAAAACAGGGGAATTAGCTAAAATAAAATAGGTTTTTTATTTTAGTATCTCGCTTTATCTATTAAACAAAATAGGTTTTTATTTTTATTTGATCAGTTAGTCAAGTGAAGAACGTTAAGATTTTGTTGTGAAATTGAAGAACCTTAATTAAACATAAGTGCATGAATAAGTTAACATGCGTACACAGTGGCAGATTTACTTGTAAAGATGTAAGGACAATTTCTTCCGCAAGATAAAAATATTTTACTTCATTATATTTAATCAAGATGAAATTTTAGGTGAATTTTGAATTTTTCAATAGCCATTTTAACCTTTTCTAGTAGTGTCACTTCTTTGGTAAAAAAAGTAGTGTGTCACTTCTATCTATTTTTTACCTAAATGAATGACTGCCAAATAGATCTAGTTTTTGTTTTGCGTTTTTCTTTGATTTCGTCGTACGAGTGCAGCGTTGTTTTGTTTGTCATCTTGGTGTGACGTTGTTTGCTTTCCCATCGTCTTGCAGTGTTCATTCGGTTCAGATTTACGTATCCACTTCGATCAATTACAGATTCAATCAATCATTTGGTCGTCAACGTTGCAGATCTGAAAGCATTAGTATTTCGGTCATTTTGGTTTTGTCATATTTGTATGCATTTCGCCGTTTTATGCTATTAACATGGGTGCTATGAGTTTGTTCACAGATTCATCCTTTTGGTTTTTAGCGATATTGAGTTTGTATAATTTTCGATGTATTCTCCATATTTGAATAAATGAATATTTTGTTTTAGTCAAAAAAAAAAAGTAATGTGTCACTTCTATGGTGCCATTTAAATCCATGCTATTGTGGTCTCTACCATCATCCTCAGTATTCAGGCCATATATTAATCAGCAAAAGGGGTACAATATTCCGATGCAATAACATCCAAAATCATGGGGGGTATTTCTGCTAACCACCCCTGAACCGGATTGGAGGATGCCCATTTAGCAAGTAAATGAGCAGCCTTGTTACAATTTCTAGGGGTGTGGGAAAGGGAAAATCCCACTAATTAGTAATTAGGCTCCAATTGAAATGCAGTAGTTTACAATAAGGCCCAGATAGGACCAACACAGTCTAACATTCTGAGCACAATACATACACCAGAGACAAACAATTTGTTTCAACTTCAATAGTTTTCAATATAAGTCTAATTGATTTTTTTCGATAAGCAATGTTGCATTAAAAGGAGCACTAGGGGTGCTCAAAACCACAAATACAATGATGAGATCACAGGTCGTTTATACATGAAAGTGCATTATTCCACCATAGTGATGGAATACAACAAGAATTCCTTCCCACCCTGTATTAGCTTCCGTCACAATGATAATTGGTAATTAAGCATAAATTGATATTTTTTTAGCTTCCATGTTATGCTAGTTAAGCATTTTTCAATAGCCGGAAAAATTTCACCATTCTCAGTTAACCGACATTTTGGCAATGTATTCTTTTTGCCAATGTTTTTTGGCTTTTATTTTTTATTCTTCAAGGCCGGAAAACTTCCAGTTCGCGGGGATAGTAGAGATAAAAGTTAGTAGTCAATTAGGTGGCTAGTTAATTAGCTATATCAACCATATGTGGTTTATCTCTGTTAACACCCAAAAATTGCCAAATTGCTTCTCGAGGGGGCCTCAGCTGAGGTGAGTGTTCAGCCGAGTCTACATGGGTTCACATATTCAAACTTCTAGCAAAGCAGAAGCAAAAGGGCTAGGAAATAGCCTACATCTCTCCTACCCCTTTTATATTCCTACACTATTTCCAAGTAAGTAGCCAAAAATGGAATGTCGGTAGCCTCTGCAAACTATAATTAGTAGGATGAGCTTCTCGAGAAGAAGAAAGGGGATAGTGGCTATTTTCCACTAAACATGCTAGTGGATGTTGTAGAGTAGTCTTTTCCTAGGTTTTAGGGCAAAAGATTTTATTGTAGGTTAATTTTAGTCGATCCAGCTGTTTTGGTGATCGTGGTAAGTTTTACGCTAGTGATCGTGGCTAACAGATACCTTTGTATATAAAGACTTAGCTTGTAAATATTTTAGACCCACGAAAATCAATCAAACATCTATTTTCAAGCGCTTTTACTTTCCTTTTACTTTATGCATCGCCATAGAGTAATCTTAAACTAGTTACTTATCTCCCACACCTAATCCCAACACTCTTTAGAGTTGTTAGGGAACTCATAACTGGGGAACAAAGTTCCTTCCTCGGTGTAATTTCTTGAAGAGAGGAATCACAAGGTTTGAACTTTTTGCCGATCCTCGGCTAGTTTAAAGTTTGACAACACTTTGTAATTACTTTTATCATTCAATTAGAATAGATAAGTTTCTACATTTCTTTCTCAAATCTTCTAATACCGATCGCTTCTTTTCTTCCCCCCAAACCTCTAGAAAACTGTTCTAGTTCATAACTAGGCCTAATGAAAATTTTAAATTATTTTTTAAAAAATTAATCAAAATAAAAACCGGAGTTTTTTTTTTAGAAAATAATGTTCAATTGACTATCAAATTTATATAAAAGAGAAGCCTAAAGTCTCAAATTTAAGAGTAAATTACTCTCCCCTCCCGTTAGAGATGGAAGAATTACACTGGCATCCTCACATGTTTCAAAATGTACACTCCCCTCCCTTAACAATTAAAATATATTAAATTTTAGTCCTTTTTATTTCATTATTTCAGTTTTTAGTTTTTGTACTCAAAACACTCTTTCCGGTTTTTCATCAAAAAAATCCTTTCTAAACGACACTCCATCTCTTTGTGTTCACCTCTTCTATGTCTTTTGTTCTCAAAATTTTGATAATTAATCCTTATTCTTAAAGGTTAACATTAATAAAACTCTCTGATTGAAAAAATAGTTTTCTTTTTATTTTTTAAAAAATTAGGGTTTAATATTAAAATCGAGAAAACAATATTGAAATCAGTTCATTTGTCATATCGAGTTTATATCTTTAAAACGATAAAACTTTCATATGTTTTGTAAAGAGATGCACCAATAATTCACCGTTTTTTTAAATCTTATTCCTGATTAATCTCCGATTTCCCTTCAGAGAAAAACGCTAAGCACTTCTTAAAATGGACTTAGTATAAGAAGATTTTTTTTTTTTAGTTTTTGGTTATTTGAATTTGAAAGATTTATCTTATCCCATAACTTCCCATTTCATTCCATCTAATTTACTTGTTCCGAGTGAAATGTGTCGTCGTCTTTTTTTCTATATTGGGAAGGTTCATTATCCAAAGGTTAAAGAAAGTTGTTATAAAGTAATACAGTGAAAGAGAAGATTGTGATTTGTTAAAAATATGTTCTTATGGCAAAAATGATTTTGTAAAATGATTGTTTTTGGAATTTTAATGAGAAATTAATAAGGAGGATTAAAATGTACTATATTGTTAAATTTTTTGTGAGAGAGCTTTGCCGCCCATTGTAGTCATACCCAGCCCGAGGGATTAGTCTCTGCAGTTGCACGCAGAGGATACCGGGTTTATACAAAAAAATGTACTATATTGTGATGTGATTGTAACTGTTATGAGAGGAAAATGTGTGTTTTAAAATAAAAGGAGAGGAGGAGTGTATACACACATCTCATGGGGGGGGGGGGGGGGGGGGGGAGGGGATTTCAATTTACTCTAAATTTAATGGCCTTACCTTAAGATTAGCTTTGAACCCAACCCTCACCTTATTTAGAATAAATCGTCTCCTATTTTTGTAAAAATTACCATATAATACAATAAAGTTCCCCACCCTGAAGACAGACTGTCTTGTGAGCACTTTTTTTATAAGCAAAGAATTTTTATTGATTAGGGGAGCACAAGAATTGTTCCGCCCATGTCGTTACAAATGACTAGAAAAGGGGGGCTCGTTAAAACCCCCAGGGGCCAAAACCCAAAGGGAAAAAGACCCAAAGAGGAAATAGAGTACCCCAAACGACATTATTGATCAAATTTACAGAGTAGTAATCTCATATTTGTTGCATTTGTTACATCATACTGACTACACCCACAAATTTCTCATTGAAATCCTCCACTAGAATGTCATGTGCCAACTAACCCGATCCCAACCACATCCTTTTCTGCTCTGTATTACCAACAACAACGCTTAATAATACTGGCTCTCCATTAAGATCATCAACTTCACAGCTATAATAGTCTCCGCAAAACCCCACCTGCCTTTCATATGCATAATGCCATACTCCGTTATTTCTTGTTCATACTCTAATTCATATTTGATTGAGGCTATCTAGCGGCAAGGAATGCCATGCAGCAAAGGAGACGCAAGTATTTCTGCCCGCCCTTTCCTTGAGCCATTGCCAGGAGAACACAACCACCCTGTTGAAAATGGTATCTGCATCCGGAACATGTCCTTTAAATACGACATCGTTCCTTGCTCCCCAAAGTATCCATGTCACGGCCAACCAGATGATATATCTGACCTTCTTCTTCTTCTTCTTCTTCTTCTTCTTCTTCTTCTTCTTCTTCTTCTTCTTCTTCTTCTTCTTCTTCTTCTTCTTCTTCTTCTTCTTCTTCTTGTTCTTCTTCTTCTTCTTCTTCTTCTTCTTCTTCTTCTTCTTCTTCTTCTTCTTCTTCTTCTTCTTCTTCTTCTTCTTCTTCTTCTTTGTTCCAGTAAAGCTACTGTCGTGATGTAAGAAATGATCAAGGGACTCGCTTAACACAAACTCACGAACGCCAATCCACTTGCCAACCTTCTTCCATACTCCCACAGCAATTTTACATTGGAAAAACAAAAGACATACAGATTCTTCACCTTCGATGCATAACGGACAACAACTGTTATGATGAGGTTCAATAATTCCCCTATAGATCAGATTATCCCCTCGTAGGAAGCCTCTTCTGGATTATTCTCCATCCGAATATTTGAACTTTGGAAGGGACATCACTTGCCCATACGTGCTTCATTGCCTTTCTTAATTCATTTGACATTTCACTGTTTTCGCCTGTCTCAATCAAAATTTCATAACAACTCTTTACTGAGAACCCTTCTGCCAAATTTGGGGCCCATCACCATTGATCCTCCACACCTTCTTTCGGATGGAAATTAGATACCAAGTGTTGTAATTCTCAAAACTGATCTAGCTCACCTTCGTTTAAAGCTCTGTCCCATTGCCAATTCCATTCCCATTGATCATCATGCCACTCTCCCATTTCAGCCACTTTGCAGTTATTGTTGCTGATGATAGAGAATAATTGAGGGAACCTACAGTTTAATGGATTCGAACCTATCCAATTATGCGACCAGAAGCAGCTGCATTGCCCATCTCCAACCCTTCGGTGTAGCTTGTTACGAAGCCAAGAGTCATTATTAGTGAAACTCTCTCCTATGGAACACAAATCACGCCACCAAATGGAACATTTAGATAAAAAACTTGTTCATTAGCTTTTAGGGGAAATACTGCACTGTGAGAGGTCTCCATATCGAAAACGAAGTAATTCAGTCCATACCGCATTTGTCTCATTTAGAAATCGCCATTTCCATTTAACCAACAATGCTATGTTGAAAGCTTCAAGATTTTTTATGCCCAGACCTCCGCTCAATTTCGGTTTACACACTGAGGACCACTTCACCCATGAGATTGACCTTCTTTCAGAGCCTCCAGACCACAAAAAATGCCTCTGAATTTTAGTCATCTCCTCAATCACCTTCTTAGGTGCCTTGTAAAACGAGAAAAAATATAGCGGTAACGATGATAACACTCAGTTAATCAATGTTACTCTTCCACCAATCAACACATTTCTCCCTTTCCACCAAGAGAGTCTTGTCCAAAATTTAGTAATCACTGACTTCCAAGTCGATGCCCTCCTAGGATTTGCTCCCACGGGAATGCCAAGGAATTTAAAGGAATATCTCCAATACTACATGATAAAAAGTGAGAAGCAGCATTTAGGAAATTGTCCGGTGGGTTGATTCCAAACAAATTGCTCTTTGCGAAATTAACCCTTAATCCCGAGGCCAGTTCAAATCCCCTGAGTATTGCCTTTATGCTCCACAGATTCACCCAACAATTTTCCCCAGCCAAAATAGTGTCATCAGCAAATTGTAGAGTTGAGAATGAAAGTGAACTGGATACCTGGAGTGGTTTATACAAACCAATCTCGATTGCCTTTCTAACCAAGCCTGCGAGCCCTTTTGCTGCAATCAGAAAAAGAAACGGTGCCAGTGGATCCCCTTGCTTCAATCCTCTCTTAGCCTGAAACTCCTCTGTTGGGCTACCATTTACCAATATGGAAACATTTCCAGATACAATGCATGATTGCATCCACATCAGCCATTTCTCTGCAAAGCCCATCCTTCTCAGCATATATTCAAGGTAGCTCCATGACACTGAATCGTATGCCTTCTCGAAGTCCACTTTTAGCAACATATAGCTCTTTCTATTTCTTTTAACCCAATCAACTAATTCCACAATAACACCATCAAGAATCTGTCTTCTAGATAGAAAAGTGTTCTGCACAGTAGATATTACCCCACTGAGAACTCTTTTTAATCTTCCTGCTAGTAACTTGGAAATGATTTTATAAAGGCTACCAACTAGGGAAATAGGGCGGTATTCAGTGAGCGATAGGCACTCATTTTTAGGAATGAGGGCAATAAAAGATGGTGTAATAGCTTTTGGCAGCACTCCGTTTTCATGAAACTCATTCAAGAATCTCACCACATCTTCTTGAATAACCTCCCAGCAGGACTTAAAGAAAGAAAAATTAAATCCATCAGGGCCCGGGCTCTTATTTCCATCACATGACCATATCACCTCTCTGATCTCTTCTAATGAAGAAGGCGCAATCAAGAAGTCATTTTCGTCTTCCGATTCTCTATTAAATGAAACTCCATCAAGCACAGGACGTGGTTCATCAACTTGAGAATATAGCAACTTTCAAAATGGCATTTAATCGCCCTCTTCACATTTGATGCCTCCTCTAACCATTCCTCCCCCACTTTTAGAGCAGTGATTTGATTTCTCCTTCTATTTGAGTTCACGCATGCATGAAAGAAATGTGAGTTCGAGTCTCCCTCCCTTTGCCACTTTGATCTTGATTTTTGACACAATATGCTTTCCTTTGCTCTCAACTGTTTCCAGAACTCTTCATTAATTGACTTGATTCGCTCTAGTCTATCTGGGTCGTTACCTCCACAGTCAGTTTCCAACTGATTAATTTCTGTAATCAAATTGTCAATTTTCAGATCAACAATGCCATAGACCTCCTTGTTCCACTTCTGAAGCTGTTCCTTGAGCCTCTTAAGTTTCTTCTTCACAACATAAGCTGCTCTACCCGAAATCTGGTTCTCATTCCATGCCGATTTAACTTCCTCAATAAAGCCTTAGTGTTCTAACCAATAATTCAGGATCCAGAATGGTTTAGGTCCCCAAATCTTCACCGGGCAAAGTAGCATACTGGGCAATGATACGATATATCCCTCTTCCCAATCCACTGGGCTGATACGTTCCATATTTCTACTAGAATAACTGAGAGAAGGAACCTATCTAGCCTGCTCGAAGCCAATCCATCCGTACTAAAATAAGTGAATTTCTTTCCTAGCGTCGGGATATCAACAACCTCCAACTGTGAAGTAAAGCTATTGAAATCATTTATTTTTTATTGATAATCATGATTTGTTACTCCTTTTCTCTCCAAACGTGCCAGCACGACATTAAAGTCGCCACCAACACATAATTCTGCTCCACATAGTCTACCTTTCAATTGAGCCAGTTCAGCCCATAATAATCTTTTTCCGGCCAGAGAGCACATGGCGTATACATTTACGATATGATATAACTCCCCATCTTGCTTTAATGAAGTACACAACTATCCTTCACCATCTTGCAACCAGGGGTGGGTCTTCCCTCTAATGAGGGGAGTCAAGTACACACCTCAAAAAATATTATTATACCTACCCTCTAAATCTCTAATTTTGAGCCAGTCCACACTTTTTTTTTCGATAACTGAGAATCATTATAGCTCAGCATCATCGACACATTCTCCTCCCACCTTCTATAAAGGATTTGAGAGGGCGTCCAATCACGTACTAAAGCTAGAGGCAAAAAATACACCAAGTTCTTACATCAAGGCCCCATCGGGGATTGGTTAAAAAACATCGGGGAAAAAAGGCACCCAGCCCACACTCAGAATTTCACAAAATCAGTCACATCAATTCCTCCCCTCATGTATTTTCTTTTGGTAAACCGAGGTATTCACCGCACGGACAGCATTAACTAATCCCTCGCTCATTGTAGGTGCCTCGAGGGGCAGGATAGCTGGCCCAGAGTTTTAACGCTGCTCCATACCCAAGACGGGGATCGAATCCCCAACCTTTGATTAAAAGAGGTTCAGCCCCAACCGCTGAACCCACGCTCTGGTTTTCCTCCCCTCATGTATGCATAGAGAAACTTATATAATTTATTTATTAAATAAATTAAAGTTTTGTTTGACTCCCTAACCCCTAATCTTAAATCTGCCACTCTACTTGCCGACATAACTCTGATTTCCAAATGATTGTGTTTCATGAAGAGTCCTTCATTGTCTTTCTTGAATAGTCGATGCACACTAGGTAGGAAATATGTGAAGTATAATTAAGACTGTGATTTTGACTTATAGATATATACGTTGAACATTACACACATGTTATATAATAAAGCCATTATAGGGATTGTCGGATTGATCATAATATTTGGCCTGCATGGCATGTGTAATGTTTTTGCTAATGATAATTCACTAGGAAAAAAGTGTGAAAGGTTCAATCTCAATCGCTGATGGTGGCAACACATTACATCTCTCTTCTATTCCCAACTTGAATTTTAATAAACATTTCCATTATACGAATAGTGGTCCTACACAACTATATGTGATATTGTTTTGGAATATATGGAGAACAAACAAAAATTTATTTTCCTAATAGCTAGCAAAACAAATTTAATCGTTTCCGTTAGGTAGAGGACCTAACTATCACTGTTTGAACATGTGATAAGGTAAACATAGGTGTGCCTTTCAAACCATGGATTTTAGTATTTTCAAAAATAAAATACCCTGGATTTTAGTATGTTCAACGTGAATTACATGGAATCCTTCAATTATCATTGGCTCCATCCGTTTCGTTTAATAATGAAAATATGAAATGCAATTGAATTGTCTAATTTCAACGCATTTTTTTGTCATGCATGAAGCACATGTATAGTTTAGGCCAAGATTACAATCTTCAATTTGAAGCATTCTTTAATAATTGAGGCCTTATTAATAAATGAGCCATTATGCAAGAGCAGTTGGATGAGATGATAGTGGTCTCTTCCAGCTTAACCAAGGTTCTGGGTTCGAATCCAGTCTTGGGCATGTAGCAGTATTAAATCTCTTGAGGGAGAGCTTTACCGCCCATTGTGGTCCTACCCGATTCGAGGGATTAGGCTCTGCAGTTACGCGCAGAAAATACCCAATTTATACAAAAAAAAATAAGGAGCCATTTGTTAAGTGGTGGATTTAAATTTAAGGACCCAAAGTCATGGAGTGCAACAATTTTCATTATCAAGAAACAAAAACAAAGTTATATAGCTATAAATTTATTCTCACTGAAACTAAGAAACAAAATTATATAGCTATAAATTTATTCGACACTGAAACTAGCAATTTAATATTTATTTAACCGTTAGAGTTGAAGAGGATTTAACTTGAGAGGATTTCTATTTATGATACCCTAGATCTAGGGGCAGAGCCAGGATTTATATTTGAGGGAGACCTTACTTAATGGGGGCAACGACCAGAATGTATGGTTTATTTAAAAAAAAATTCCATTATGTTTGTTTAAACGAATATTTTTAGTAAAAAACGAATATTTTTAACAAAATAACACAAGAAAATTAATAAAATCCTGCTTGATTAGCCTAAATCTTGATGCTTTTTCAAAAAAAATGTATAGAGGAATTTATTTCAAAAGATAAAAGCCAAATGAGTAGTCATAAGACTCTTATATGAATATTTAGTTTAGATTTGTGAGTTTGTATAAAAATGCAAGGAGTAAAAATAAATTAAACAAAGAAGCAAATGAAATGAGGTATATATATTAAGTAAAGGTCATATCTGTCAAACAACCATTTTACAAAATAGTGTTAATTAAGAATATAATGCGATTTGGAGTGACCATGGCCCTAGTGGCTAGTGGGTCACCCCACTCCCTCTGTCCATGCCTAGAGCTATCAAATTGGGCCGTAGTTCGACTCAGTCTAGCCCACTTGGTCAAAACATAGAAGTGGGGTGGGCTAGGTCAGCCCAGATATCTATTAGGCTGTGTTTTTGTAGAAATATTGGGCTAGCGGGTTGGCTGACCAATTTAGTAAATCAATTTCAAGCATCCAATTTCTATCAATCACTACGCCAGATCTTAAGAAAAAAGGCGCCCTATTGGGCCGCATTCTTGCTATAAGCACTGCTTTTGCTTAAAACGTGCAGGGAATGGGCAGCGCTCCTGCTTTAAGTGCTGCTTTTGGTTAAAATGCGCTGGGGCGATGGGCAGCGCTTTTTATCAAGCGCTGCCTATAGGAGAACGAGGATGGGCGATGGGCAACGCTTTTTAATGAAGCGCTGCCTATAGGAGAACGAAATTGGGCGATGGGTAGCGTTTTTTACAAAAGCGCTGCCTATTACTATTATTTTTTTTTCATTTCCTCACATTCCCTCGCCCTCCAACGTTTCATTTTCCTCTCTCCCTGACTCTCTCACTTTCAGCTCTCTCACTCACTACTCTCTCACTTCGTCCCTCTCACTATTGTGCTCTCTCTCTCTCTCACTTCGTCCCTCTCACCATTTTGTTCCTGCTTCCATCATCTCTCTCCAAACCCCCAAATCTCGTTCGTAAACCCCTTAGCCATTGACGCCATTCTCACGCTGCTCCTTCCCCTATTTGTGTTGCTGAAGCACCGCTTTCACTCTTTCACTCAGTTCGTGTTGTTGCCTCCGCGTGTTTGCTGCCTGTGTTCGTGTTTGCTGCCTCAGTTCGCATGTTTTCTGCCTTCGTCATTTCTCTGGTATACATTTTATTTTGTTTGTTGAGTTATTATTATTTTATTTCAGCCTTTCGTGTTAATTTGTGGTTATTATTGTTGCAAGATATCTATTAAAATTGATGATTTGGGGTTCATCCTTTGTTTGTTGAGTTAGAGTTTCGTGTTCATTTAGGGTTATTATCTGTTAAAATTGCTGGTTAGAGTAGGTGCTGCTAGTTTGTAATTGTTTAATACTTTTCTCAATAATAAAATTTGTGTAGAAAATATCTTCAATTAGGTGTCTTGGTTATTAGTTATTCTATTCATTACAATTTTCCTTTTTTCGAATATGCGAATTGTTTGTTAGGTTTTCCGAGTTTGTTTTGCCGGAGCTTCGCGTTCATTGTTCGAGTTCGTCCTAGTTCGAGTGTTCGTTCTACTTCGTTCGAGTTCATTGTTGCTTCCACTTGTTCAAGTACTTTTGTTGTTTTCTTGTATTTATTATATGAAGATTGGACACTTGAGGTGCTAGCTCAGTGGTAAGAGCTTAGCATTGTATCCTCAAGGTGCTGAGTTCGAATCCCCTCGGGGACAGTTGTAAAATGGCCATTAGTGCCACTTTGATTAATGAAATTTCCCCCTTCCCCAATTTTTTTAAAAAAAAATTATATGAAGAATGGCAATATGGAAAACATCAAAGTGTTTGATTTCTTTAGTTGAAAATAGTTGAATGTCTTAGCTTCAAAAAAATTGTACGTTGTGTGTTTTTCACCTGTAATAGGTTTAAGTTCTCTTATCAGGATTTTATTATAAATATTGGGAAATTATGGATAGAAAGTGGATGTCTGCCAATCGTCTATCTAAGGAATATGTCGCTGGACTGGATTATTTTGTGAAATGTGTTGTTGAACCACTACAAAAAAACGCTTATTAGCGAGGGAATTTTTAGTCCCTCGCTAATTCTATCATTAACGACGGATTTTTAGGTCCCTTTCTAATTAGCGACGGATTTTTAGGTCCCTCGCTAATTCCCTTGCTAATTTCTGACAGCTTTTAGATGATAGGACTTCGTGCAGGTGATTAGCGACGGAATTGTCAGTCCCTCGCTAATTTCTGACAGCTTTTAGATGATAGGACTTCGTGCAGGTGATTAGCGACGGAATTGTCAGCCCCTCGCTAATTCCCTCGCTAATTTCTGACAGCTTTTAGATGATAGGACTTCGTGCAGGTGATTAGCGACGGAATTGCAGTCCCTCGCTAATTCCCTCGCTAAATTTCTGACTTTTCAGCTTATTTATCCTCTCACACACACTCTTCTCTCCTACTCTCCTCACACTCTTCTCTCTTTTTCTCTCCCCACACTCTTCTTCTCTCTTAACTCTTCCACCACCACCACACCACCACCACACCACCACCTCCTCTCACACTCTTCTTCTCTCTTCACTCTTCCACCACCACCTCTTCACACTCTTCTCTCACTCTATCTTCTCTCTCTACCCTAATACCCTTCACCACATCACCACCACCAACACCACTCATTTCTCTCTCTCTCTCTCTCTCTCTCTCTCTCTCTCTCTCTCTCTCTCTTTCTCTCCTTCTCCCTTACTATTATCCTTCTCTCTCTACCATAATACCCTTCACCACCACCACCACCACCACCACCACACCACCACATAGCTCATTTCTCTCTCTCTCTCTCTCTCTCTCTCTCTCTCTCTCTCTCTCCTTCTCTCTCTACCCTAATACCCTTCCCCACCACCACCACCACACCACCACCACCACCACAGCATAATAATAATATTAATAATAATAATAACTATATAAAAAATAGGCTGATATATAAAAAACATGGCTGTCAGAGTTAGCGACGAAATATTCCCTCGCTAATTAGCGAGGGAATTAGCGACGGAATGCTCCCTCGCTAATTAGCGACAGAATGTTCCCTCGCTAATTAGCGACGGAATGTTCCCTCGCTAATTAGCGAGGGAATCAAATTCCCTCGCTAATTACCACTAGAGAGGAGCAGATTAGCGAGGGACTAATTCTGTCGCGAATTCCCTCGCTAATGGGAATTAGTGACGGATTTGAGGCATTTAGAGGGAAAAATCCCTCGCTAATGGGTACTTTTTTTGTAGTGAACGTTTAGGGACTTCTAGTGATATCAAATGTCCTTGTTTATGTAAAATCAGTTAATGCAGAGGAGTTGGCAGGACATTTAAAGGGTTACGAAATTGATCAAAGTTACACTTGTTGGACAATGCATGGTGAGGAAATAGGTGAATCTTCAAATATGGGTAATAGTACTGAGAGATGTGCGTCGGTTGACACCGAAAGACCTACATTTGATGGGGATGAATTTGAAGAGATGGCAAAGGTTGTTGAAGACGATCTTAATGACTGTCCTCAAATGTTTGAGAAGTTGATAACAGATGCAGAGACATTGTTGTATTCAGGTTGTACTGAATTCACAAAATTATTGGTTGTGATAAAGTTGTATAACTTGAAAACTTGCCACAGATGGACGGTTAAGAGCTTTACGGAATTACTCGCACTATTGAAAGAAATGTTGCCGAAGGATAATGTGCTCCCTTCTCGGACGTATGATGCAAAACAAATGTTAGGGCCCATTGGCTTGAACTATGAGAAGATACATGCTTGTCCCAATGATTGCATTTTATTTCGTAATGAACATGCATTGTTAAAGTCGTGTCCGAAATGTAATGCATCGTGGTATAAAAAGAAAGAATCTTCTCCAGAAAAGGTGTTGTGGTATTTTCCCATAATTCCTCGATTTAGGCACATGTACCGTAGTTCAGAAGATGCAAAACACTTGACATGGCATGAGGATGAAGGGATTAAAGACGGCATGCTACGACACCCGGTGGATTCTCCGCAATGGAAAAAATTTGATATTGATTATCCTGATTTCGGGTTGGATCTAAGAAACCTACAACTTGCATTGTCTGCTGATGGATTTAACCCGCACGGTATTCAGAGTAGCTCCCACAGTACATGGCCCGTGATTTTGGCGATCTATAACTTACCTCCATGGCTTTGCATGAAACGCAAATATATGATGTTGTCATTGTTAATTTCTAGGCCCAAGCAACCAGGAAATGATATTGATGTATACTTGGCTCCTTTAATTGAAGACTTAAAGCTAATGTGGGAGACTGGAGTAGAGGTGTATGATGGCTTCAGAGAAGAAAGTTTCACCCTGAGGGCTATGATTTTTGGCACAGGCACAATTAATGACTTTCCAGCATACGACAATGTATCTGGGTACAACAACAAAGGTCAGTGTGCATGCCCTATATGTGAAGATAACACTGATTGGATGTGGTTGGAACATGGTAAGAAGAATATCTACCCTGGTCATCGTAGATTTTTGCCATCTACTCATCAGTATCGACTATTGAAAAAGGCATTCAATGGGAATACCGAAACTCATAAAGCTCCCGTGGCTTTGACGGGTGAACAACTATTTGAAAAGGTGAAAAATTTGAACATTAAATTTGGGAAGCCTTTTGCAGGAGAGCTTGCCAAGCGAGGGTGGAAGAAAAATTCGATTTTCTTTGAGTTGCCATACTGGAAGTCATTATATGTAAGGTGTAACGCCCCAAATATTTAATTAATTGTTTAATTAATTTATTCAATAATTAAGTGTGAGAATTGTTGAAGTTGGGAATTATTAGTATAGTTGCTACGTTGACTTTTATTTAATTAATAGGTTAATTAAGTGTGGAAAATAATATTAGAGTAATAATAATATATTATTTTATGTGGGCTTATGTTTATGTTAGAAGTAGTAATATAAGGGGGTGTGAAGAGTGGCCCATGAGACTAATCAGAAAAATAAAGAGAAGTATGAGTAAGTAAGAATTAGAATTAAGTTAAGTTGTCATAAGCTGAAAGAAAAATAAGGATTAGAGAAAACCTAGAAGCAAAGAGAGAAGGGGGTTGCGCAACTTTGGTGAGCAATAGAGAGGGGGCTGCGCATTCTTTCATCCAAGAAGGGAGGTGACTGCGAAATCTTCAAAACCCAGGTAAGGGTGGGGTTCTAACTCTATAATAGGGGTACATGAAGGGCTTTATGTGGGAAAATAAGAGATCCTATATGTTTGTTTAATCCTTGAAATCTATTGTTGTTGTTTGAAAACTATTGTTGATGTTTGAAAACTATTTGTCAATGTTTGAATATATCTGTTGATGATTGCAAATCAGTTTAGGGGTTTTTGAACACAATGATGCACAAAATTTGTGTCCCTGGGCGCATAGGACGCCGTTGCTGATGTACTGGGTGCGAAGGGCGCCATGGGCGTCGTATGTGGCTGCCCTATTGTTCCTGGGCGCGAAGGGCGCCATGGGCGCATAGGGCGCCGTTTCCTGTTGTTTCATGGGCGCCGTACGTGGCTGCCCTGTTGTTGCTGGGCGCACTGGGCGCCATGGGCGCCATCTGTTGCTGCCTGTTGCTTGTTGGCTGTTGGTTGCTGGGCGCACTGGGCGCCATGGACGCCATGTGTTGCTGCCTGTTGCTCGTTGGCTGTTGGTTGCTAGGCGCCATGTGTGGTTGCCTCGTTCGTTTGCTGGGCGCATTGGGCGCCGTCTTGTGGGTTGTTGGGCGCTTTAGGCCCACGGTTGACTAATTGTTGGTTAAGTCGTTAATTTGTTAATCGTTAATTTGTTGGGTTGGTAACCGTTGGTTGAGTTGTTAAACTGTTAACTTGTTAAGTTGCTAAATTGTTGGCTCAGTTGTTGATTTGTTGATGATGTTGCACCTAGTTGTGATCACCATTGTGTGAAGTTGGCGACGTGTATCTGGTTGAATTGCCTCTATTTATTGGCAAGATATTATGTTGTAGGCCTATGGCCAACGTTGAATTCCGTTGTTGTTGTGTTGCTATGTAATCATTGTTGATTGTTTGTGCATTCACATCGCGTCGCATACATAGCATTTTCATGTTGGAGCTATGCTCAAAACACGATGGCCTGGGCTGGCAAAGTGACGTGAAGGCTTATGCCTTGTTGATGCCTCTATTTACTGGTAGATTTTTACGACGACGACGGGAGTTCTGCTCCAATGGTACCACATGCATGTGCATAGTATTGAGTCGCATTCATATTGCATACTTAAGTGATTATGTTGATGACTTGTGATTGATTGAAGTTGTTTGAGGGCTGCGAAGTGGTGAATTCATATTTTCTGATTCTAACATACTGTTTTTAATATGTCCTATTGTATGGTCCGATATCTCACCCTTTCTGTTTGAATGTTACCCTCCTGTTGGTAACGTGCAGGTAATCACGAATGAAGGCTGCTTACCTTCGTTAGATCGAGTCGGTGTCATCACTCTGATACGTAACACTCGGGGGGATGAACACTTGTTTTCCTTATTTGCTATGTTATTTTTATTGTTGAAACTAAAAGTTGTTACTATTAAGAGTTTTGCTAAATCTGAGCTATCTTAAGTTGGTTAAAGATGCCACGATTATTTTGAATTGACTTTTGTTGTGAATCCGCTGCGTAGTATTGAAAGTTGACTTGTTTTAAAGATTAAAGGATTTGTTTATTGGTTCATCCAAGTTAGCGTGTTATGTATCTGATTTCACAGGCGAATTGATTATGTTGTTTTGTTTTTAGTTGAAAGTGTAGCGCTCCATTTATTTGTTGGAAATTTTTATAACTCTGATTTTCGTATTATTTTACCGGGTAGAAATGGGGTGTTACATAAGGCACTTCATTGATGTGATGCATGTTGAAAAAAATGTCTTTGAAAGTGTCATTGGTACCTTACTCAATATGCCAGGAAAGACTAAAGATACCATCAACTCGAGGTTGGACTTGCTTAGTATGGGGTTGAGACCAGAATTGGGTCCGATAAAGAAGGGTACACGTACATATCTACCTTCGGCAGCTCATACTCTATCTAAAAAGGAGAAGACTGTGTTTTTGTAAGTTTCTTCATGGAGTTAAAGTTCCAGAGGGGTACTCTTCAAATGTTACGAACCTTGTATCGATGAAAGACCTCAAGTTAAAGTCTTTAAAGTCCCATGATTGTCATGTTCTAATGGAGAATTTGCTACCCATTGGTATACAATCCATTTTGCCTAAGAAAGTGTGCCAGACCCTAACCAAACTTTATTTCTTTTTTAAGGCGATTTGTAGTAGAGTGATTGACCCTGGAAAGTTGCCATCATTGCAAAGAGAAATTACTGTCACTTTGTGTGAGCTTGAGATGTATTTCCCACCTTCGTTTTTTGACATAATGATTCATCTAATAGTTCATCTAATTAGATAGACACAATTGTGTGGCCCATGTTACATGATATGGATGTATCCGTTTGAGCGTTACATGAAGATATTAAAAGGATATATGAAAAACCGATCACGACCCGAGGGTTGTATTGTTGAGCGCTACATAGTTGAAGAAGCTATTGAGTTCTGCACCGGCTATCTATCTCTTCTTGAATATTCTGTGGGACTGCCAAGGTCTCGTCACTTAGGGAGCATTAGTAAAGGGATGTAAGGAACTAAAATAGTTATGGTATTGTTGCGCCCAAAAAAGTCCCCGAGGGAGAACCTTCCTCGTTCACAACTTTTCCTAAGACAATGAAGCCGCCACCAATATTTATTAAGGAAAATATTAGGAAAACCTTTTTTGGAAAGCGATTGGTCTTACGAAACTAGAGAATAGGGTTCGGGGGTCGGTTACACGCATGGAAGGTGTTAGGACCCCACACGTCCTCTCTACTGAGAGGGAACCTTTAATTAAATGTCTGGTTTTAGTGTGTTGACTTGAAAATACTTAATTTTGCCTCTCTACTTCTTATTGAAAAATTCTTAATGAAAATATTTATTTATTATGAAAAAGAAAAGGGGGAAGAATGGGTTTTTAGAAAGAAAAAAAACGCTTGACGGGACATGGCCCGCTCCTACGTATCTCCTGGTGCGATGGAGAACTCAAAGCTACGTAGTTCTTCTTTATCCTGAAAAAAGGTTTTTGTCTTTTATCTTTTTAATGAGTTTTCGAAATAGGACGAGCATTTCGTGAATGATTAAACTAACCAAGGTTATGGGTAATCACTGCTAAGTACTCTTGAAAATGAGAGTCACTACCACCAGTCAGACGAACAAAGGTTCTGATTGACTATTAGTAGCAACCCGTTTTTTATTTGCCTTTTCGAAAGTGGTTTTCGAAAGAGATTGATTGGCACGAATGATCAAACCAACAAAGGTTATGAGTGATCATCGCTTGTTGTTCTTTGGGGAAAAAGACATCGCCACCAATGGCTAGGCGAACAAAGGTTCTGATTAACCACTAGCGACGATGGGTTGAAAATGATTTTATAAAAGAAAAGGTTTTTGTTCTGAAAATGATCTTGGTTTGCGAAAGTGATTCTTTTTGTTACGAAAATAACTCTTTTCTTTTCGTTATGCAAATGCTAAACTTTTTATGGTTGCGCTTGACGAGAATGTGACTCGCTCCTACGTATCCCAAATGGGAATCAAAGCGACGTAGTTCTAACGAGCCTTGAAAGTGAAAGTCCTTTTGCTTTTGTCTTGAAAAGTGAAGGGCACTCATGATGATCAAACTAACAAAGGTTATGGGTGATCATCACTAACACTTGTGTGAAATTGAAGAACGTTCATAGAGATCAAACTAACAAAGGTTATGGGTGATGTCCACTACTTGCTCATTTTTGTTTATTGAAAATGATTTGAAAATTAATTGATTTGGAAAAGCGTTTTAGAAAATAGGTAAATCATTTTCAATCGAATTCTATGTCCAAAACCAAATGCAAAATGAATGAATGAAGCTCAAACATACTCAACAATCAAGCGGTCATAAACATGTAGATCACTAAGATTAAGCATGCCAATATAATCAAAGAATTCAATTGTCGAATATGCAAGACGAAATTCTCAAAACAATTGTGTTTGTGTGTGAAGGGGAATTGCTACACAAGTTGGAAACAATCTCAAGAGGGGAACATATGCCTCTACGCTACACATGTTGGTAGTCTTATAAGGGCACATGATTGTGTAGAAGGGTTTGTGCACAATTAAGTCAAGACATTCAAATGGCATCAAGAACAAAGGAATACAATTGATCATAGGCATAGAGTATTCTAGGTTAGGTGAATGAACATGTGAGCAATGAGGCATGATTAGGCAAGCATGTGAATGCATGAGCAATCAAGAATGAATGTATGAATGAGTAGACAAGAGGATGCATGAGAGTGTCGCATAAAATAGGGATGAATGAAGATGCATGAGGGTGAAAATGTTTTGGTAAAAGGTTTAGGTAAGAAAGTGGTAAAATGTTTTTGGGTTTTGGGTGTTTTGGAAATGAGGTGAAATGCTTTTGGTCTTGAAAGTGGTAAAGATGATCAAACTAACAAAGGTTATGGGTGATCATCACTAACACTTGTGTAAAATTGAAGAACGTTCATAGAGATCAAACTAACAAAGGTTATGGGTGATGTCCACTACTTGCTCATTTTTGTTTATTGAAAATGATTTGAAAATTAATTGATTTGGAAAAGCGTTTTAGAAAATAGGTAAATCATTTTCAATCGAATTCTATGTCCAAAACCAAATGCAAAATGAATGAATGAAGCTCAAACATACTCAACAATCAAGCGGTCATAAACATGTAGATCACTAAGATTAAGCATGCCAATATAATCAAAGAATTCAATTGTCGAATATGCAAGACGAAATTCTCAAAACAATTGTGATTGTGTGTGAAGGGGAATTGCTACACAAGTTGGAAACAATCTCAAGAGGGGAACATATGCCTCTACGCTACACATGTTGGTAGTCTTATAAGGGCACATGATTGTGTAGAAGGGTTTGTGCACAATTAAGTCAAGACATTCAAATGGCATCAAGAACAAAGGAATACAATTGATTATAGGCATAGAGTATTCTAGGTTAGGTGAATGAACATGTGAGCAATGAGGCATGATTAGGCAAGCATGTGAATGCATGAGCAATCAAGAATGAATGTATGAATGAGTAGACAAGAGGATGCATGAGAGTGTCGCATAAAATAGGGATGAATGAAGATGCATGAGGGTGAAAATGTTTTGGTAAAAGGTTTAGGTAAGAAAGTGGTAAAATGTTTTTGGGTTTTGGGTGTTTTGGAAATGAGGTGAAATGTTTTTGGTCTTGAAAGTGGTAAAAGTATTTTGGGGTTTATTTTATAAAGTTGAAAAAGTTTGAAATGCAAGTCAGAAAATGTTTTGGGGTTTTTATGCAAAGATGCAAGTGGTAAAAACTTTTAGTAAAAAGTTAGTGAAATGGTAAATTTATTTTACTTGGAGTAGAAAGTGATTTTTGAAAATTAGTAAAGGTAAAGAATGAAAAGTAAATTATTAATGAAATGATGTGAAATGGTAAAAGTGAAAAACACAATTGAATCAAATGCACACAA
Source organism: Astragalus membranaceus (assembly GCA_039519185.1). Lineage (NCBI taxonomy): Eukaryota > Viridiplantae > Streptophyta > Magnoliopsida > Fabales > Fabaceae > Astragalus > Astragalus membranaceus. Next base: position 53,256,616 of record CM076851.1, read on the forward strand.
AAATGCAAGATCAAAATAACAAAGTTTTGAGCAAAATTTGGCCAAAAGACATGGCCTATGGCCGAATGCCATCATGGGCAAAATCAAGCACAATTTCATCAATTTCTTGCAACCAAGTCACATCAATGAGCTCATAAGTATAAACCCTAGGACCTATGCATACATTTCATGCTCAAACAATTGTTATTTCATCATTTATTTCAACACAAAATCAAAGAAACAAAAGCAACAAAAATCCCTAGGTCTCTAATCCTCAAACCCGAGGCTATGTAAGGCATAAACCCACCAAAAATTCAACCTCAACACAAGATATGAACAAAGAAATGCATGAACAAAAAAACACTACATGGCCGAAGCTAAAAGAAGAGGAAAGCAAGATTTTATTTCATGAAATTTAGTGAAAAATGTGTAGAAATGCAAGGAAAATTATTCAAACACAAGAATCTTCCCTTCAAGGCCAAGGACCCATCTCAAACACCCAAGGATCCCAATGTTCTTGTCCAATAATGTTTGAAATGAGTCCTCAAAGCTTCTTTCAAGAAGGAAAGAGGAGTACAAGAGAGATTACATAATGAAAATTAAAGAAAATGCAAGAGTTTGTGAGCTTACCTCTAGATCTTGCTTGAAATGAAGAAGAAGATCAAAATAGAAACCAAGAACACTTGAACCTCCTCTTGAATCCCACGAAAATCACTTGATCTTGAAGGATTTGATGATGAACTTTGAAGATAATGCAAGATTAGAAGTGGATCTAGTGTAGGAATGGACTTGAAGGTTGATTTGAGATGAAAAATGAAAAGAATGAAGTGAGGGAGTGAGAGAGATTTCGTGAAATAGAGGAAGAGGGAGAAGTTTTGTGTGCTAGGGTAAAAATGAGAGTCCTCTCCATGGTCTCTTATTTTGGGTTCTCTATGAGGTGCAAAATTAAGGGTATATAGGACATTGTGCTTTTGCAAACCATTGAGATTTGAGATAGAATTTGAATCAAAGGCCAAGATTTCAATGCACATGGATTAGGGACAAGGAGAAAACACAAATGAGTGAGGAATGGTTGGTCATACACGAAAATTAGGAGTTTTTGTTGCACAAAAATTGTTAAGGGCAATTAGGGTTTTGTACACAAAGTTATAGCCTAGAATTTGATCTAGAATTTTAATCATTGGCTAGGAATACAACTCACATGGATCAAGGGCATGAAGAAACACAAAATGAGGTGAAAAAACAGCTGGAAAATTCGGAGCAAATGAGGCCTTGGTGCCCAAGTTTTGCAAGCTTGCCAAAAGATAGTACATTTTGTCTTATATGAGGACACTTCCTTATTTTACCATTTTTGATTTTTCATGATAATTCCATAAATTCCACCCATTTTGGGCCATATCCTAGGAACCAATGATTGGGCCCAAACTTCTATGATATCACCATTCCCAAAATTGATATGAAACCTCACCTGGCAATTTTGAAGGAAATTCCCTTTTTGCCCTTTTGTTCAAAATTCGAATTTTATGCCAAAATCATGCGCACAAAATATATAATCCAATTCATTTTGATCCAAATGCATTCTTCTGATATTGAATAATGACTTTTGGTGAGAAATTGCTTAATTTTGGAAATGACCAAAATACCCTTTTTGCTCCAAAAACCCTAATTTTGCTCCAAAATGCATTTCGACCCTAAAAATGATTTTAAAAGCTGTGGAATGACTTTTAGGACCCAAAATGCCATGCATAATGCTCTTCACTCTTCAATTTATTTACTTTTGTGGAAAATTAGGGTTTTGACCTAAGCCGGACAAAATTGGGGTATGACAGCTGCCCCTCTTTATCTGGATTTTAACGAGGAATATGAATTGGCCGAAACATATTCCGAGGCAAAATAAAGATAAAGAATTCAGGAATTATACCGATTTTGTCTACTTAGGGAAAAACCTGAATTTTTCCCCTTTTTTGTCTTTTTTTGTCTTTTTTTATTCTTTGTTTTTTTTGGAAAGATAGACACTTTCATGTCGATGCGAAAACAGTAAATGAACACTGACGTGCAGACAGAAAAGGTAAAATGGGCACTTGCGTGCAGACAGAAAAGTAGAACGGGCACTTGGCGTGCAGACAGAAATGTAAAAATGGGCACTTGGCGTGCAGACAGAAAAGTAAGATGGGCACTTGGCGTGCAGACAGAAGAGTAAAATCGGCACTTGGCGTGCAGAAAGCGGTAAATTGCCCAGGCTGCCTAAAACCTGTAATCCTTAAACGAACTCTTGATGAATCCGAGTTTGCACGTGGCTTTGAGGAGCACGCTTCCTGTTGGCCTTTTTCGAGCGACCGGGGGGATCGTTATCAGCTCCGGAACTGATATACAGATCAATGCACGGCGTCCATTGTATCTTAGGCTGATACAACTATTCCGTTGAACCTCACATGGGGCTGCGGTCCATCGCGTTGCTCGTACACGATGTGGGACCTGAGCAGAAGGGAGCGATGGTCTCTCTGGGCTCCAATCCGCAATGCGCGCTTGAGCGCTCTCTTTTCTTCTCTTTCTTTCTTTCTTTTCTTTTCTGTTTCTCTCTTTTCTTTCTCTCTCTCTCTTTCTGTTTCTCTCTTTTCTCTTTTCCTTTCTTTCTGTTTCTCTCTTCCTTTTTCCTTTCTTTTCTTTTCTTTTCTGTTTCTTTTTTCTTCTGAACTCTCCCAACTTGGGGGAGCATTTTCTGGAATATGGGGGGGGGGAGGGCTAACACCAAAGTGCTCATCCTCTCTTTGTACCTGCTGCTGAAAATGAACAAATGCATGCAATGCAAATGCCATGATTGCCGTCTTCTTTTTCTTATGATGAATGTAATGCAAACGTCTGAATTCCTTTTTCTGTCTTGCTCTTTTTATGGAGTGCAGGTATGCGAATGCAAAATTTTGGTGTTTGATGATATGTAATGCTCTTGCGTTTTGATAAAATGGCAGATGATATGCAATGGAAAACTTTTCTTTCCTTGCCTTTTTTTCTATGAAATGTGAATATTGCTATAAAATGATGAATAACATGAAATGATGAATGACATGGGATGTTTTAGCTTTCTTTTCTTCAATGAGATGCAAGTATTGATGTGATGCAACTGTATTGCTTTGATGTTTGATGGGATGATGAATTTTGGTTCTTTTTGTTTTATGGAATGCAAACATTACTATGATGTAGACGACACTGAATGTTTTTTTTTTGTGGCCTTAGGATTCTTGAGTGATCAATTCAAGTGTCCTATCGTGATGACTATTTCGAATGTACATTCGACTTAGTCTCCTATTTATTGAAATGATTTTGTATTTTGAAAATTGATTCGATGTCTGATGCAATGATGATGAATGCTTGGGCTAGAAAGAAAGCAGTAAATGAACACTTGGTGTGCTGATGAGAAAACAGTAAACGAGGATGAACACTTAGCGTGCTTTTAATGAACCACTTGGGACCCGAGTACATTTGAACTCCGAACTGAAGGAGCGACTGAACTCTAAACTGAAAGAGCATTTGAACTCCGAACTGAAGGAGCGACTGGGAATGAGATTTTGAGACTGACAAGTCCAGGATGACTGACTTGAGAATTAGATTGAAGACTGACACTTGAAGTGCTGACTCTTGGAACTAGGCATGAGGATTAACATCTTGTGTTCGCCCGCATTGTGCTTAGCAATGCAATGAATGAGACACGTAATGCAAACATATGCCATGATTGGTGTCTTGAATATTTTGGAATGCTTTTGTTCTTTTGTATTTGCTTCTTCTTTGTAGTTTATGAAATGCAAATATCAACATAATGCTTGGATGTTTGAATGCAAGTGTATGCGGTGATTGATGCTTTGATGAATGGAATGCTCCTGTTCTAACTTCTGTTTGTTTCTTTTTTTTTTCTTCTTCTATGAAATGCAGACATTAATATGATGCGATGCTCTGACGTTTGATGCAATGATTTTTGTTCTTTTTCTTTAATGGAAATGCTAACGCTAATATGATGCAAATGCACCGCTTTAATGTTTGAGGATTGAATGACAAAGGAATGCTTATGAAATGATGAATGATATGGAATGCTGGATGACAGGGAATGTTTCTGTTCTTTTTGTTGTTTGTTTGGAGTTTGCAAGTGAGAGTCAACACTGGATGTGCTAATGAAAAAGCAATGAATGAGAAGACATGAAATGAGGATCGCCTGGGATCAAGGGAGTAGTTTTGAATTATGGACACAAAGGTCTGGTTTATGGGTCAACATATGTCTGTATTGATCTAATGGTCTGAAGGATTTTGATGATGCAACGACGCATGAAATGATTAGTATCTTGTGGAATGGTGAATGACATGGAATGCTTTTGTGTTGCTTTTGTGGTTTCTTTTCTTTGCTTCCTTTTTGCTTTCTTTGCTTTTTCTATGAAATATCTGATGCAAAATGTAATGCTCTAATGATGAATGACATGCAATGATTTTGTTCTTTTTCTTTTTATGAAGTGCGAACATTAATATGATGCCAATGCAATGAAAAGATTTCTGCTTTTTCTTCTTTACTATTTTCCTCTATGAAATGCAAGTATTAATATGGTGCAACTGACGTGGAACGTTTTTCTTTTTATTATGTGATGAATGCACAAAATGTGAAGATGCAAACGTAATGCTTTGATGCATATACTATAATGAATAGATTGAAATGCCTAGATGCATGAGGTAAACATTTTTGTGATGATGAGATGCGAGACTTTGGATGCAAGGAATTGAGATGATTATTGACCATTCTGTTGAAAAAATGAATTGATTCAAACTCCGGTGTTCTCAAGATTTTTATTTACAAACAACCTCACTTGTTTTCTCCTTCTTTCCATGATGACTGAATTTTAGATGTCACGTAAACAACTTGTGTTCTCTCTTTTTGAAGCATTGTCTAGTAAGCATGCATAAGAGTGCAAATGTGAATGAATGAGTCAGTTAACTTGGAATTGGTTTAGGGCATGGACATTTACGGCAAGTGAAGGAACGACAGACATGGTTATTGCCGAAGCTCATGAGGGATCTAGAGATACAAGATTGCCCCAATTCAGGTCTATGATGAGCGAATAGCTTGCCCCTGTCTAGTGGTGACAACAACTAGGGGTGTAGAAGATGATGAATTGGGAATGCTTCGGCTTTTGAAATGAAAGGTGGAGCAAAAGAGATTTTGTCTCGACCCATAAAGTTTGATGTTGCCCCAGTCATAACAAGGACAAAGCTGCCCCAATTAGAATGACAAGGCCTTGTTTAGGATAGTGAGTTGGGAGATTGTCCCGGTGAGGTTTTATAGGAATGAATGAGATGAAGGAATGGGAACGCACTTTCCCCCCTTTCGAATGACATTTCAAATGGTTTCTTTGAGTGAAGTTGTGAAAGGCGATAGAGTTATGGTGATAGTTATGAACTGAGGGTGATATATGAATGGGGTGGGCAATGAACAAACCTCCCCAAAGTTGAGTGGAGTGAGATATGAAGGGAATGCCCCCTAGTACACACTTTTGGTTTTCTTTAAGAACAACCCAAATGCAATGAAAGTTTTGACTTTTTAATATGAGGAGAGGCCCCACTTGGTGACCACTAGACCTTGTTTTAATGCAACATGAATGCATCTTTGAGTGCAAGTCCTTCTCCTTTTTTACCAACTTTCTTTTTTAATTGTTTGTTTTTCTATTTGAGCAGCTTTCTTTTTTCTGCTTGTTTGTTTTTTTTTAGCAAACACGTCGTAGATAGATAAACTTATTTGTCCTAAGATTAAAAATTGAGAGAACAAAAGCAATTAGTCATTGATCAGAATGGACTTTTTAGGGTTGTGATGTGGGGAAGGGGATGATTGAGCTTAATAAAGTGTTTGGGGTTGATGGGAGGATGGGTCTTATTCAGCGTTGGCCGATGGTCAATGGTTTTATGAAGGGAATAGTTACTAGGTTTGATGAGGTGTTCGGGGATGGTTGTACCCAATGAGGTGTTTGAAGGCTTTATGAAAGAAGAGATGGTTAAACCCAATGAATTGAGGGCTTTTTTGAAAGGAGAAATGATTGAACCCATTGAATTGAGGGCTTTTTTTTGGAAGGGGAGATGTTTGAACCCATTGAATTCGAGGGCCTTTTTGGAAGGGGAAATGTTTGAACCCATTGAATTCGAGGGCCTTTTTGGGAGGAGAAATGATTGAACCCATTGAATCTGTAGGCCTTTTTTGGGAGGAGAAATGATTGAACCCATTGAATTTGAGGGCCTTTTTGGAAGGGGAGCTCTTATGCTTCATGGCAAAATGTATTGACTCTTAATTTATACCCCCTTTGTCTTCCTTTCTTTGTTTTGAGATTCTCCTTTTTGAAACTTTGTTATTCCCTTCCTTTTGTGAATTTCCTTTCCTTTTGACTTGGGTGAAAATGATATACCATCTTTGATGTAGAATTAACCCTCGTCTAGAGTGATGGGGATATCTTGGGCTTTTCTTGGCTTAAGATGGGTAGCAAAGGGTATTTTTGTGATTTTGAATCTTTGGCTTAAGAGGGGTAGGAAATGGACTTTCTGGGATTTTAGGTTTTTGAGGGTATGGAGGGATGGCCAAACTTCATTTCAAATCCTGATTGCTTATTTCTATAAGACTTAACTTTAAGGCAATAATTTATCTATCTTCATGTGTTTGTTTTTTTTTACCCTAATTTTTGCCTGGACCGCTCTTTGCGAGTTTTCAATCCACCGGGCGCTCTTTTTTGCCTAGGCCGCCCTTTGAGGGTTTTCAACCTAGCGAGCTTATTTTATCTTTTTTATTTATTATATATTTTTAGAAAGACTTGCACTAAAGGAATATGATACTGATATGGAAAATTAGTGATCACAGAGTTGCCCCAGCATGGAGGACTTAAAGTGTTAGTGAGAATGAACCAAAAAGTCAAGTATGCACTGATGGGAGAGAATATGCGCTTTATGGGTGGACGGGGCGGGATTAGACTTGGATGGGGAATGATGATAAATGAAGGAAATTGACTGACTCAAACGAGAGAAACTGTACCTGGCATGCATGCTTACTAGAAGAATGCTTCACAGAGAGTTAACATTGGTTAAAACATGATATAAAATCTTTTTTGATGAATTGTTTCAGTCTTTTATCATGGAATGGATGAGATGTAACGTTTTTTTTTGAAGGAAATACAAATGAGCTATTGATGTGAAAAACTAAATGCCTTGGAACACCTTGAGTTTGCAAATGACTGAGGGTAAACTTTTCCAAAAAAGAAAGGTTACTTTGCAAGAACATCTCGTCTCTCATCACAACATTTTTGTTGTATGCAATGCATGGATGAAAACATTATGACGTATACATGATGCATGAAAGCATATTCAATTGAAAAGTGTGATTATTCTAAAAGTTTTTTCTTTCTGATGCTTTCTTTTTATGCAAGACGAAATATGAAATGCCAATGCATCTTTGGATGATGAATGATGCAAGAATGATGTTTCTTTTCAAAATTATTTTTATAGAGGCAAGACAAGGTATGAAATGTCGATGCCCCCTTTTTCTTTTGAGTGATGAAAAATGCAGGAATGATGATTTTTTTTTAGAGGCCAGACAAAGTATGAAATGCCAATGCCCCTTCCTTTTTGAAATATGCATGTATGGAGGAATGATGTATTTGAACTAAAGTGATGAGGTTAATGAAATGATGCATGAATGCTACATTTTGAATAAATTTGAAGATGATTTTTGTTCATGATTATGAATGAGATGCCTTCTTGTTTTCATTTTTTGTGCGATGAAATGCATGATACTCACAATGATTTGTTTTTTTTTTTAAAAAAAACGTGGAAAGACATGATCTTTATTAAATGGAAATACATGCAAAATGAGAGGTTAAAGTATTATTTTTCATGATGTGTGAAAAAGGAAAACAATAATGCATGAAACGCGCTCCTAATAAGACACGATTTTTGGATCTTTCGAGAAAATTAGGGGAAAAAGCTTTAGTGAATGGAAACGCACACGTGCGGAGAATGCACTCCTGTCAGACCTAAATGAGATAGAGAAAAATGCATGTATGAATTTTATCAAGTTTTTGTTTTATGCAATGCAAATTATGTCTTTACATGAAAATGACGGCGATAATGCGACATGACATGCATATGAAAAATAAGATGGAAACATTTTTTCGAGTTTGGTGACTGAAATTTTGGGAACATCACCTCATGTAGCCTGGTAAAAGAAAAGACTATGTAGATTTTTTGAAAGTTTTGCTTTTTGCCTTTTTGAAAATTTTGTTTTATGTAATGCAAGGATGTATGCAAATGATGATGTGAGGCAACCAATTGTTGTTACTCTGAGTAACTTGCATGAAACATTGAGTGGATCCTGACTCAATACTTCACGCAATATACTGAAATGTTTCGACATTTGGTTAACTCAAACTTATTCTCTTATTTGAAAACAAACCTCACTTGATAGGGTCAAAGTGCCCCGATATCGTAGAGTAACATCTTAAATTTGTAGTGCACAAACAAATTTGAGATATTACCCTTCGTCATTCGAAGGTGCACTTTTACTCATTGAGCTTTTACATGAAGGGCTTTTCTATTTTTTTCTTTGTTTTGAGAAGATGCATGCATTGGAAACTTTTAATTTTTTTTCATTTTTAGTTTTGGAACATGATTTTGAAAATTATTTGGAGATGCAAATGATTTATTGGAAAAAAAAAGTTTTAGAAAAATGTGTTTGACGGGGTATGACCCGTTCCTACGTATCCCCAATGTAATGAGGAATCAAAGCTTACGTAGTTCTACTGTGTCTTTTTTGAAATAATGCTTATGCATGAATGTCTCGTCTTGGATGAACTTGACGAGGATATTTTTTGCATGATTATAAATGAAATGCTTATGCTATGCAGATAATAATTGTTTTTTGTTTTATCTTTATGTAATGAAAGGGAATGCAAGATGAATGTTTTTTTTTCAAAATTGGAATTTTATGCAATGCGAATGATGCAATGATGTAGTGATGCAATGATGCAATGATGCTTCTTTTTTGTGTTTTTGCAGAAAGAGGATATTTACAGGTGGTGATTTGAAAATTTTCACACTATATGCCACCTCATATAGGCGTTTATTGAAAAGGAAAAGCATATCTTTTGTGATTTTCGAAAATTTTGAAGGAAAAATTGATTGAACTGAATGCAACAATGCAGCACACAATTTGGAAAGCCCTTGTGACCTAAAAAGGGGGTAGAACCTATGATCTAAGGCACTTTAGGGATAATCTTCTCATGTGGCTCTATTCACACCCTCACAAAGGTCGTCAGAGCCCCAGTCTCTCTCATGAAAATCCCCGTAAATGCAGCAAACTGCTAGGTACGAAGCATCATGGAAGAGCACAACTCTGATTGAAACTTTCGCGAGTAGCCAAACGGACAAAGGTCCTGATGGGCTCCCACTACTCGAATCCACTCATCCTAAGGTATCCTAGAAGACCTGGGTTATGGCCTTTTTCTATCAACACATATCATCTCAAGGTATAAGTGTGTGTGTGCGAAGGGCATTTCCTCAAAACTACCCCACCTGCAAATGAAAATCCAGACAATAGCATGTCGTCTACCCTAGGGTTCAATATCATTCAAATACAACTAGCCTAGGGTACCATCAACAAACACATTACTTACCTCAGAAAGGGAGCTGGGAAGAGGGGATCATGAGGGAATGGGGGAATATATGAACTTACCTTAGAAAGGGAGCGAAGAAGAATGGGACATAATAAGAAGGGGAAATGCATGAAGGAGCTAAGCGTATAAGCAAAGAAGAAACTATCTACTATTTTAAACAAAGAGCACACAAAGAAAGAGATGAAGAAGTGAATGCACATGAATGTATAAAAAAAGAAGAAGAATAGAGACAAACAAAGCTTTTCAAATCAACCACATGAACCACACATTTAATTAATTAGGCTTGACCCTCTTTTTTTTTAAAAAAGGTTTGTTTTTTTTTTTAAAAAAAAAATTGTCCCCAGTGAAGTCGCCAGCTGTTGCGCCCGAAAAAGTCCCCGAGGGAGAACCTTCCTCGTTCACAACTTTTCCTAAGACAATGAAGCCGCCACCAATATTTATTAAGGAAAATATTAGGAAAATCTTTTTTGGAAAGCGATTGGTCTTACGAAATTACAGAATAGGGTTTGGGGGTCGGTTACGCGCAGGGAAGGTGTTAGCACCCCACACGTCCTCTCTACTGAGAGGGAACCTTTAATTAAATGTCTGGTTTTAGTGTGTTGACTTGAAAATACTTAATTTTGCCTCTCTACTTCTTATTGAAAAATTCTTAATGAAAATCTTTATTTATTATGAAAAAGAAAAGGGGGAAGAATGGGTTTTTAGAAAAAAAAACGCTTGACGGGACATGGCCCGCTCCTACGTATCTCCTGGTGCAATGGAGAACTCAAAGCTACGTAGTTCTTCTTTATCCTGAAAAAAGGTTTTTGTCTTTTATCTTTTTAATGAGTTTTCGAAATAGGACGAGCATTTAGTGAATGATTAAACTAACCAAGGTTATGGGTAATCACTGCTAAGTACTCTTGAAAATGAGAGTCACTACCACCAGTCAGACGAACAAAGGTTCTGATTGACTATTAGTAGCAACCCGTTTTTTATTTGCCTTTTCGAAAGTGGTTTTCGAAAGAGATTGATTGGCACGAATGATCAAACTAACAAAGGTTATGAGTGATCATCGCTTGTTGTTCTTTGGGGAAAAAGACATCGCCACCAATGACTAGGCGAACAAAGGTTCTGATTAACCACTAGCGACGATGGGTTGAAAATGATTTTATAAAAGAAAAGGTTTTTGTTCTGAAAATGATATTGGTTTGCGAAAGTGATTCTTTTTGTTACGAAAATAACTCTTTTCTTTTCGTTATGCAAATGCTAAACTTTTTATGGTTGCGCTTGACGAGAATGTGACTCGCTCCTACGTATCCCAAATGGGAATCAAAGCGACGTAGTTCTAACGAGCCTTGAAAGTGAAAGTCCTTTTGCTTTGGTCTTGAAAAGTGAAGGGCACTCATGATGATCAAACTAACAAAGGTTATGGGTGATCATCACTAACACTTGTGTGAAATTGAAGAACGTTCATAGAGATCAAACTAACAAAGGTTATAGGTGATGTCCACTACTTGCTCATTTTTGTTTATTGAAAATGATTTGAAAATTAATTGATTTGGAAAAGAGTTTTAGAAAATAGGTAAATCATTTTCAATCGAATTCTATGTCCAAAACCAAATGCAAAATGAATGAATGAAGCTCAAACATACTCAACAATCAAGCGGTCATAAACATGTAGATCACTAAGATTAAGCATGCCAATATAATCAAAGAATTCAATTGTCGAATATGCAAGACGAATTTCTCAAAACAATTGTGTTTGTGTGTGAAGGGGAATTGCTACACAAGTTGGAAGCAATCTCAAGAGGGGAACATATGCCTCTATGCTACACATGTTGGTAGTCTTCTAAGGGCACATGATTGTGTAGAAGGGTTTGTGCACAATTAAGTCAAGACATTCAAATGGCATCAAGAACAAAGGAATACAATTGATCATAGGCATAGAGTATTCTAGGTTAGGTGAATGAACATGTGAGCAATGAGGCATGATTAGGCAAGCATGTGAATGCATGAGCAATCAAGAATGAATGTATGAATGAGTAGACAAGAGGATGCATGAGAGTGTCGCATAAAATAGGGATGAATGAAGATGCATGAGGGTGAAAATGTTTTGGTAAAAGGTTTAGGTAAGAAAGTGGTAAAATGTTTTTGGGTTTTGGGTGTTTTGGAAATGAGGTGAAATGTTTTTGGTCTTGAAAGTGGTAAAAGTATTTTGGGGTTTATTTTATAAAGTTGAAAAAGTTTGAAATACAAGTGAGAAAATGTTTTGGGGTTTTTATGCAAAGATGCAAGTGGTAAAAACTTTTAGTAAAAAGTTAGTGAAATGGTAAATTTATTTTACTTGGAGTAGAAAGTGATTTTTGAAAATTAGTAAAGGTAAAGAGTGAAAAGTAAATTATTAATGAAATGATGTGAAATGGTAAAAGTGAAAAACACAATTGAATCAAATGCACACACAAATGCAAGATCAAAATAACAAAGTTTTGAGCAAAATTTGGCCAAAAGACATGGCCTATGGCCGAATGCCATCATGGGCAAAATCAAGCACAATTTCATCAATTTCTTGCAACCAAGTCACATCAATGAGCTCATAAGTATAAACCCTAGGACCTATGCATACATTTCATGCTCAAACAATTGTTATTTCATCATTTATTTCAACACAAAATCAAAGAAACAAAAGCAACAAAAATCCCTAGGTCTCTAATCCTCAAACCCGAGGCTATGTAAGGCATAAACCCACCAAAAATTCAACCTCAACACAATATATGATAAAAGAAATGCATGAACAAAAAAACACTACATGGCCGAAGCTAAAAGAAGAGGAAAGCAAGATTTTATTTCATGAAATTTAGTGAAAAATGTGTAGAAATGCAAGGAAAATTATTCAAACACAAGAATCTTCCCTTCAAGGCCTAGGACCCATCTCAAACACCCAAGGATCCCAATGTCCTTGTCCAATAATGTTTGAAATGAGTCCTCAAAGCTTCTTTCAAGAAGGAAAGAGGAGTAGAAGAGAGATTACATAATGAAAATTAAAGAAAATGCAAGAGTTTGTGAGCTTACCTCTAGATCTTGCTTGAAATGAAGAAGAAGATCAAAATAGAAACCAAGAACACTTGAACATCTTCTTGAATCCCACGAAAATCACTTGATCTTGAAGGATTTGATGATGAACTTTGAAGATAATGCAAGATTAGAAGTGGATCTAGTGTAGGAATAGACTTGAAGGTTGATTTGAGATGAAAAATGAAAAGAATGAAGTGAGGGAGTGAGAGAGATTTCGTGGAAGAGAGGAAGAGGGAGAATTTTTGTGTGCTAGGGTAAAAATGAGAGTCCTCTCCATGGTCTCTTATTTTGGGTTCTATATGAGGTGCAAAATTAAGGGTATATAGGACATTGTGCTTTTGCAAACCATTGAGATTTGAGATAGAATTTGAATCAAAGGCCAAGATTGCAATGCACATGGATTAGGGACAAGGAGAAAACACAAATGAGTGAGGAATGGCTGGTCATACACGAAAATTAGGAGTTTTTGTTGCACAAAAATTGTTAAGGGCAATTAGGGTTTTGTACACAAAGTTATAGCCTGGGATTTGATCTAGAATTTTAATCAATGGCTAGGAATACAACTCACATGGATAAAGGGCATGAAGAAACACAAAATGAGGTGAAAAAACAGCTGGAAAATTCGGAGCAAATGAGGCCTTGGTGCCCAAGTTTTGCAAGCTTGCCAAAAGATAGTACATTTTGTCTTATATGAGGACACTTCCTTATTTTACCATTTTTGATTTTTCATGATAATTCCATAAATTCCACCCATTTGGGCCATATCCTAGGAACCAATGATTGGGCCCAAACTTCTATGATATCACCATTCCCAAAATTGATATGAAACCTCACCTGGCAATTTTGAAGGAAATTCCCTTTTTGCCCTTTTGTTCAAAATTCGATTTTTATGCCAAAATCAAGCGCACAAATTATATAATCCAATTCATTTTGATCCAAATGCATTCTTCTGATATTGAATAATGACTTTTGGTGAGAAATTGCTTAATTTTGGAAATGACCAAAATACCCTTTTTGCTCCAAAAACCCTAATTTTGCTCCAAAATGCATTTCGACCCTAAAAATGATTTTAAAAGCTGTGGAATGACTTTTAGGACCCAAAATGCAATGCATAATGCTCTTCACTCTTCAATTTATTTACTTTTGTGGAAAATTAGGGCTTTGACCTAAGCCGGACAAAATTGGGGTATGACAGGTATCAAAATTGGGGTAGATCAAGCACACTTATATGTTTTGCACAATGATAGTGAGGTTGATTCATATGTTTCCAAGCACATGGACATACTTAAGAGTGATCACCCATATAAGGGTCAAGTTTGGTTAACAAAAGAACACAATCGGAGTTTCATAGTGTGGCTAAAAGAGCACATTGATTTCGAGTTTGCTATGAATCCTATCTCGATTTCAGAAAGATTGAGATGGTTAGCAAAAGGTCCAAATATACCTGTTTTCTCTTACACCAGTTATCTAATGAACGGGTACACGTTTTATACAAAAAACCATGATGATCAGAGTAAAATGCAAAATAGTGGGGTGACCCTTGTAGCTCAAGCTATGCATACATCAAGTGTCAAAGACAGAAATCCCATATACGCGAATATGTCATACTTTGGGGCATTGAACACATATGGGGACATTGCGCTAAACGAAAATTTGAAAATGAAATATTTCCCAAATTCTTTGACGAAAAATGCATTTACTTGGTTTACAACGTTACCCCCGCATTCCATGTTTAATTGGAATCAATTAGAAAAAGCCTTTCATGAACAATTCTACATGGGACAATCAAAGATTAGCCTTAAAGAATTGGCTAGTGTTCGACGCACAACGCCAGAATCTATTGATGAATATCTCAATAGTAACCATGATAGTAACCTTCAATAACCACTTCGTCATTATTGGCATTAAGACAACAAATGGATGATAGTAACCATGACATGGTAAATATGCTAACACAGCAAATAGGTACAGTGTTTAATCCCCTGATACAGGACACAAATAATAGTTACCAAATGTTAGCAACACAAATGGGTCGAATTGCTGACTTCTTTGGCACTCCACAAATACAAAACCAGCAAATTCCCCAAGTACAAAACATCAGGCCTGTTGACTTACCTGTCGAAAGGCCTAATAATGCAACCCCCGTGAATCGAGCACAACAATTTGTCGAAGAGCCTATACCTGAAGTGGTGCTAGTAAATAGAAATCAAAATGCTGACGAGGTAGTTAGGCAAATCCAGCAAAATAACCTCGGACTACAAAATAATTTGGCTAATCTTGTCGAAACTATACTAGCCCAAAATGGTCTTAATTTAGGCTTACACAGACCTAATTTTGTATCTCCCTTGTCTGAATATGTGATGCAAACAGATTTGCCTAGAGGGTGGAAAATTCCTAAGTTCACAAAATTTGCTGGAGAAACCAGCGAATCTACTGTCGAACATATTGCAAGATATTTGACTGAGGCTGGGGACATTGCGCTAAACGAAAATTTGAAAATGAAATATTTCCCAAATTCTTTGACGAAAAATGCATTTACTTGGTTTACAACATTACCCCCGCATTCCATGTTTAATTGGAATCAATTAGAAAAAGCCTTTCATGAACAATTCTACATGGGACAATCAAAGATTAGCCTTAAAGAATTGGCTAGTGTTCGACGCACAACGCCAGAATCTATTGATGAATATCTCAATAGATTTAGACTACTCAAGGCGAGATGTTTCACCGAAGTGCCTGAGCATGAGTTAGTCGAAATGGCTGCTGGTGGTTTAGATTACTCCATCAGGAAAAAGCTGGATACTTTACACCTAAGAGATATGGCTCAATTGGCTGATAGAGTTCGACAAGTTGAAAGACTCAAAGCAGAAAAAGTTTCGACAACCAAGCTTAACAATAAGAAAGAAAAAGTGGCGTTTGTTAATGTTGATAACAATAGCCAAGAATTCGACATATCTTATGAAAATGTCGAGGAAGAGGTTGACATTGCAGAATTAAAACCTGGACCTCCATATACATGCAAATTGTTAAACCCCTCTAATGGAAAAAACCCTGTCGAACCAAAAAATGATAAGTTTGTTGCAAAAACATATACCTTCGACGTCACAAAATGTGACCAAATATTTGATCTTTTGGTGACTGATGGTCAAATTTTAGTGCCTAAAGGTCTAAAAATACCACCATTAGAACAACAAAAGAAAAGAGGTTATTGCAAATATCATAATTTCTTGGGTCATAACACCTCCCGATGTGTACTTTTTAGGGATCTAGTTCAGAAAGCATTAAATGATGGAAGGCTGAAATTTGATGACAAAAGTAAATCATCAATGCAGATCGACAGCAATCCTATGCCCACAGCAGAGGCAAACTATACTGAAGTAGATATTTTGATGGTCGAAACCAATGAAGTGGTTGCTGAAAGTCTTGAAGCGAACATCAAAATGGTCACCAATGACCAATATGCTGAAAAAGTGCAGGTGGTTTATCCACAAGCTGGAGAGGAATTGATAGACTTCCTCAACAGATGCAAGATAAATAACACCGAGGTGATGCTGTGCCCACGGTGTAGTTCTGTATTCGACAAAGAGGCTGCTAAAAGCCTTGAAAGTGTCACTCCTCAATTCAAGAGAAAAACAAATGGGTCGATAATAGGCCCAAATTCAGCTTCAACCCAAGAGGTGTGCCATATAAGGTTACATCTTCAACTAGACAAGCTCCGAAGGCTCAAATGAGAACATTTGTGCCACCTGCAAGGGCCCCTGTCGGAAGATGGGTATACCCAGGAAATAAGGAGACTGGATGTCACCTAAAGATGGCAGGAGAGACTTCCAATGCCATGAATCAAAACAAGGCGCCTAATTCCAATAGGTACGCCTACAGCAATAATTACAAGGGGAAAAAACCCCATGACAAGAACACAATGGCGAAGATACCAACGCCAGAAGAAATTGACTGCTGCTGAGAAAAGGGAGAACATCGACACAAGAAAAGGTAAGCAATTAGCTTCCAGTGTCGAATTCCCAAGAAAGTCAGCAAAAGAGAGGATATTCCCTCCCCTTGCAGACATCAAAAAAGGTCTTGACTCTGAAGAAGGCCTGGAATTAGATGATGATATGGACTCTGAATTCTCAGATTCAGAACCAGACTTCGACATCATCTGTGTCGTTTCAATTCTGCCAATTGAATTCGACGTCGTTTCAGAAGTGACTGAGGTCGAACAAGATTTCGATCAAGATATGGCTAAGCACAGGCCAATGTGATACTACGTACTAAATAATGGCTCCATAGAAGAGCAGAATGCTGTCTTCGAAAGGCCAGATGGAGGGATGAAACACCATCTAAAACCATTGTTTATACAAGTAAAAGTAAACAATGTAGGCGTCAATAAAGTATTGGTTGATGGGGGCGCAGCGGTTAACCTGATGCCACAACATGTGCTGGCAAAAGTTGGCAAATCAGAGACTGATTTACGGCCACATAACATAGTCCTCACTAATTATGAGGGAAAATCTGGCTATTCGTTAGGAGCCATAGAAGTGGAGTTAACAGTGGGGAGTGTGAAGAGAAAAACTATGTTCATAGTCATACCCACCAGAGCAAACTTCAATCTACTCCTGGGTAGAGAGTGGATCCATGGAGTAGGAGCAGTGCCCTCAACACTCCACCAGAGACTCTCTATTTGGAGAGAAGATGGCCTGGTCGAAAATATAGAAGCAGACCAGAGCTATTTCTTGGCAGAGGTCGACCATATTACAAGGAGGACCTTTGACAAACAATTGGCGACTATTGCGCCATGCACACCTTCAGACACTGCATATGTCCCTATGGACAATGTGTTTGAATCCCTAGATCTCCACCCTACCCATGGCTTCATATGGGAGAGGGAGTGATCGATGAGGCATCACCTTCAATAGGCTTTTGCAAGCCTACAGGGTGGGATGGTCCCTAAACGGTGATGATGTCTATACCCACCGTATGGGAAAGAATTACGGCTTATGTGTCCGAAAATAAACAAAATATGGCTTTGGAGGCCGAATTGCAACAAAATATGGTTGAACAAGCCATAAAAGTTAACCCAGAAGTTAACAATAAAGATAAAATGGCTGAAGGCCAGAGACTTGACTGCATCTACGATGATGAGCCTTTAGGTTTTGAAAAAGACCCAATGGGTTCGACTAAGAAGATGCAGGCTCAAGACCCTCTTGAAGAAATTGATTTAGCAGATGGCCCCATAAAAAGGCCAACATTTATCAGTGCTAAAATCGACAAGGGTTTGAAAGGTCGAACTATCGAGTTACTCAAAGAGTATAAAGATTGCTTCGCTTGGGACTACAATGAGATGCCTGGTCTACGTCGAGAAGTAGTCGAACTGAAACTGCCCATTCGACCAGACAAAAAACCAGTGAAGCAAACACCAAGGAGGTTCGCACCTCAGGTTCTGTCGAAGATCAAAGAAGAAATCGAAAGATTACTCAAGAGCAACTTCATCAGGACTGCCAGGTATGTTGATTGGCTAGCCAACATTGTTCCTGTTATTAAGAAAAATGGAACATTACGAGTCTGTATAGACTTTCGTGATTTAAATAATGCTACACCCAAAGATCAATACCCTATGCCTGTGGCAAAAATGCTAGTTGATTCGGCAGCAGGATTTGAATACCTAAGTATGCTTGATGGATATTCAGGATATAATCAAATTTTTATTGCCGAAGAAGATGTGTCGAAAACAGCATTTTGATGCCCAGGGGCATTAGGTGTTTATGAATGGGTAGTAATGCCATTTGGTTTAAAAAATGCTGGTGCAACATACCAGAGAGCAATGAATTCTATGTTTCATGATTTTATTGAAAATTTTATGCAAGTATACATAGATGATATTGTTGTCAAATCTTCAACAGAAAATGGCCATTTAGACCATCTTCGACAATCATTCGAAAGAATGAGAAAATATGGATTGAAAATGAATCCAATCAAATGTGCCTTTTGTGTACGTGCAGGTGATTTCTTGGGCTTTGTTGTTCACAAAAAAGGCATCGAAATTAATCAAAACAAGACGAAGGCAATCATGGAAACGAAAGCCCCTTCGACTAAAAAAGAGCTTCAGTCATTATTAGGGAAGATTAATTTCCTCAGAAGGTTCATATCCAACCTAAGTGGCAAAACTCAAGTGTTCTCGCCATTGCTTCGACTGAAGAAAGAGGACTTATTCAGGTGGGATCCAGAGCACCAGAAGGCCTTCGACGACATTAAGGCTTATTTAGTTAAACCACCTATATTGTTGCCACCTATCAGAGATAAGGTGATGAAATTGTATATAGCAGCATCAGAGCTAACAATAGGTAGTATGCTAGCACAAGAGGATGATAATGGTGTCGAAAGAGCCATATATTACCTGAGTAGAGTGTTAAATGATGCTGAAACTAGATATCAGCCAATGGAGAAATTGTGCCTTTGTCTGTATTTTTCTTGTACCAAATTAAAGCAATATATCAAACCAGTTGATGTGTATGTGCATTCTCATTTCGATATTATTAAACACATGCTGTCGAAACCTATATTGCATAATAGAATTGGCAAATGGGCACTAGCTTTATCTGAGTATTCATTAACATACCAGCCTTTGAAAGCTATCAAAGGACAAATTGTTGCTGACTTTATTGTTGACCATTCATTGGTCGAAGTGACAGTTAGTCAAATGAATAATCGACCTTGGACACTTTATTTCGATGGATCAAGCCATAAAAATGGTTCTGGAATTGGTATATTAATTGTTTCACCAGTAAACATACCAACAAAGTATAAGTTTAAAATCAAAGAGCGCTGCTCTAACAATGAGGCTGAATATGAAGCCTTAATTGCAGGATTGGAAATCTTGTTAGAGTTGGGGGCAAAGGCTGTCGAAATTAAAGGTGACTCTGAATTAGTGGTGAAGCAGTTAACCAAAGAATATAAGTGCATCAAAGAAAATTTAATCTTATATTTCGTCACTGCCAATACTTTGTTAAAACGTTTTGACAATGTTCACATTGAGCATATACCTCGAATTGAGAATCAAGAGGCAAACGACTTGGCACAAATTGCTTCAAGTTATAAAGTCTCTCCAACAAAACTCAGTGAGTTAATTGAAATTAAAGAGAAATTGATTTCGACAGATCGTAAGGATGATGAATTGTCAATGCCAAAACTTGGGGGGGGCAGACAGTGTAGAATTACTTCCTCCAATTGAAAATGGCGAAATTTTTGCCATTGACAATATGTCGAATGATGACTGGCGAAAACCAATTGTCGAATACTTGGAAAATCCAACAGGGACAACAAATCGAAAAACCAAGTATAGAGCTCTAAGCTATGTAATTCTTGGAAACGAATTGTTAAAGAAAACCCCGGAAGGAGTCCTACTTAAATGCCTTAATGAGAATGAGGCATATTTGGCAATTTCCAATACTCATAGTGGAGCTTGTGGATCTCACCAAGCGGGGCACAAAATTAAATGGCTTTTATTTCGACAAGGAGTATACTGGCCTACTATGCTTAAAGATTGCATAGATTTTGCTAAAGGGTGTCAAGAATGTCAAAAACACGCAGGAATACAACATGTACCTGCAAATGAGTTACACTCAATAATAAAGCCTTGGCCATTTAGAGGATGGGCTTTAGACATAATTGGCGAAATTAAACCAACGTCGTCGAAAGGTCACCGCTACATATTAGTGGGTATCGATTACTTTACTAAGTGGGTCGAAGCTATCCCTTTAGCTAATGTAGACCAAGAGGCAGTAATAACCTTTATCCAAAATTACATTCTATGCAGGTTTGGAGTTCCAGAAACCATCACTACAGACCAAGGCTCAGTGTTTACTGGTCGAAAAATGGTTGAGTTTGCCTCCATAAGTGGATTTAAGTTATTAAGTTCGACACCATATTCTGCTCAGGCAAATGGTCAGGTCGAAGCAGCCAATAAAATTATCATTAATTTGATTAAAAAACATATTGGGCAAAAGCCTAAGAATTGGCACAAAACCCTTGATCAAGCATTATGGGCTTGTCGAAATTCTCCTAGAGAATCAATTAACACTACTCCATTTCGTCTCACTTTTGGGCATGATGCAGTTTTACCAGTCGAAATCTATTTACAATCAACCAGGATCCAAAGGCAATTTGAAATTCCTTCAGACCATTATTGGAGCATGATTTTAGATGAATTGGTTGACATAGATGAAGAAAGGTTACTTGCATTAGATATCCTTATAAGGCAAAAAGAAAGAGTAGCTAAAGCTTATAACAAGAAGGTGAAATTCAAAGCTTTTGTTACAGGAGACTTAGTGTGGAAAGTGATATTACCCATGGACAAAAAAGATAGAGCCTTGGGAAAATGGTCACCAAATTGGGAAGGACCATTTAAAATTTTTCAAGTTTTCTCAAATGGCGCTTATGAAATCGAAGAGCTAAGCATTGATGGTCGAATTTTGCGTATAAATGGCAAATACTTAAAACGGTATAAGCCAACGTTGCAAGAAATTAAAATAACGCAAGAGTAAGATCAAAAGAGAATATAAACATGGCACATTAAAAAATAAAGTGCCAAAAAATTGTCATTTATACAAGAAGAGCACCAAGAGTAACAAAAAGTCAAATCTCAAATTACATAGGTGTTCTTAAGCCTTTCAAAGGCAGCTCTAGCATAGGCCAATCTAGTGTTAATGAGTTTTTCATCTGTGTTCAACTTCCGAAGTGCTGCATCATGCTCATTAACTCTTTCCAGGTGTTCGATTGCTGAATTCGCTTTGGATCGCAGTGATGCCTCCAATGGAGCCAGAGTTGTTTTTAAAACATTAGCTTTCTTCTCCTCTGTCATTGCGATCTTCGACTGCAATTCTTTAATTTGCTTTTGGTATTCAGAGATAAGGGCGTCATAATCAGCAACCTCTTCACACCTAGCAGTGGCCTGAATGCTATGCTCCAATGTTGAAATTTCACCCTCAGCACTTTCGACTACAGCACTCTCTGTTTTTAGAAGATCAAGCTCACACTCTTTGTTCTCCACAATGCTTTTCTTCTTTTGAATATCTTTCGAAATTTGATCCAACAAAGGTTCAAACTCGACAATGAAGCCTATGAGAGAATCAGTAGACTCAGGGATATTGAGTTTGTGAAGCAAATCTTTAATTTTAAAAGCAAGTACATGATCTGCTTCGATAGCCCCAAATACGTCTACCTCCAGGATATGTGCTCGCAAATCACGTATCAAAGCATCATGAGGGCTTATAGAAATGTCTCCAACAGAGGCAGTCGAAGCGCTAGGCTTACTCTCTGTCGAAGAGATACTCACCATTCGCCTAAATGCTTCGAGAGGATTCTTATTCTTCAAATCAGAGAGTTCCTTTGGGCTCAAAATAGGGTAAGGCGTCGAAGCCTCAGAGTGGGGAGTTTTGACAACTGAGGGAGATCCCTTGTTCTCTTCTTGCTCTTCCTCTTTAGCCCCTGTTTCTGTTTCCTCCTCACTGCACTCTTGTTCCTCTGCGTTTGGAGAAGAAGAGATACTAATCTCAGCACCACCTTGGCCAGCTTCATAATCTTCGTTAAAATACATGTCAACGTCAGCATGCTCTTTGCCATGTTCAGAAACCTCCTCTAGGACATCAATAGGGTTAGCTGCTTCAGTCATTGGAGTATCTCCAACAGCAACAGAGGGTTGGCTCTGAACCAATATATCTTCTTCGACATCTTTCTGAGCAGTTGATGTAGGTGGAGGAGAGTGAGTAAAGAGGGGTATGGCCCTATCTTTTGGACTTGGAAAATCAGCAGTTTCAACTCCCTAAAAATGAAGCAAAATGAGTATCATCACA
The DNA here is from genome assembly GCA_039519185.1 of Astragalus membranaceus. NCBI lineage: Eukaryota > Viridiplantae > Streptophyta > Magnoliopsida > Fabales > Fabaceae > Astragalus > Astragalus membranaceus. The sequence goes on from CM076851.1 coordinate 53,279,171, forward strand.
TAAATAAAATATCCAAAAGCAGATACAAACTTCGACCAATCACCTGAGTTTTGAGATCTTCGACCAGGGACTGTGCACTCTTAATCTTTTTAACAAGTCTCCTTTTTGGAGCTTTCTCTAGACTGAGGAGGGTTTGTTTCTTCGCTTCACCTGCATCTTTTACCTCCTGTTCTTCGACAGAGGTTTGTTGTTGGGTAGATATAGAGATATCTTGGAAATTTTTTGATCTTTTCTCCCTCTCCAATCCAGGGTCCTGAACCTTAACAGGCCTGGTCCTGATCAATGGCACTTCCTCTGACTGAAAATATAACTCATATGAGCACAGGCAATGATAATGTAAACTTAAATAGACAAAAGGTTAAGAGTTTTCGACCTCAGAATTGCTCGATATTGGAGAAATAACTTTCTCTGTTGGAGTAGCTTTCTTTGTTTTTTTTGGTTTAGGGATATGAGAGCTGCTTACTCTTTTTCGACTCTACGAAATGAAAGATCAATCAGGCAACAAGTATAATGAGGGAATACAAAGAGATAAAGAAAAACATGCTTACCTTTGGTTTGTCCTCTAGAGGAGATTTTGCTTGCTTCGATGAGACCTCAACATTCTTCTCTTTCTTTTTAATTGCAGCGTCATCAGTCGAAGAAGATGTGATGGGAAGAGCTACAGGTATTCGACAAACAAGTGTTAATATAAAACACAAAAGAGAAATTCAATTATAAGACAAGATCTTGTACTTCACCTTCTCTACTGGGAGACAGGATTTGAACATGCCGAATATCTAAATGAAGATGACCCTCAAACGTGTATATGTTTTCCTTCGTCGAAACTACTTTCTCAGCCATTTTGTTCGAAAAATTGAACATGGCCTTGATCGAACCACACACAAACCACTCAGGAATGGGTGACCAAATTGCCATTGCCAGTTTACTGGTTGGTAAAGGTGGAAACCTAATTTTGTTTTGTGTTAAAGCGAAAAAATATTTATCAGGCACATAAGATGGAAAAACCATCGTGGGAATTTTATCAAGAAGTTTTTGTTTTAAAACTTTGGCAGCTTGAGAAACAGTTCGGCGAAGATTGTTTGGGTCATACACAGTTTCAAAGTATTTGTGAAATGCTTGAATCTCTTGAATATGTATACCTTTTGATTTGGCCTTCTTTTTCTGCGAAGAAGGAAAAGCAGATATTAGTTTTGCCAGCAAAGTAGCCTCTTCGACACCAGTAGATTTCCTGGTAATATACTCTGTCCACCACTGAAAAAAACTGTGGGTACAAGAGAATATTGGCTCGAAAGGAATAGAAGTGAGTCGAAAAGAGTCTCCAGAAAAATTGTTGAGGCGATCCACCCACTCCTCTTCATTCTCAGGAATCTTCAATTCCCTTTTTGACCTGGCAAAAGGGCTAGGTCGAAGCTGACATAGCCCAAATTGACGCGCAGTTAAGCTTGGATGATAAGGATACACGCCAAAAAGAGTTGAAGCCTTCCCAAGAGAGACGCGAGATGATAGCAAGCTAGGAGTCAAAAAGGCTTGCCAAATACGGTTAGTTTCCCTCTCTTCGACAGGGTTGGGCGCGGAAAATTCTCTTGTGAACCAAGACGGCCCATAAGATCTTCCTGCGAAGGGTGCCATCGAAGGAGTAAACTCTGCGCAGTTTAAAAACATGTTGAATGCCTGAGAGAAAAGGTCTTCGACTGACTCTCCTCTTTGTCTAGGTTTCAACAAAGCAAGTTGAACGCTTTCGACCCCTCGGTCAGAGACCACATCAAATTGGTCATCAGGAATGAACATTGTTAATTTCGACTCAAAGGTGGCAAGGAGCCACAATTGAAATAACCATACTGGCCCAGAAACTAAGAATTGTTTGCCTTCTGGTTTAAACTCTCTCAAGTGAATGACTCCCTGTCTTAAGTGGTCGAAAAGAGAGCCTAAAATCAATTTGGCCAAATTGATGCTTCGACCATCGTGTAGCTGAATGGCCAAAGGAATACACATCTTGGCCACCTGAAGTGACGAAGAACAGAATATATAAAATGATAACCACAGGGTGAGAAAAGCAATATGCTCTTCATCAGAAACCTATGTCGACCGAGTATTATGCTTCTCCTCAATATAGCCCTTGAAGGTGGCTTTCTTGAAGTCAAACGTGTACCGATCTCCAGTGGTAGCAGGATCGAAAATATCTCCCAACGGTTTCAAGCCCGTGATAGCCGCCACATCAAACAGAGTGGGGGTAAGCATACCACATTTCAAGTGCAAACTATTGGTGGTCAAGTCCCAAAAGTGTAAAGCAGCGATAAGCATCGAGCTTTGATACTTGGGCCCATATCTTGAGATCTGGATCAAGTCGAAAATGCCCTGACTTTTCCAGAGATCACCCTTCTTCGACTCAACTTTGTTAAGCCAGTCGATATAAGGTGAAGCCTTTTCTGTTGGTGGTGAAGATCGAAAAACCCTATTTGGGTTGCCCATGAAATCCATCACAAAAGGGCCTTCGTCGAAAACCCTAGCACTTTGCCTGTAGTAGCTTGCGAAAACGCTCGTAACCTTTGGTGAATCATCACCAACAAGAGGAAGAGGACCTAGAAATGCATGCGTTGAAGGTTTAGGAAAAGGAATAAGTACCTGGGAGCGATATATCTGTGTTTCCTCCAAAGATAAAGCGGGTTCTGAGAGGAGGTTTGTCTTCGCAGAAGATACAGGGCGAAGTTTAACAGTGGAGGAAGAAGCCATTGTTAGAAGCAAAGAAGAAGAAAGAAATACAGTTGTTTGGGAAGGTTTTTTAATGGAAATAATCGCAAAGGTGAAACGGAGAAGAAGATGAAGAAACAGAAAAAGGAAATGAAGAGGTGCAGTTACCTTTTATAGCCGTGTTTAACTTGAATTTATTAATTAAAAAATAATTCAAAAGGTGTGAATCCCCAAGACGTTGGTGGGGAAACGTGGGATCATGGGAGATCCCAACAGTTATTTTCACACGTGGCGTGATTTAAATGGGAGAAAGCGATAGTGGGACTGGCCTTGACACAGAAACATCTAATCATATTCTGAAAAAAAAAAATATTTAATGATGATTGAAGATTTGACACAGAATGGTCGAAAGATGTTTCAAAAAAGTCATTTTCTACCTTCATTGAAAACTCAGTCGAAAAAGCCTTTTTGGGGGGCAATTTGTTAGCCTGCATTTTCGACTTCAAGAGGTAGTAACCAAGGGAAAGCAGCCTAATGCATAACTTAGCGAATTTGGAAAAAGAGGCCACACTTTGACAGAGAGAAGATTATAAACAGCGAAACAAGCAAAGCTATGGAGATCTGTCGAAAGGGACATTGATTCCTTGGTCGAAAAGAAAGAGCAGTTAGACAATCGAAGTAGAAGCACGTCGAAATAGCAGTTACTCTGCCTTATCTTGTTTTAGAAAACCGCTGAGCGGTTATAGTCTTATTTGTATTATAAATAGGGGTTCTGTAGAGAGAAAAAGGGTTCGCAAATTTCATTACACACATTTCCTAAAACACTCTACTTCCGCAAACAGAGAAAACAGAGTTAACAGGAATTCATGTATGATTCTGCGTACCATTTCTTTATATAATTGTTTTCATTTCTTTTAGATTTCTGCACTTTGTCATCTTCTTCATTTACAATTACTGCAATTTACTACATTTGATTCCTCTTCCCGCATTTACAAATTCTTGCACTTTATCGTATTTCTTAGTAAAATTTGATCACAAATGGCCTGAGATTCCTAGTTGATCTCGCAAGTAACACGTGTAGTGAAACTAGCGGTGTTTACTAAAAATCACAGTAAACACATCCCAAGCTCAACAAGTGTTTTATGTCACCGATACAGTTGATATCAATTGGTCCATTATTTTATTGACAAATAAAAAATTGATGAATGACATTGATGATCAAGCAACCGATGATGAGGGTATTGAGGACGACCCTTTCTTCGGGACATCACTACCAATAGTAGGGGAAAGAGAGGATGTTGTGTATGTTAGAAAGGATCATAGTGATGGAATTACGATTCGTCAAAAACAAAGTACCAAGAAGCGAATTGCAAATAAAATTATATCCAAGAAAAAGAAAATGTAATATAGACTTACATCAAATGTATTTTTACATAGTTTTCATCTTCTTGACTGATTATTTATTTTTTGGTTGGTCTTTTGGATAAATATAACAATAACAGTGATTATTCATCTTCTTGACCGGTTATTTACGCAGTTTTCATCTTCTTGACTGGTTATTTATTTTTCTTGACTGGTTATTTATTTTATTGCAGGTCAGATGGCAGATCATAGTGGGCATGACAGCGGTCATGAGAGTGATGTTGGAGACTATATCATGAAGCAGGCTCCCCGTGGAATGACTGTCAAAAAGAATATCATCAGTCGGATAAATAAAGGAAAAGGACCCTTATCAGTAAGTTACTAATTACTAATTAACTTAATTCAATACTTAGTTTTAATTGTTTGTTAACTAATTTACTAATGACATAATGCAGGTCGGGTGGAATGTTAAGGGTCAGCCAATTGGAAGAAATGACACATAGTTGATTGAAGTGGGCAACCAGTACTTCTATTAGAGCATATGTCAGGTATGTATGTAATTTATTATTTGACATCATTGAATTTTTTTTATTATATCGTTAATTTAATTTGTATATATCTCTAATTATAGGTACTTGTACGAGGACATTTTGGTCCCTTCGAAACAGACACAGAGATTTGTGTTCTTGTGTTCAGATAATACACACCTGCGTGAAGTGTCCCCGAACCTGCGTAATTATGAGACGCTTGTAGAACAAAACAAGACAGAGGTTAAAAATTATATCACTCAACGCTTCTGGGAAGCTCAAAGTACAAGCTTTGATACCATGTTTTTGGCACCGTGTCTCTTACGGTGAGAAATTTAATCCATTCTTATATAACATGCATTTTTTAAATACTAGTCAATTACTTATTCAAAATTTTATTTTGTAGGCAACATTGGTTGCTGTTAGCAATAAATCCTAAGAAAGATACGGTGTACTTCATTGATTAATTGCAGGGTCATTTCAACAACTACTCCGAGTTGATCGAGATATTTAATAGGTGTGTGTATTTTGATCCCTCTGCATATTTCTTAGTTTTACTTATATAGGTATGTATTTCGAATAATATAGTTATATGACAATGTGTTCAGTTGTTTGAAAACATATTGGGGATTGGAACAATCAATGACCAAATGGATACCAATAGATGTAAGTTTGTAATCAATGTTCTTATATATTTAATTACATTATTTTGTGAAAAAAATGTATTAAAGTAAATTTAACAATTAACTAATCCAAAACAACCCAATAGCAATGATCGTGGGTATTATGTAATAAAATTTTTTAAGGAAATTATTACCCACAACCAAACGACTATTCCCCAACAGGTATCTACTTAGAATTCTTTTTGATTTTGATATAATAGTTAATTCCATTTAACTATTTCAATTCTAATTTTATTTATTTATATAATTTCAGTATTTTCCTGATTGTCGGGTGAGGACATACTCTGATGAGCAGCTACTTGAGCTTAGGGGTGAGTGGTGTCGTTATGTCTCCCGTTTTTTATTTTATTTTGGATAGAATGTAACACTGTAAGTTGTTAGAGTTTGATTTGGATACATATAGCTAAGCTAGTTTTGGTTCATATTGTAAGTTTAACTAGATTTAGATACATATGAATTGGATAATATCTTGTTAGCTAGTTTGTTTTGGTTTATCTTGTTGGGTATATATATATATATATATATATATATATATATATATATATATATATATATATATATATATATATATAGCTAGTTTGTTTTGATTCTGGTGTATTGTAATTTGTTGGTTTTGTTGAGAAATAGAATTAGAATGAATTGGGAAACAAGTGTTTAATTCATTAACCGGTGCTTGTTTTGATTCTGGTGTATTTGGATATAATTTGATTTGGATACATATAGCTAAGTTAGTTATGTGTGATTTTGCTGGTTTACTTGCTAAGAAATAGAATTGGAAGGAATTTGGAAACAAGGAAAACAAACAAAAACAGAAAAAAATAAAAAAAATTACACAATGGGCAGCGCTTGTAGGACAAAGTGCTGCTCATTGCCTTAGCGCTTTTAGGAATGGGTAGCGCTTTTAGGAGAAAGCACTACCCATTCGTAAACGCGCTAAGGCAATGAGCAACGCTTTTTCCTACAAGCGCTGCCCATTGGTTAGTGCCTTTTGGGAATGAGCAGCGCTTACGCTAAAAAGCGCTGGCCATTCCCAAAATGCGCTAACATGATGAGCAGCGCTTTACCCAGGAGCGCTACCCATGGATATCAATGAGCAGCGCTTTTAAAAGCGCCGCCCATTGTTGGAGTGGAATCAGCAGCGCAAAGTTTAGCAGCGCTCAAAAGCGCTGCCCATGCTAAAAAAACGCTGCTCATCCCCAAATCTGTTGTAGTGAATAGTTGAGATTGCATGTAACAGTAGCGATTGCATACCGCAAGGAATCAATTTCCTTGAGTAAACCCTCAATTTGGTCTTTAAACTATCACATTCTCTCCTATTTGGTCCATAAACTATAAAAATATAATAAATAGACCCTTAACTATTCTAAATTCATCAATTTAGCTCCTGAACTATTCATTCTTTGTCCTTTTTTTTGGTGGTGTTACAATGTAACAAAGACAAAAGAAAAGAAAAAACAGAGCAAAAAAACTAAGTTCCAAGCTTATCTCTCAGAATGAGAGATTCCAGTTCCGGCGGTGGGTGATCCCAGAGCATGTCTGCCATCGATCGGGAGCCTTCCTTTGCTAAGAAATCGGCGCATTTGTTCTGGTCTCTCGGAACATGGCTCAAGCTAATAGTTCTAGTTCGTTGCAAAGTCTCTGATATCTGTAAGATGAGAGAAGATAAGAATGTAATGCATGGGTGCTATATCCATAGAGAAAAGTTGCACCGCTTCTAAACTATCACTCTCACAAATAATTTGCTCAAAGTCCTTAGTATGAAACAGCTCCAGACCCCTTTGGATCACCAGTAATTCAGCCAAAAGGGTGTCACCACCAGTTTGGGGGTCTGAGAAACCAGCAATCCAGCCACCTGTGTGATCTCGAAAAATACCACCAGCTCCCATACGAGAACAATTCTCCAAAAAACTCCCATCCACATTGACTTTAAGATAACCAATAGGAGGTGGTGTCTAGTGAGAAGTGAGCTTGTCCGAGGCAACGTCAACCCCTTGGGAAGGAAGTGGTCTAGAAACTCGTCATGGGACACATATAGACTTTCCTAAGGACTTCATGAATTCACCACGGTTGTTCTTCAAAAATCATATTTTTGCGCCCGCACCACACCTGCCACAAACCAGCAATAAAAATGTACATGGAAGTACTGTGAATCATATCATAAATCCAGGAGTTAGTCTCAGCTTGAGAGAAAAATTAGGATGAGCCCCCATTCCCAAACGGAGCCACACCTCTTTAGAATGAGGGCACTCGCGAAGGCAATGAAGAAGGTCTTCCATGGGAGAGGAGCAACAGGTGCAACTTGAAGAAGCTACCATGTTGCAATGATGCCTACTAGTGTGTGAAAAGATGTGCAAGTATACACAGTCACAACAAGTAATATAATGATAAGAAAGGTCGAACCCACAGGGATTGGATTAACTTTGTGTGTGTTTAGAAAACATATAAATTAGTACTACTATTCTACTCACAAATTTTGGGGTTTTTTAAGTTGAGTGAAAATAGAATGCAAATAAATAAAAGAGTATGAAGGAAATCAGTTTGAGAAAGATGGTAGAGATGTTTTCACTAAATAATGTTCTTTTGAGAGTTTCTATGCTTTTAGTGAGGCAGAAGCATCAAAGGTGCAGAAGCACCAAGGTGCAGTTGCATAAGTGTGTGCTTTTCAGCTATTTTCTTCAGAGTTTCGTTACAAGCTTCCCATGTCTGGGCTTGCTAAATAAGTTCACTCCTGCCTTTGAAGTACCCACTGTTTCACCCTAAGGACTATGTTATCTTATGTCTAGGACTTAACATGGTTTTAATAAAGTTTTCTTTATTACACAAGTTAACAAAGCCTTCATTAAGACACTCGCCCTTATTAGTCTTGATTTCTAATTATAAACCATGTCTCTGAATATAATTCTACTTATTCTAAGAGATCAACCTTAAAATAAGATGGATGTAGTATAACACAAGACCCAAAATGCTTGCAACACTAAAAAGCACAATAACTTACTCAAAAGTTCATTATAAAGTTAGAACATCTCAACCAAAAAGGTTTAGCTCATAATAAGCATTGCAAGGCAAGGATAGATGAAATGAAACATATTAATATAGATGAAAATACAAGAGATATCAATAAGGTAGAGATTACACTGATTGAAGCACTCTTGCATGTAGTTGCCTTGCAGTGCAGAAGCACTGACTTCCTGGTGCAGTTGCACCTAACTAAGTTGATGAAGAAGTGAAGGAATAAGTTGTCGATTCCTTCCTCACCTTCTTTCCAACTATCTACTATAAAAACTATAATAAATGATACTACTAAAAATATAAGTAAAGTGTATGATCTACATATTATCAAGAGAGATATGCGATGCCCTTCAAGTGAGAAGTGGGAGCCCTTTTATAGCCTTGGAGATTTCCTTTGCTTGAGGGTTTGCTTGAAAACCAAGTTAACCTAAGGAGGCTTAACCATGGTTGCTTTTCTGATTTTTAGATAAGGAGATTGAGTTCAGCACATTTCCATAAGGAGAGGTCTAATTGTGTAAGGCCATATGTCTTTAGGTGAGTAGCCTTTTATGATGATGTTTATGGTGGGCGCCTCCTTATGCACGTGGGCATGTGCTCCATGTGAATTGTGACAAAGCATGATGTCATAGAAGTTTTGGAGCAGAGGTATGATTTGAGGTGCTTCCATTGTGGGGTTATAAATCTTCAGCGCAGGATGGTGCAGAAGCACTAAGTGCAGAAGCATCGTGGTGCAGAAGCATCATCTGTAGGAAAACTGAACAAACACATCAAACATACCAATATATATACAAAATGCTTTATTTATCACATAATTCCTAGAATGTTGTTATTTTACTAATACCACTATATTTAACATACTTTGTACTTGATTATCAAGCAATTTGTTGCGTTTAGAAGTATAAATAACTCTATATAAATTAGAGTTATAACCTACGAGCATTAGTTGGAAGGGCATTGTGAAGACAAAGCCAAATGAAGTGTTGAACCTTAGCTGGGACTTTGAGGCGCCAAATCCACCTCATATTTTATGTTCACATCCCAATTTCTATGTTGGTTAAGCAACCAATAATAGCCATTCGAGCAAGTATAGTGGCCCTGAGCAGCATACTTCCAAGTCCAAGTATCAGGAAGTTGTGGATCCAATGTCATAGGGGCAGGCACAGTTTGGATAATCTCTAACAACGTAGGAGATAACATAGTTGAGAGACCTTGCAAGTTCCAAATCCCATTATCATAGACATCACGAAGTTGCAGCTCACTATCAATAATATTCACAAAGGGTACCAAATGACACAACGGGCCAAGCTTGGTCCAATCTACATACCATAGCCATGATTCTCCCCCACCCATTCTGAAGTTGTATCCTTCAGCAAAGGTAGTAATAGCCTTTTGGATACCACGCCAAGTAATAGAGGGCTGTGAATTCTTCTTGTTAACCCAAATCGAGTTCTGACGAAGATAATTGTGGGTAAGCACCTTAACCCATAATTTATCCCGATGATGAAGCAAACTCCACACTAGTTTCCCAAGAATTCGAAGTGCATAGTTTGTGAGTCTAGCATCTCTAATGCCAAGGCCCCCATAGCGCTTGAGGGAAGTAACAATGTGCCAATTAACATGATTCCACGTGCGGGAGAGGCCATCTCTCCCCCAAAGGAAACTCTGAGCCATCTTGTCTAACCGATTACACACAAAGGTGGGGAGGTAATCCAATTGCATGGTGTAGATAGGTATGGCAGTAGTCACTGATCTCCCTAAAAAAGCTCTGCCAGCTTTATTCAAAAGGTTTCCCTTCCAGGATCCAAGTTTCTTGGAGATTTTATCCAGAATATCGTTGTACCCATTTCTTGCTGCTCTACCTTTCACCAATGGGAAACCGAGGTAGTGACCAAGGTCTGCTACAAAGCTAATTGATGAGATTTGCTTGATCCTTTGCTTCCTATCCACATGAACCATTATAGAACACATAGCTTTAGACTTCAAAGTGTTAATTTTCAGACCAGAGGCATGACAGAAGTCATTGTGAGTATTCATAACAACATCAACTTGATCAGTACTAGCTTCGCAGAAAAGAAGCACATCATCAGCAAATAAAATATGAGAGAGTTGTGGACCGCCTCTTGAAACTTGGATCGGTTTCCAAGAGCCATTCTCTACTTTTTCTTGAATGCTAAGGGAGAGCTTTTCCATACACAAGACAAAAAGATAGGGGGATAGTAGATCACCTTGTCGTAAACCTTTGGAGGGCTTGAAGTAGTCGGTCTTAGCACCGTTCCACAACATCGAAAGATGGCTAGAGTTCACACAACTCATGATGAGGGAAACTGTTTCCACGGGGAAGCCGAGTTCTTGAAGTGTGAGCTCTAAAAATTCCCAATTGAGCCGGTCATAGGCTTTCTCGAGGTCGATTTTGAAAGTAATGGTCCCTTTCTTGGCCCGAGACTTGTGCATGTAACGAACCACTTCCTGGGCGACCAAATTGATGGAATTGGAATAGTTTATAGACTTTATATTATATTTTTATAATTTAGGGACTAAATAGAAGAGAGTGTGATAGTTTAAGGACTAAATTGAGGGTTTAATTAGTCCAATTTCCTTCTAGCAGCCATGCATGGTGGACATGATCTTTTCTTTAATAGCTTCTCATACCTACGGAGATCTATATAGGTCAAAGATTGTTCCTTGAACGCCATTGTTGTTTGAATGGAAATTTCGTCTCTCTTTGCTCCAACATTTTTGTCCCACCACAATGACAACTTGTCACAAAATAAAAATAATCATAATTTATGCATATCTTAACCTATAATTAGTTGTGAGACACTATTGTTTGGGGCAATAGATGTTAGTTTTAATTCGATAAGCCATTGTTATGCTAATTTAATTTTCCCCTTCCAATCAAAACCCTTAGTTTAATGCCTGAGATCATACATTTGTTGTTTGCTAATTCTCTTAATTTAATTATCCAAAACCCACAAAAAGAATACTTTGGTTGAAATATTTTTATTGTTATAATTAATCAAATATTATAGCTCCCATCTGGATTCTCTTGCGTGTGCATGGCATATATACCAGGTGCTTTTCATTTTTTAATACATTATCACTCACCATGTAACGTTTGGCAAAGAACAATTAAGAAATTAATTAGGTATATATGGTTCAATCAAAAGCTAACTAATTAATATGACACGAAATTTAATAATGGTATGGAATCTAACATCTTTATTTTCTTTGGCTCAGAACATGTTGAATCTGAAATGCAAAGGTGACTTTATCTTTACCAAGAAAGGCACACCCTTCTTGGGTTATGTTATAGGTTATAGTTCCATTTCCAAACAATTGTTAATAGTGGTCCTCAAAAAAAATCTTTGGTCGAAGAAAATCTGGTGTGATGTCTTTCTCGATTCGATTTCTTTGACATTACATTACCCTTCCATGAACTAGAAAAGTTGAAGGTAACATTGCCTTGATCCATCACAACGTACACTGGTCCCAAAAACAAAATCTTTGTAGGATCTTCTTGATAATTACCTCATTTTGAGGAGGAAATTATTCCAATTGGTAATATTAAATTATATAATATGACGAATCTTGACCCTAGGATTACTATCCAACGGTCCAAGTTGAATGGCTATTTTTTGACAATTAATGTGTATATATATAGACCAACATCAATTTAAGAAAGAAACATGTGGGTCGATTGCTGGGAATCTTCGTGGATCATGATGACGATGCATTGCTTACACAAACATAGTCCTACAAATCTCTCACCAATATTACTACTCCTTCATTGGTATATTTAATTTATTTATTATTATTTATAGATTTTCTTTCTGTTTCAATGTAAATTGCTTCACACAAAATACTTCATGACGTTTCAGAAAGAAGACTAAAAATCTATGATATGCTTCGAACGTATCTTTGAATTTGACATTTAGCCAGTCTTTCCTTTGTACAATGAACAATTCGGTTTTCCTTTTCTCATCACTATGTATACGTACGGAAAGATCTTATTCTGTTCTTAAACTACAAATACCAAATAATTAATCAAAATATTTTATCCTGTCAATTACGGATGTTGCATGTATTTATCTTTGTCTAGATTGGGTGACATATGATTTTGTGTATCCATGCAACGGATAGACTCGACACTATAATGATATGGTTTAATTACAGTTTTGATCCCCCTATTTTTACCAACTCACGATTTTAGTCCCACAAGAATTTTTCCACAAATTCAAGCGCAGCAAACCCATCATCGTTCCTTCAAAAGCAACCCATATATATAAACATCAATATTGCCTTGTTTGATTATAGTTTTTTAGAATAGTTTTGTGTTTTTGTCCAAAAAAAAAAGAATAGTTTTGTGTTTATAAAAGTTGATAAAGTATTGTAAAAAAAAAGTTAATAAAGAACAATATTTTTGTGAATTTGAAGTTCAAATTTTCTTCATTAGATATACTTGTCAATCGACGTGAGTTTTGAATCTCTCAAAAAGACATTTTCATACCCATGACAAGACCAAATCCACGACAACATGATTAAGAAACTAAGCTATATGCTTGTGATTATATCTATTGAATGAAGAGAAGATTGAATTTTTATTTATTAAATATAATAATAATAATAATAATAATAATAATAATAATAATAATAATAATAATAATAATAATAATAATAACAACTTTTGTAATAATAATAATAATAATAATTTTTATGTTTAAATTCCAACAAGGCCAGCCGGCGTGTCAGCCACATAGGATAAGTGACTGACAACTGATCAACACCAATTTTGACCAAATTAGAGGAGGGACTTTGATTTTAGAAATTGGGAAAATAGTGGGAGACCGAATTCGTGAAAAAAATAATTGGGGGATTAAAATCGTTAGTTAGTAAAAATAGGAGGACTAAATTCGTGAAAAAATTTTCCCAGGGACTAAAATCGTGTGTCAATGGTGCTAGCTATTTGAATATTAATAATATCATTGCTAATTATCAAAAAAATGAAGTTCGATCATATATATAAATGAGTTGGAGTCGTACGTACTCTGTTTAATATATTATTTACTTGTTTATAAAAAATAGATAATGAAATTTACTTGTTGATAAAAAATTTTAAAATATTTTTTTTGTTTAGTTTGAATATTTAAAAGTAAGCTAACTAATGTATAGGATACCAGTAAAATAATATGTTAATATATTATTTCTAAAATTACTAGTAAATATTTTTTAAAGCTAAAAAAAATACTTGTAAAATGTAGATACTTTAAAGTATATATCTACATTGTAATATATAACTAAAAGGCGTGTAAACAATATTGTACTCTCTTATCATACTATAGAGTTTAATATCTTTAAAATCCACATGGAAATCAACTAATTTAATTATAATAGATAAATGTTCATTGATCTACATCTATATTTTCTTTTAAAAAAAGAGTTAAATATGTTTAACATTCCAATAAAATTTCACGAATTTTATTTTTAGTATTTACAAAAACTTTTACCTCATTTTTATCACAAAAAAGTTTTCATTTTCAATTTTAGTCCATGCTATAGGCTGCTATTAATTCTCTTTACACATGACTAACATAAGTCGACATGAAAAGTGACACATGACTTTTTTTAAGATGTTTTTTTTATAAGCAAAAATTATATTAAATGGGGTGCAAGCGGGAACTCCAACCGTCACATATACAAGGGGTCTCATTAAAACCTCTCTGGGCCAAAACTCCATGGGAAAAAACCCAAGGAGAAAAAAAGAGTACCCTAGAAAAAATGAGGCAAAAAGTCAGTTACACCAAGTTCATACAAACAAACGAACTACCCCACCCATCAGAGATCTTAAAAGTGGAGTTGTGGCATTTTATACTTATGAACCAAATCCACGTTATAGACTTAACATGGTTAACAAGTCCATATATAAAAAACAATAATTTAGGTTTGATTATATTTTTAGTCCATACAAATATAACATTTCATTTTTCCAACAAAAGAATATCCAAAAGATTTTCTAGCATTTCGTTTTCCCAACGCCATGGCCATTCTCTCAACCACCCTAAACAACAACCCATATTCTCCACCGAGATACGCTTCTCGACAACTACAGAGTATAACCTAGGGTAACAATCTTTGAGAGAATTGTCCTAAACCGCGTCCTCCCAAAAAAGGATTGTTTTGCCATAACTAGGTTAGATCACACCAAGTCATTGATTGCCACAACACCACCATTCCTACTTAGCCCCAACTCAACAACATGCCTCCACCAAATAGATGATTTTGTGAGCACAATATTGCCTCTCGTCCTTTCATTGCCTGTAGACAGGTCTCTGTATTTAGTGCAAAATAATAAGGTATGAAAGAGATTATGGGGGAGAAATGACCAAATAGTCCCTAAAAAACAACTAAATGTAGGGGACATAGGCGTTTTAACTTTAGTGGATCTCCATCCCAACCTTCCATATTTCTTTGGTAAAGACACTTTCTCCCATTTTGTTGAGGATAATTTTCCCATCACTCCCCCACACGAATTTAGTCTCTCTTGAGCACTTCTCTCTTAAGCAAAACACAAAGTGGTGTGTTTTGCGGGTTAGAATCCTCTCAATTCTCAAAAGAAATGAAGATATCCATTTGGAGAGATATAATAAAATTAATGGTTGGCCATAGAATCATTTTGATCATTTTAAATAATTTTTATATTATTTAAAATTGTGTGAATCTCTCTATGGAATGAAGCCTTCAATTTCTTTAGGGAAATGAAGAGAATCCTAGCTAGATCTGTCAATTCGGGTCATCCCATTTGTGAAAGAGAAATTTGGACAAGTTAGGGTTGGGCCAGAATTATTTTGGGCCCTAATTTACTAACCCAACCCCACCTTGCTAGCCAAATGGGTCAAAATCAGTGGGAAAACAACCGTGGTAAATTCGTCAAACAAACAACTGTCACAAAATCTTTTATCCCTCATTTTATTTAAGGATCTCATTTTTCTTTCTTTTAGTTCAAAAGACAAAAGATTCCTCTCTCTCTCTCTCTCTCTCTCTCTCTCTCTCTCTCTCTCTCTCTCTCTCTCTCTCTCTCTCACACACACACACACACACACACACACACTCTGTTTCCACTTTCCATATCATGCAAAGTCCTCTTGTGATCTATTTATAGCCCCCTGCCCTCCTCTTCCTTCCACCGCACACTACAACAACACCAAAAAACTCTCTCTCCCTTTCTCTTTCATTTCCTTCACACTTTCAAAAATGGCCGAGAATTACCCATTTTCAACATACTTCATTCTCCTAATAATAACCATAACACGTTTAATATCAACCGTAGGAAAAACCGACCAATGGAAATCAACACTAGTACTACCTTCAGAACTATCCTTAAACGACAACATATCTCAAAAAATCCTTAACCACCCCGAAGCAATTAAACTCGCATCAAGCGACTACGGCAACCTCGTACACGATTTACCAACAGCGGTATTTCGTCCAACATCATCAAACGACATAGCAAGTCTTATAAAGTTGTCGTATAAGAGCTCCGTTGCTTTTAACATAGCGGCGAGAGGTCAAGGACATTCGACACGTGGACAAGCTATGGCACGTGATGGAGTTGTGGTTGATATGAAGGGGTTGCGTGAAGAAGAAAAGGGGGTGGGAATAAAAGTTTCTGTGGATGGTGGTTATTATTATGTTGATGTTGGTGGTGAACAACTTTGGGTTGATGTTTTGAGGAGAACACTTGATTATGGACTTGCACCTGTTTCTTGGACTGATTATCTTTATTTGACTGTTGGAGGAACTCTTTCTAATGCTGGAATTAGTGGACAAACTTTTCGTTATGGTCCTCAAATTTCCATTGTTCGAGAAATGGATGTTATCACTGGTATGATCATTTTCTTCACATTTTCCTTAAATTTATATGTGATTTATGGCTTGAGAATTTGAAGTGTATAATTATCAAATAGACTAACTTTGGTTTGGACTTTCTTCTTATTTCTCTTAAAACTTATTATATAAAATTTTAAAAATAAATATTAATACAAGACACAATGGATAGTTTTATTTATATACACCTAAATAAAGGGTTTAAAGTGTGAAGAATATATAGGCAAATAAAGGGTTTAACTAAAAAATATTTTTTTTATTAGCTAATAAAAAAAAATATTTTTTTAGTCAAATTTATTTTTAATACAAAGAATAGAGGGACCAAAATTATATTATGTAGTAGTTTATGTATAATTCTTTTGATTTTTGGATAAAAAAAATGCAGATGGAGAAAGTAACAATTTTATCTACCATGTGCACTGGCCTTTCCAATGCACAGTCAGTCACATAAAGGAAAACTTTTCCAGCTTCTTTTTTATGTGAGCTTTTAGAGATAAAGGTTTTGAGGTGGTGGATCAATTAATGCACTAGTAACAAAATTAATGCACTAGCCATTGATTTGGTGTCTAAAATTTTTGATGGTCAAGATTAACTAACAAGGGCTACCTGTTTATCATGTTCCTGGCCATTCTTATTAGATTTGCAGAGGTGGTCATAATTCTTTTCCCAGTTTCCTTTTATTTTTCTTCGACACTGTTTTTTATTTGTACAGAATGCTTCATGTTGTTAGGGTTCGTAAAATTACAAATATGAATATTGAAATTACATGTTGTTAAGGGGTAAAAATTACAAAAACAAAAAAAATAGTGTTTTGAAGTTTTCCACCAAATATAATTATTATAAGCTTAGGGGTAAAAATTACAAAAACATAAAACTAGAGTGAGACTTACTATAGTGGGTTTGTAGGTTACTTTCCCACTTTGCTACAAATTTCGCACTAGAATATTTTCGCTTTAAAAAAAAAATACTAAACTATGTGGCTGTTATATAACTATAGAGATAAAGTCTCTCTTTCTGAAATGTTGGTGAAATTACCAAACATTTTCCACCGGGTCCCCGCATTGAAAAATCTTAACTATAAACATGTTCACATGGTCGTAGTCTTCCACTCATAATTAATTCACGTTTTTATTTTATTTTATTGTGAAAACTATTGATTATATTATTGGTCCAAGTCTATCTAGGTCAAGTCCTTTACAAAAAAACAAAACGGAATAATGTTGATTTCAACACAAATATTTATTAAAAAATATATGTATGTATGCATGCAATGCAAATGCAAGTATACTTATATGTTTAATATAAATTAATGTTTATATTTAATCATTTTATTTTTCAGGAAAAGGAGAATTGGTAACCTGTAGTCCACAAACAAATTCAGAATTATTTAACGCGGTTCTTGGAGGTTTAGGACAATTTGGAATTATAACAAGAGCAAGAATTGCACTTGAGACAGCACCAAAGAGGGTACGCTTTCTAGAGAAGTTGACTAGGATTTTGTCTTCTAGTTACATTCTTCCATATATACACATTCATAATAACGCCAATATAACATGACACATTGTTCAAACAATCAATCAACCTTTACGCCAGCAGTAAATGTTTTTGTCGATTAGCATATATTGTTGTCCTTTTTTCCCTCGAAACAGTTGTTAGTTGGCACACATATGTCCTACGTTTCACATTAGTGCATGTTATAGTCATCCATGAATGACACCCACATAGAAATCAGACTAGTTATAGCCATATATAGTTATAATGCAATAATATTTCAATGTGTTCATTTTTGAGCATATGGAATAGTATATTTTGCTTTATTCATCCTTCTAATCAAACTAACTTGGATGTGACACATTGCATATATATAAAGTATATAAAACATTATCATTCCTAGATTATTATTGTCTTGTTTGTCATATGAGTACGATAATGAATTAATGAGTGTTTTGGTGAATTTTTTTTATTGGCTGCAGGTTAAATGGGTTAGGCTTCTATACAGCGATTTTTCTACATTTACTAAGGATCAGGAGTTTTTAATCTCATTTAATGGAAGTAAAAAAGAGAATAATGGATTGGATTATTTGGAAGGGATGTTGTTGATGAATCAAGGGCCAATAAACAATTGGAGATCTTCTTTCTTCCCTTTAGCCGACCATCCAAGAATAACATCCTTTGTAACTCAAAATAGGGTCCTCTATTGCCTGGAAATTGCTAAATATTATGATGACAAATCTGAGAACAATGTGGACAAGGTACCATAATCACTAATTAACTTTTCTTTTTGGTGTCACCTTAATTAATTAATTTAATAGCCCTATGCACTCATATTGAATAAGGTTTTTGATGTTTATGTGAACTGAAATTTAGGCTCCGACATGAGATTTTTTATGTTTATGACCGACCGCCATATGCGACTACAATTGAGGCCATCTTGACGACAATTTTTTATAAGCAAAGTTTTGAATATCGGTCACAAATATGATCGATATTGCGGTCACATTGTGCAATCCATGAGATCTGTAAGAATTGTAGATGATTGTAGTAGATGTGGCCTCAATCACAGTCGCAGAGACATCAAAAATATAATGTTCAGGCCTAAATTGTGGTCGCGAACATTTTTAGAAACCTGATTACAAGTACAAGACTAACATACAAATATTCAGTATTAATTAATATTCTTATTTTTAATGTTTGTGTAGGAAATCCAAGATTTGCTCCAAGGACTAAGCTACATCCCTGGATTTTATTATTCTAAAAATGTATCATATGTTGAGTTCTTGAATAGAGTCCGAAGTGGAGAGCTGAAGCTTCAATCACAAGGACTATGGGATGTTCCTCATCCATGGCTTAATTTATTTATACCAAAATCTAGAATCTTAGATTTTGATTCAGGAGTGTTCAAGAATATCATTCACAAAAGAAACATCACCACTGGTCCTGTCTTAGTTTATCCCATGCCCAAAAACAAGTAAGCCTTAATTAATTAATAATATATATAAAGTTTAATACATTAAAATTGAAAAAATAAAAAAAATTAATTAATAATGATTCTTTTCTTCAGGTGGGACAATAAGATGTCAGTATCTATACCAGAAGAGGAGATCTTCTATGCTATTGGATTTTTGCACTCAAGTGGGTATGATAATTGGAATGAATATGATGCACAAAACAGAGAAATATTACAATTTTGTAATGATGCTGGGATTAAGTATAAGCAATATCTTCCCCACTATAGCACACAGGAAGAGTGGACAAACCATTTTGGCCCTAAATGGAACACTTTTTTACAAAGAAAATACCAGTTTGATCCAAGAATGATTCTATCACCTGGACAAGGAATCTTCAACAACAACTAAATTGAAAAAAAAAATAGAAGAAGGTATATTATATGATGGGACTACCTTAGTACTTAATATTAGCTAGCTGGCTTGTCATAGATGTATATGACCTAAAGCTTTAGATCATATAACTTTTTGTATTTTTTTTTTAATATATGGTGGGGTTAAGAGATGCATGAGTACTTTTGGAAGATATATAAATCAGGTTATACATAGCTTAGATACGTTAGGTTGACAAGATCATATGTGAAAGGTGCACACACCTAGCTAGCTGTATCAACTGCTTTCTCTCTCTGTCCCTTTGTTTGTCTATCACTACACATGTTATAGTACCTAGCTAGCTAGTGTAGTGTAGAGAGAAATGTTTGTAATTGTATTCAGAATTTTATCATATTCTAAATATGTTATTCGTCATTCTTAATGGGCAATGAGTATCTGTTTGGTGAATTTTTGATTTTTTGTCTTTGTTATATAATATTTTATTGTTTTGCCTTCCTACTTTTTTCATAAAACAAAAGAAGTTTTCTATTTTCCGTCGCTACTTTTCCGTTGCAACCCCCTGACATGACCGTTGAGCAGACCTTCGAATGTGTGAAATAGCCAATCCATTGTTAATTATTGGATCCGTCGCTACAGATCCGTCACTAAAGTCACTAAATTTTTTAACACTGAAACCCTCTTCTTCTTCTTCTTCTTCTTCTTCTTCTTCTTCTTCTTCTTTTCTTTTCTCTTCTCTTCTCTAACTCATTTCTATCCTCCTCCCTCACGAAACCACTGCCACCACCACCAATACCTCTCCATTCTCACCACCACCATCATCATTCCCCTTTTCTCTCACGCACGAACCTGAACCATTGAATAGGTCTCTCTCTAACCATCTAACCGTCAATACATCTCCATTTTCTCTCCGTTTTCACCACAATATGTGGTAAGTTTTTGTTCTGAGTTGTTCCCATGTTCATTGTACTCATTGTAATTATTTTTTTGTTCTGATTTTTCTTTGTTCTGTTTGCACTTATGACTTTTTGGGAGTGACCGAATGCAGTTTGATTTGGTGGAGCTGTTTCTCTTGCCGGAGCTGTTTCTGCTTCTCTTGCCGGAGCTGTTTTTGGTATAGTAATTTTGATTTTCGACCTGCAAAATTTAGTGGAAAATCAGGTATTTCAGCTGCCAAACTTTTAATTATTAGGAATAGGAGTTGAATTGTTCTTGCTTGTCATGATTTTTTGTTGTTTTTTGTTTTTGTTCTTCAAATTTAATGGGAAAAACATTGTTTTTTATTCTTAAGGGTAAATTTTTTGATGAATTTTATATTGTTAAGCTTGAATAATTCTGAATAAGTGTTAGTTTTCAAAATTGGAAATGTATATTATTTGGAGGTAAATTGTTGCACAGCTCATTTGTGTATTGTTGTTTTGATGTTTGATTAACCCTAGGTTAGACGACTATATTGGAAGTTGTTATTGTGTGTTGTTGATGGAAAGGGTGAGGTGTTGTCCCTCACCCCCATATTTTACTTGAAATCATCTCCATTGAGATAATTGCGAGACTATACTAACAATTTAAATGTTGGGAATTAGAAAGAACTTCTTTCACTACTTATATGCAAAAGGGTTTTGTTTATTCTGTCCTTAACCCCCATATTCGACTCGAAATCGTCTCCATCGAGATCATATCGATGCCACTAACTTGATAGGTTATATTTTAGGTTTAGTTGTTGGAATCTAACGCGTTTTTTTAAATGCGTGTAGATGAATTGGAATTAGTTGAATCGTAGTTGGGTGTATGATCGGTTATATCCGGGAAGAGCATTTTTAAAGGAAAATTTTGTAAATGGGGTTGAAGAGTTTATTAGGGTAGTGTGGTGACATGATAAGGTTAAAAAGGAAGGGGGATTAGATGTCCATGCCTTAAATGCGACGGTATACCTATTACACCTGATGATGAAATTAGGGTGCACTTGTATCATATTAGGTTTAGGCCTAATTATTGGATTTGGGTGGACCATGGAAAACGACTTCCAAATTTTGACTTAGGGGTTTCTTCAAGAAGTTCTTGTTTTCATGTTCCATCTAATGAACAATTTGAGTCGATGGAAAGCATGATTTGTGATGGTCTCGGAGTGAATGTGCCATTTGATGAGCCTCAATATGACGATCATGATGAACTTCCAAATGAAGAAGCACAAAGATTTTATTGTTTATTAAAAGAGTCAAACACACCGTTGTTTGATGGCTCTCCAGAGACAAAATTATCTATGTGTGTGAAGCTTTTATCTCTCAAGTCCATGAGTAATATTTCTGAGTTGGGTTTAGATTTTGTGACTCAAATGATGTTGGACGGGACACCTAATAATGATAGTTTGCCAAAAAGTTATTATGAAGCAAGGATGTTAGTTTCGAAGCTGGGATTGGAATGTAAGAAGATTGATTCTTGTGACGATGGGCATATGTTATTTTACGACAACGAATTTGGTAAAACCGATGGTGCGCTGCAGGCTTGTAGATTTTGTGGAAAGCCGAGGTATAAAGTTCGTAAAGGGGAAAAGCGTAATTATAAACTCATTCCTGTAAAGTCGATGTTCTATTTGCCTATAGATCCAAGGTTGCAGAGAATGTTTGCATCGCCTGAAATTGCAAAGAAAATGACGTGGTATTATGAGAATAGGAATACCTCAGACATTTTACGCCACCCATCTGATGGTGAGGCGTGGAAACACTTTGATCGAGTGCATTCTGATTTTGCCTCTGACCCACGGAATGTTCGACTTGGTTTGTGCTCTTATGGATTTACTCCATATATCCAAGCATCAGCATCGCCCTATTCTTGTTGGCCAGTCATTGCTACCCCTTACAATCTTCCTCCTGAGATGTGCATGACTAAACCATATATGTTTTTGACTTGCTTGATACCTGGTCCATCCAATCCAAAAGCTTACATTGATATCTTTTTGGAACCTCTAATTGATGATCTCAAGAGATTGTGGCAGGGTGTTGGGACATATGATGCAGCACGAAAGAAGAATTTTATGATGATAGCGGCATTGATGTGGACAATTAATGACTTCCCGACTTATGGTATGTTGTCAGGTTGGGGGACTCACGGTAAATTAGCATGCCCCCACTGCATGGAACACATAAAAGCGTTTACGTTGAAATACGGGGGAAAGAGTTCTTGGTTTGACTCGCTTCGTAGATTCTTACCGCCAGATCATGTATTTAGAAAGAACAAAAGGGCATTCAAAAAAGGGGTAGTTGAAACAGATGTCCCACCGCCTTTGTTGACATCAGGTGAAATTTGGAGTAGAGTTATGAATTTGCCACAAGCCACGGAGGTAGGTGTGCTCTCCCGATTGGATGGTTATGGACGAGTGCATAACTGGACAAAAAGAAGCATATTTTGGAATCTCCCATATTGGAAAGATAATCTATTGAGACACAATCTCGATGTTATGCACATTGAGAAGAATTTCTTTGACAACATATGATTCACCGTGATGAATGTGAAAGATAGAACCAAAGAAAATAATAAGGCTAGAATGGATTCTGCTCTTTACTGTAGCAAAAGTAGTTCCAATTTGAATTTGGTGCCAATGGCTAATGGCAAGATGTCAAAACCCAAAGCCAAATATTGTCTTACACCCGATGAAGAAAAAGATGTTTGTCGATGGTTGAAAGGATTGAGGATGCCAGATGGCTATTCTTCTAATCTTGCAAGATGTGCAGATGTGAACACCGGGAAGATGTATGGGATGAAAAGTCATGATCGTCATGTATTCATGGAGTGTTTGCTTCCAATTGCTTTTAAATCATTGCCAAAGTGTGTTTTGGAAGCACTTACTGAAGTGAGTCAATTTTTTAAAAACATGTGTTCTTCAACATTGAGAAAAGATGATCTTATTAAGATGGAGCAGAATATTCCTTTCATTATCTGTAAGTTGGAGAGAATACTTCCTCCTGGTTTCTTTGATTCCATGGAGCATCTTCCGGTTCACCTTGCATATGAAGCAAGGCTTGGTGGACCAGTTCATTATAGGTGGATGTATCCATTTGACAGGTAATTATCAATTGCAACATTTTAATTAAAATGCATATTTAGTATGACTATTTATTTAATCAACTCCCCTTCCTCCATATATTTAGATTGATGGGTGATTATAAACGATCGGTGAAGAATAAAGCTAGAGTCGAAGGATCGATCTGCGCAGCTTACTTACATCGTGAAACAATTTATTTCTGTTCTCATTATTTCAACAACTATATGTTGTCAAGAAATCATAGAAACGAAATAGAGGTTGAAGAAGAAAGGCACGCCCTCACTTTATCTGTGTTTAGCAAACCTGGGCGCCCCTCGGGAAAGAAGTCGACGTAGTGGTTATCAGATATGGAGTATAAATCAGCAGATATTCATGTCTTGATCAATTGCACTGAAGTTAAACCATATCTTGAGTAAGTGTGCTTCAATTCAGTTTTCAATACATAGACATTTAGAGTATGAAGCTAAATCATGCCTTGACCAATTTTCATTCTAAAGAGTATGGATAATTCTTTTTCAGTGCATTCTTACAAGTTTAGGGTATACACACTGAAGATTCTTCTATTCGTATACATGAAAGTTTTCCATCTTGGTATAATGATAGAGTAAGTAAATAAAATTAATGCTTTAATGTCTAACGTTCAAAGTAGATATGAGAGATGACTTATTTTTTCCATAAGTGATTACTTAGGTTTTTGAAGCGGAACCAACTCCCCTAATCCAACATTTGAGGAACTTAGCTGATGGTCCTTTTCGTGAAGTTAGTGAATGGCACACGTACCTCGTTAACGGTTATAAATTTGACACCCAATCATGGAGTGAGGGAAAACAACCAATTAATAGTGGGGTATATGTAAAAGGGATTGCAGAAGGAGGTGAACATGAGTACTACGGGGTGATCCAACACATATATGAACTTGAATACAAATATTTAGACTATCAAAAGAAAATTGTTTTGTTTTATTGCAGTTGGTTTGATCCATCGGTTAGAGGAACGAAATTGAATCCAAAATGTAATACCGTGGACATTCGAATAGATAGAAGGTATAGAGCCTATGATCCGTTTATCATGCCTGAAAATGTGGTATATTATGTTCCATATCCATCAACTCGTGAAGGATATTGTGTTGCAATTAAAACAAAACCACGGGGTCGCATTGAAGCTACTGATGTGGGGGATGAGGTTCCTTATCAAGTGGATGAAATGTCGGGCGTCAATGAGGTAACTGAAGTTGAAACAGTTGATACCTTATGTGATGATCGACTCCACACCGTAGAAGTTGAACCAGTATTAGAAGAAGAAATTGGAGGAAGAAGATGAAGATGAGATTGAAGATGTAGAAGATGTAGAATATGAAGACTTTTTTTAATCATATTAGTATCACATAGATAGTTTGATTAGTTTTAATCTCTACATGTTGTTGATTGTTCATCTAATTTTAATTATTAATATATATCACATTTTGTTTATCATTATTGTTTGTTGTTGTTGTTGTATTTAAATTTATTTATTAATATATATCATTATATATTTTTCTTGTGTTTCATTTTTCATAGATATGCATCCAGGAGGAGATTCTGACCCGCCGAGAGATGTTAGGGGGAAGAACATAGGTGAACCTAGAAGGCGGCGTCGAGTTCATGAGGTTGTACTTAATGCAGGGGATACATTTTTGGGGATGCCCCAGACCACCACTACTGCTGGAGGAGCTGGGACTTCACGTTTTGCTGCAGCTGCTCCACCTGCTGGTCATTCTCCCTCCTGCCCCAATTGGTATCCTATAAACCCATCTGGCACACCAGCATCCTATGGGTATTTTCCACCTCTGCAGCATCCTATGGGCACACCGGGAGGGTATATGGGCCCACCTCTGCAGCATCCTATGGGCACACCGGGAGGGTATATGGGCCCACCTCTACAACATCCAATGGGCACACCAGCAGGGTATATGGGCCCACCTCTGCAGCATCCTATGGGCACACCAGTCGAGTTATCTATGCCTACACTCGAGGTACATACTGATTAGTCTCTACATGATGATCATTCTGACCCCCATGGTCATACTGATTTAGAGCCATTGTCATCTGGGTCGAAGGATGAGCAGGTGGTTGTCGACCCTGATGGTCGACGCCGCAAAGTCATATATCCCTTTGGCGATGCGTAAGTATTGTTTGACTTTTTTTAATTTAAATTAATTGTTTGACGTGTATATATGTTTGTTAATTATGCAACAACTTAATTATGCAGGTTTGTTAGATCGAAGACTGCTTCATCAGCGATCACTTATGTTATTAAGAAACTCTATTTTGAAGAGTACCATGAAAAGGTGACAAAAATCGATAAGAGGAAAAAGAAAGATTTTGTGGACTTGTTTAGGGTAAGTATCAATTATGTCATTACCTATATTGATAATTTTAATTTATTGTTTAATGTTTAATATAATTACTAATACATATTTTGATTATATTTAATACTGACCAAAGTGACTTGGAGACCGGAAGATGATGAATTGGTGCATAAAGTTTTTTGGACTAGATTGGCAAAGCAATTGGCGGACTTGCTCTACAAATTGCGCCGTAAAAATGAAAGCCTGAGGTATATCCCTCAAGAAGTCTGGGATCAATACCAGGAAGTTTGGAGAAGTGAGAAATTCAAAAGAAATGCTGGAAAAGCGAAGAAAAATCGAAATTCAGAAAAGGGTGGCTCGCTTCACACTTGTGGCTCCGTTAACCAAGCTCAGCATGTTGAGATTGGTAAGTTATTTTAAAATTATTTGTACTATTTTTGTTTAGTTAGGCCGATTAGTTACAAATATTTGAGAAATTGTTTCATTTTTACAGAGTAAGAAGGCCGGATGCCCTCTTACTATTGCTGAGCTGCATAGGACCACACATGTCAGGAAGGATACCCAGACTTATGTTGATGAGCGCTCGAGGACCACTCAGGTAAATATACAACTTGATTTGTATTATATATATAATGTTTTCTTAAAATGGAGCGCTTATTATGCTATATTTTGTGGTTATGCAAAACAGGAGAAACATGCTGAGACGATGTTTGAGCCGACTCAGGGGAGCTGGAACCCTGAGTCACTTGGTCCACTGACTCCTGAGATCATGGCTTTGGCAAACCGCAATTGGGAGAAGTTGGTAGGGGGACGGGGCCCTTGGCTCCAAATTTGAGATTTGAGGATGATCAGTTTGACACCAGCGGACCCTCCTCTAGTAGTCGACCTCCTCATCCTTCAGCTGAGACAGAGCAGCTCAGGCAGCAGATCGAGGAGATGTGTGCTCAGCACCAGCAGGAGATAAAGGAGATGCATGCTCAGCACCAGCAGGAGCAGCAGCAGCAGAGTCGGACTATGAAAGATATGCTGACTGATTTCTATAGGTTTGCACGTAATCAAGAGAAGCTGTTGAAGTACTATAAAAGCATGACTAAAATCAGTCGCTAATATTTAGACACGTGTCCTTCAGAATTAGCGAAGAATTGGGTCTCACTAATTTTCCTCGCTAATTAGCGACGGAATTTCCCTCGCTAAAATCCCTCGCTAATTACCGATGGAAAATCCCTCGCTAAATTTCCGTCGCTAAGTATTAGCAAGGCCCTTTTTAGCGACGGAATTTTTCCGTCGCTAATACACTTTAGCGACGGATTTTTGAGGTTTAACGACAGAAATTTTCGTCGCCTATCCTGCGTTTTTTTTGTAGTGTAAGTTCTTGATTATTAACTACATACCTCCATTTATAAGAGTACTAGGAGTACCCCAACTGTTACATTTATAAGGGGACACGTTAAAACCTCTATGGACCAAAACACCATGGAAAAAAGACCCAAGTAGGAAAAAGAGTACCTCGGGAAAAGCGAGGCAAAAAGCCAATTACATAGAGGTTCAGACATACTAATGGATTTCCTCACCAATCAAATATCTTATAAGAAGAATTTCGATCTTCTAAACTAATAAACCAGCTCCATGATATAGATTCTACATGATTAACCACCACTTGAGATTTGACGACCTGACCTCTAATTAAACAGATTATGGTTTCGATGAAATCAGATACACCCCTATCCAAAACAATTACTTTAATCTGCAAGACTTTTTGTGGTCCAGCCGCAAACCGTGAGCTCGGATGTGAGCAACACCAATGAACGAATCGATGCCTCAAAAGCCCAACCAATTCTGGATTTCAAGTCAAACTATCAAAGAGCACATGCACTTAAAAAAAACAAATGATTAATAGATTCCTCCTGCTCAAAACATAGAGGACATCACGACCTATGAAGATTCTTAATAATTCCTTTGGATATGAGTGCGTCACGAATTGGAAGCTTGCCCTGCAAGAATCTCCAGCAAAAATCCCCACCTTAATTAGTGGGAATTGAAAGCTGCCACAAATCATCTAGAGGTCTTTGCATATTGTTATCCAACCAAATCTGGTGCATTAAACTTGACAAGAAAACATAACAAGATTTAACATAAAAAGAGTGAAATTTTTCAATCCTTCATTGCCATCGGTCATGCTCCTCTCTATCAGGATGAAGAGAGGATGTAAAATGTTTGAAAGCACAACCAGCTCGCCCCTCTCCTCGTCAGACAAATCCCTCCCTTAGTCAAGCTTACAACACCAATTGTTATCCGACCAATACCTATGCCCCTAGTCAAGCTTCCAATACGAATTCTTATATGACACTAATACTTGTTGTGTTGTTCCTGTTAGGAGACTTTTTTGTTGGTTGAAAATTAATGACAAATAAACATTCATGGCACGATCCTGTCCAACAACCACACCTTGTTTCGAATCTGAAAGTCGGCGACTCCATATCATTGAAATTGCCGATACAACAAAAAATAGTCAAGACGATTAACAAGCGACATTATTACAGGGACACCCTAGCAATAATTGAGATCCTAGGTTAAGAAGGGACATTATTATCGTGTCTAAATTGAGAGTCCTAGCTGTATGCCATAATCATTCATATCATAGGTTGCTAGATAGATATGATAACGCCAAATGCCTTCAAATACTATAATCTTCATTGCAAGATCTTTCTCCGTAATTATGTTCCGAAAGATAACGCTGCTTTATTAATTATAAGAAAATACAAGAAAGCAACTAAAAAAGAATCATGCACAATTAATATTTAATTAGTAAACACTCTAGAAACGAATAAATAGGAATAGGATAACGAAGGAATTGAACCTGAACGTTTTAGTGAGGGAAGGGAGGCTAGGGATTTTATAGTGTGTCAGTGAAGAAACACAAGTGGTGGAGATGGTTATTTTAATTCAAAGTTTCAGATTCTAAAATTTTTCCTTCTTTTTCCAACAAAGATAAAAAATCTCCTCGAATATAACTAACTAGACAACAAAAATACAAAAACGAATATAAGGTAAGGCTGCACCTTGGAAAAGGAGAATTGCAATAACGACAGCAATAGTTTAAAAAATCAAATTCACTCGGGAATAGATTCTCTCCATTGAAGATTTCACTTGGTGTTTTGAGAATTAGATTGGCCTAATTGGTTGAACAAGAAATCGGCCAATTCAGCTATTGTTTCAATCCCAATTGCACCGTAGGTTGGTTGAATCATTCATGCATAAATCGATTTGAATTGGGGTTGAATCGGTTGAACCATTCATAATTATATTTTTTTTTGTTTTTTATTAAAAACTTTTTATGTACTATCTATTTATTTGTCGTCCAATTCAATTATGATTGAACTTAATAAACTTAAAACCCTAACCTGGAATTCTCATCATCAATTCGAATTCGATTTTAAAGTTATTGGAAAGAAAAGCATTGTAGAGTTCAACCTAGGTCCCAACACGCACATAACACATCAGTCTCTAATCGCAAACCACTCTTATGTGTTCGGGTTCAAATCCATACTAGTCCAATTGGGGTGAAGTAAATGTAATCTTCGTAAGTGCTCAAATAGCCCGAAGGTCTTCCTTACCTTAGACTGGTGCCATCCTCTCACCCTAAAAGTTTTTTTACCCAAAAAAAAACCACTCTTATATGATACTTGTGTTGGGGATAACACTTTTATCTTAATGATTAAGAGAGTCTCTTCACTTGTTTTTTAATATGAGTAATGTTATTTAGCCAAAATATTCCAGCCAAAAATAGACAAAAACTAAGTTACAACACCAATTAACCAAGTTTTATAAGCTATTAATCAACCTGTTTTTTACAGTTTTCTAGGCCATTGACTAAAAACTGTGAAAAAACAGGTTGGTTAATGGCCTCTAAAACTTGGTTAATTGGTGTTGCATGTAACTTAGTTTTTGGCTATTTTTTGTTAGAACATTTTTGCTAAATAAGATTACTCTTTTAATATATGTCCTATGCTCATCTGGCACATCACCATTTCTCTTTTTTTTTTTTGCAAAGCATATCCAATATATATCTAGCAACCTAGCTACCTATGTATGAGTTTGTTGGAGTGTTTCTTATGCTTTTTTTTATAGTATTTTTGGCTTATTATAAAGAGAAAGTTATCGCCTAAAGCAAGAAAAAGGTCACATTAAAAAATCCAATATTTCAATAAAGAATCAAATACACAGCAGAGTAATGAGATCTGAATCAAACAAAAGAAAAGGCAAATATATTGTAACATCCAAGAGAGATATAGCAGTGCCTAAAAAGCATCAAAAATGGAGAATAAGAAGAAACATATGTCTATTAGCAACACTTCATAAGGAGGGTAGAGGTGTGCTTAGGGGTTGATTTAGATTAGATTTGTCCAAATTCGTTTTCCGAATCAATAACAATTACTTAGTTTGAGTTTATTTGAATTTTACTTTTTTTTTCTAAAATCTGAACCAAACCAATAGTTAATTGATGAGTTGGTTCGGATTTGGATCATGAGTTATACACAAAAATAAAAATTAATATAAAAAACTACTTTTTTTTTGTAATATTCCATCACTTCTAAATAATAAAAAAGTCTAAAATTTAAAATTTATACCAAAGAGAGTCAAGGGGACAAAAGAGGAAAAGGAAAAAAGAGAGTCAAGGGGGGTTGGACAAAACCCTCGTAGAGATAAACAAAGTGAAGTCAAAGTGGTAAAAAGGATCTCATACATGTTACAATGAAAGACCCCAAGACAATCCATCATAGAGATAAACAAATAAAGGACTAGCTTACATTAACCACATCAAAAAGGGAAACAGACATAATTTACTTTGGAACGGGTGTTATAGCCTACAACCAAATTATTTTTTGCCAAAATTTCTTCTTTTGGGTTTTGGACACAACCGGTTCAAAATTATCTTCCTACGCAACTATTCCTAGGGTATCAGTAGCCATAGGATCAACATCATCATCATCTTACACACCACCCCAAACCTTTCCCAATATTCTCATGTCAGCTGCTACCACTAGGTTAGATGTAGCATCAAACACTAAGGCATTTAGTAAATCTTGCATGGTAGTGGGAGGTTGAGTGGAGGATGAATCAATAGAATCACTCCAAAGACGACTAGCAATATGCATATCATAATATTGGATGACCACGACTCTAATCTCATTTGATGAAGTTTCCCCTTGCTTCCTATCCACACCCGAATGTTGCTACACATTCATAGGTACAATTTGATGAGCATTAGATGGCTTAGTAAACCCCATTGAAGGATTAGGATCCAAACCATGCAAAGAAACATTGTACAATGATTCATACATTTAACAAATAAGCACAATTGGGATCATGGGAAATCATTTTATCTCTCATTCTATTATGATACTCAGCATGTTAAGGATCATTGTCTCTCTCCCAATACCTAGAATAAAGCATAGATAATTAGAAACAATGGAACAAGAGGAGATTCAATATTCCGAGTGCGTATTCTTCTCGTTCGAACGAGCATTCTCAAGCAAATGAAGGAAAGAAACGATTGATGAACAACTTCCAAACCCACGTTGGGGGCAAGGATGGGTACCCTTTTTCATCGCCAATGGAATCACGGGTTAGGGTGAGTTTATTGTTGATAACTCTATTTTGTATAGAGTTATTTATGCTTCTAAGATTTAAATTATTACTAGAATCCCAGTAATATTGTCATGTAAATAATCAAATATAGAAGAGAATATAACATTGAGGGTTAAGATATGTTTTGATAACAACTTGTCACTTTTGGATGTTTTGTGGTATTTTTATGCGTTTGTTCAATACTACAGCATTAGTTGCCACAACATTAGAATATTGGAGTGCTAAAGCACTAGATGCAAAAGCAATGGATGCACAGCATTACCATACTGACGTCACTATGAGCTCAAAAGTCAAAAAGTAAAGCAAGTGGCCCAAGTTGCTCAACTCAGCACGACTTTATGGACAACATAGCTTGCAACTTGCACCTTTTTCAGAAACACTTGCCCATGCTTATAGGTCTACTTTCTAGAGTTGAAAGATCAAATCAATCTTTTTGAAGCAACGGGATGCAAGTTGAATTAACCTCTTTTTCATGCAAACTTCACCATGAAGAAACCTCTCCCATGAAGCAACCTCTCCCATGAAGCCTATAAAAACCCTTCACCTCCTCATTCACAAGTAGACCAGAATTTATCACTTATAATCATATTGGATCTGGTTTCGAAGGAGAGGGAAGAACCTAACCACTTCTTCCTTCAACTTCATGCAACTACAAAGGAATGCTGGAAGCGATGCTGCAGCATTACTGGGCTGATTCATGCAACGGAAATTAATTGTGTACTTTCTACCCTATTTCTTTTCCTTTGTATTTTTCAGTAACATGAACTTGATTATTATTTCAGTAATGTTAAGCATGAGCTAAACTCATTTGTTGTTGGGATGTCATACACTTTGTAATGATCTTTTAATTAGCTTTGTGTTATATATTGATGTTTGCATTTTAGTTCTTGCATGATAATTCTTTCAAATTCATTCTTTAGAATTGGCCAACTAAAAGTGAATGCAAATTATAAATTCAGACATGGTTGATAATTGGAATTCAAGAACTAATGTGGATAAGAGTTTTAACAAAGGAAACTTTGTAATTTTGTGCTCAACCTAGACATAGGCAGCATAGTCCACAGGGTGATACTGTGGGTGCTTCATATACATGAGTGAACCTATTTAAGGGTACAGACATGTTGTCCCTTGTAATGAAACTCCGACGTTAGTGACCGAAAGACACACATCAATTGCTACAGCATCCAATGCTACAACATCATATGTAACACAATGCCGTTAAAGGTGATTTACTAGTGGAAAGCATTCTAAGTACCTTCTCATCATATTTTCCAACTCATTTCTACTTGATTGTTTATTTTTTTGTTATTTTACATTTTTGCATTCCAAATTGTGTTTTATTTAGTTACTTCTCACTAGTTAGCTATCAGTTAAAACCTTAAAATTAATCCAATCTCCGCGGGTACGATCTCAAATTACTATTATATTACTTGTTACGATTGTGTATACTTGCACATACATTTGTGTGTATAGATCCAAGCACAACAAGTTTTTGGCGCCGTTGCCGGTGATTGCCATTAATTTTATAGTTTAAACTAGTACTATACCCGTGCATCCGCACGGGCCGATCGCGTTACGTCATACGATTACCTCAAAAAGAAACGTTAGTTTGAAATCTCATTAATCTAAAATCAATTGTAAAATATAGAGGATGACTTGCATACGGATAGGTGCTGTCGTGTTCTTTTTAGGAATGAATTTAGACAGTATATAAATAGTCTGAACATTACCCCGTGAAAATGAAGAAAAATTTAAAGTAGATAAAAAATGAGTTTCAAATAAAAAATTGATAAATATTAAAACTAAAAATGTAAAAGTATCATTTAAAAACAATATGTGCATTTATCCCGTGTGTTTTTATATATCAGTGCAGTGTTTTTTTATATATCAGTGTTGTTATCCCATGTTTTTTTATATATCAGTGCAACTATCCGGTGTTTTTAAATATATCATTGCAATTATCTCCGTATCTTTTTTTATATATCAGTGTAGTTGTCCAATGTTTTTTTTATGTATCAGTTATCTCATAGTTTCAATTGATTATTTGAGTTGATTAGTAGATTATTGTAGATAGTAAAAGATAGATAGTAGATTACCAATAACAAATATTTATCCCGCGTTTTTTTATATATCAGTAACAATTATTTGTCCTTTTTTAGGTATTAGTGACAATTATTTGTCGCGTGTGTTTTAAATATTAATCAGTTTAAAAAGTCATTAAGTCTTCTTGTTTTTTTAGATAGTAGTTTTCAAAACTATAATTATCAATGACAAATATTAATCCCGTGTTTTTTTATATATCACTGCAGTTATCCCTGTGTTTTTTATATATCCGTGCAGTTATCTAGTAGTTTCAATTGATTATTTTAGTTGATAGTAGATTATAGTAGATAGTAAATTTGTTAGATAGTAGCTTATCAATAAGAAACAATTGTTTTAAATATTAATTAGTAATTTAAATAGTCATTAAGTCTGCTTATTTTTTAGATAGTAGGTTTGTAGCAGTAGGTTTCAAAAATTTTAATTTTCAATGACAAATATTAATCTCGTGTTTTTTATATATTAGTGCAGTTATCTCGTAGTTTCAAGTAATTATTTTAGTTGATTAATAGATTATAGTAGATAGTAAAAGAGAGATAGTAGATTATCAATAAGAAATATTTATTTTAAATATTAATCAGTAGTTTAAATAGTCATTAAATATTATTGTTTTTTAGATAGTAGATTTATAGTAGTCTTCAAAAAATTTAATTATCAATGACAAATATTAATCCTGTGTCTTTTTATATATTTGTGTAGTTATCCCGCATGTTTTTATATATTATTGCAGTTATCTCATAGTTCCAATTGATTATTTGACTTGATTAGTAGATTATAGTAGATTATTGTAGTTATCCCGTGTTTTTATATTAGATTATTTGAGCTGATTAGTAGATTATAGTAGATTATTGTAGTTATCACGTGTTTTTTTAGATAGTAGTTTTATAGTAGTTCTCCAAAATTATAATTATCAATGGTAAATATTAATTATAAATTGTCAAAAAAAAATTAATATTTACCATTGATAATTATAAATCCCGTGTTTTTTTATATATCACTGCAGTTATCCCGTGTTTTTTATTTATCAGTGCAGTTATCTCGTAGTTTTAATTGATTATTTTAGTTGATTAGTAGATTATAGTAGATAATAAAAGTTAGATATTAGATTATCAATAAGAGATATTTGTTTTAAATATTAATTACTAATTTAAATAGTCATTAAGTCTTCTTGTTTTTTAGATAGTAGATTTATAGTAGTAGTATTCAAAAATTTTAATTAAAGTAGTGTTTGTATAAATTTTGAAATTTAGTTAAAAGAATTAAAGTGAAGTGATAAGAGAAAGAGAATAATTATTTATGGGAAAAGTAAAGTAAAAAGAAAAAAAAAGAAAGTGAGTGTAAAAGAAAACTGAAAAGGAAGAAAGAGAGTGTAAGAAAAAAGAGAAAAAAGGAAGAAAGAGAGTGTAAGAGAAAAGTGAAAAGTAAGAAAGAGAGTGTAAGAATAAAGAGAAAAAAAAGAAAAAATTGAGTGTAAAGACATTTTTACCCTCAAAAATTTGAGGTGTCTTTCAGATAGAATGGGGGTATTGGTAAAACCATATGTGGTGAATTTGTATAAATCTATAGTAGATTAATAGTAAATTAGTGATAATTTTACTCTAGTGTTTGTTTCTTGTGTTTTAGTTGTTTTTGCTTTAGCATATGCCTAACTCAACAGAATATCAGTTAGACTCTGAGATAGAAAAAAGATTCAGAAGGTTGCTAAGGATTCAAGAACAACGGAGAAACAGAGGCAGTGGTAGAAACAGGATGTCTGAATAAGGTACTGGTAGAATCCCCCCTAGAGGTGGCAGAGGTTCCACCCATGGTACTAATGCTTCTGGATCATCAAGTGATTCAGAAGATGATGGAAGGCAGCAATTCATCAGTATGGGATTCATGATCCAGAAGATGATGGAAGGCAGCAATTCATCAACATGGGAGCCATAGGCATGGTGAATGACAGAGACAGACCAATGAGAGACTATGTTGTGTTTGATCCTCAAACCATGCAAACCAGCATTGTTAGATCTGAAATCATTGCAACACATTTTGAATTTAAACCCACGATGTTCCAAATGCTTCAAACAGTGGGCCAATTTGGTGGTTCTCCTCATGAGGATCCTTATTTGCACTTAAAACAATTTTCTGGAAGTGTGTAGCAATTTCATCATTTCTGGTGTTAGTGAAAATGCTTTTAGATAAAAACTATTTCCATATTCCTTGAAGGATAGAGCTAATGTTTGGCTAAACTCTTTATAACCTAACTCTATCACTACTAGGAATGAGATGGCTGAAAAAGTTTTAACAAAATATTTTCCACCTATCAAAAATGCTAGAATGAGAAATGATATCACTTCTTTCAAACAAAAAGAATTTGAGTCACTGTTTGAAGCATGAGAAGGATGGAAGGAATTGCTGAGAAAGTGTCCACACCATGGAATACCTGTCATTATCCAGATGAAAACATTCTACAATGGTTTAGAATCACAAACTAGACTCATGTTAGATGCATCATTTGGGGTAGTGCTATTAAAGTCATCATACAATGAAGCTTGTGTGAACTAATAGAGAGGATTGCAACCAACAGTTACCAATGGCCTACAGAAAGAGTCAGTGCTCAGAAGAAGGTAGCTGGGGGGTCCTTGAAGTTAGTGAAGTAGCATCTTTATTAGCACCAGTAGCTTCCCTTACTAACATGATAAAGAATCTCAACACCACCAATGCTGTAGCATCCAAAGCTGCAGCATCACCAGAAACCACAATAGCTGTCATTGAGCAAGCCCCTCCTGGAACAACTAGCTGTCATGAAGAATGTCCCAACAACCATATCTCTGTCAACTATGTAGGGTATGACAAGAATAACAAACCTTACTCTAATACCTACAACCTTGGGTGGAGAAACCATCCAAATTTCAATTGGAGCAACAATGTAGCTACAACATTCAATGCTGCAGAACCCTCCACTCCACTAGCATTCCCTTCTCAACAAGTCCAAAGACCACCTGCACCAGTACTAGACAACTCCATGGAAGCCTTATTGAAAGCATTTATGGGTAAAACAAATGTATTTATGGATAGGACAGAAGCATTTATGAGTGATACAAAGGCTCAAATTCAAACTCATAATACTTCTATCAAAAACTTGGAGATTCAAGTTGGACAATTAGCCACAGCCCTTTTCCAAAGACCAAGTGGATCATTACCATTCACTACAGAAACTTCAACTTCACAAACCCCTGGGAAGGAGCATGTCAATGTTATATCTTTGAGGAGTGAGAAGGATTTGACAGGGCCATCTACTGTAAAAGGTGATGGTAGAAAAGAAAGAAAAAAATGAAAAAAAAAATACAATAGATGTTGCAGCACCCAATGCTGCATCATCTGACACTGCACCTGTGCCACCACCTAAGTTTTTCCAAGAGTTCCCTCCACATTTTCCACAAAGACTGAAGAAGGCTCATGAAGACAAACAATTTGAAAAATTCTTAGAGGTGCTAAAGCAACTCCACATCAATGTTCCATTGGTGGAAGCACTTCAACAAATGCCAAACTATGCAAAGTTAACACTATAAGAAAAGAAGCCATTAGCGACGGAAGTTAGCGAGGGACTAATGGTCCCTCGCAAAAATTGGGATTAGCGACGGAATTTGCAAGGGAATAGGGGCTGTCGTATTTTTGAGAATTAGCGACGGCATTTTAGACATTAGCGAGGGAATTTCCGTCGCTAATGGCAAAAGTAAAAATATTTGCGAGGGAATGTCAGTTCCGTCGCTAATTTTTTTACTTTTCAGATGATGAGACTCAGTTGCAGGGGTTGGTAAGTGCACAGGAATTTGCGAGGGACAGTTCCCTCGCTAATTCCCTCGCTAAATTTAACTTTTCAGATGATGGGACGGTTCCCTCGCTAATTCCCTCGCAATTTTTTTTTCTTTTTTTCCTTAAATCCGTTTACACTCTTCTTTCTCACTCACTCACTCTTCACCCTTCCTCTTCCCTTTCTCTTCACCCTTCCTCTTCCCTTCCTCTTCCTCTACTCTCCGCCACCACACAACCACCACCACCACCACCATCATCACCACCTCCTCTCACACTCTCCTCTCTCTTCACTCTTCCAAAACCACCACCACCACATACCTCCTACCACTCTCACTCACTCTCTCTTACTCTTCACCACCACCACCACCCCACCACCACCACTCTCACTCCTCTCTCTCTCTCTCTCTCTCTCTCTCTCTCTCTCCCTCCCTTACTCTTCTCCTTCTCTCTCTACTCTAAACCACCCATCACCACCACCACCACGACACCACCACCACGCCACCACCACCACACCACCACCATGCCACCACCACCGTCGCCACCACCACCACCACCACCACCACACATCACCACAAAATTAATAATATAATATAATATTCATTAATTAATAATAAATATATAAAAAACAAGTCATTGAACACTGGACACGTAACATTTTTTTTGAAAAACTGCAGTCATTAGCGAGGGAAGTATCCCTCGCTAATTCCTGCGCATTTACCAACCTCTGCAACTGAGTCTCATCACCTGAAAAGTTGCAGTCATTAGCGAGGGAATTAGCGAGGGAAAATTCCCTCGCTAATTAGCGAGGGATTCAAATTCCCTCGCTAATCCCATTAGCGAGGAGGAGTTTAGCGACGGAACTGGTCCCTCGTTAATTCCCTCGCAAATGACCATTAGCGACGGATTTTGGTCATTTTGCGAGGGAAATGTCCGTCGCTAATGACCAGTTTTTTTGTAGTGTAATGAAGGAAGTGCTCACAAAGAGGAAGAGATTAGGAGAGTTTGAGACAGTAGCAATGATTGGAGGATGCAACATGATCATGCAGAACAAGATTCCAATGAAATTGAAGGATCCTGACAGATTCACCATACCATGTTCTATGGGTAAATCTTATTCTGGTAATGCACTATGTGATTTGGGGGAAAACATCAATTTGATGCCCAAATCCATATTTAAACAACTTGGTATTGGTATTGTTAGGCCTACCACGGTTACCCTTCAGTTAGCAGATGGGTCCATAGCTATCTTGAGGGGATAATAGAGGATGTGCTTATTAAAGTTGACAAATTTGTTTTTCATGTGGATTTTGTTATTTTTGATTTTGATGCTGATGAGGTGCCTATCATTCTTGGGAGACCATTCGTAGCCACTTCCCAGACTTTTATTGATGTCTAGAAGGGAGAATTGACTATGAGAGTCAATGATCAAGAGATTAAGTTTAATGTGATGATTGCGCTGAAGTTCCCAAATGCAGGAACTGAGGAGTGTTCTCTTGTGGTGTCTCTTGATTCTATTGTTCAAAAACATTTCCATGAGCAAGGTGAACACTTGGTTAAGGCTCTTGACAACACTGAAAAAGAAAAGCTTGTGGAAGAAGGTGTTTTACATGATGAGGCTGCTATCAAGGAAATTTGGACAAGAAAATATGAGTCACTGGAGCTGGAAGGCTCAAGCCTCAAAGGAAATGTCTCATCAACTGAGAGTCTAAGGAGAGTGAGGGAGGAAGAAATGGATCTAAAGAAGAAGATAGTACTAAAGAGATCGAACCTGAGCCAGGACCTAAAGCAGCCCTCAACCAACAACAAACCCCATCACCCCAATCCCCACCTCACAAAAATCCAACTCCACAATCTTCTCCCAAATCAGCTACCACCACACCAACCAAAACACCATCCAACCGGCCTATATTGACACCCTCAACACCAAAATTCACCAAAGAAATTCAAGGCACTGCTGAGATCCACCAATCAGAAACCATCCAGTCACCAAGTTGAAGTGAACCTTGCTGTAGCATCTGTTGTTACAGCATCTACTGAAGAAGTGAATGTTGCAGCAACTGCTGGAGTAACCAAGAAAATTCAAAGACAAGAGCTAAATAAAGGGAGACAAATTCTTTTGTCCAAATCAAAGCTTAAAGTACTCCCTGAAAATCTCAAATCTAAGAAGTCCGGACATTTTAAATTGGTGAGAGTGTATCTTAATGGGACAGTGGAATTGTTTGCTGAAGCCACTAGTTCCACATTCAAAGTCAATGGCAAAAGAGTGAAGCATTATTATGGAGCACATGTGGTGGGGGAAAAGGTCACCACAGAGTTACCAAAACTCTAACAAAAAGGGGTGTAGTTTGGCTGAGGACTCTTAAACCAAGGTCTCTCTCATTAGAATTGCATGAGCAGTGGGGACACTGCTGAGTATTAAGTTGAGGGGAGGACCTAAACATGTTTTATGAGTAATGAATTAGTAGTTTGTGTTAAATAGTTTGGACTGAATAAGTCAGAAGCATGATCAGTTACATTTTCTTATCTTTCAGTAATAGAATATGTATCTTATGGGCTAAATTTAATGATCATTAAGTGTATGTGTAGAGTAGCCTTGTTTGAATAATGATTAGTTTTATTGCTGCTTCAACACTTAAACTTTGAGCTTAGAAAGGAACTTAGCTAGCTAAAAATATTCTGATGCTAAGGCAAGTGTTAGTGAACCAAGATCAATGCCAAATTTCTACTAAAAATTTATAATAGCATATGAAACTAAGTTTGAGTGTGCGTCAGTTATACTAAGGCTAAGTACTAAGAATGTAAAAAGTCAGTGTGCTGAATAATAGCATCATAAAAAAAGAGAGAGAGAAAAAAAAAGAGTGAAAAATGTTGTAGTTTCCTAGAAAAAGAAAGAAAAAAACAAAGCAGAAAAACAAGGGCAATGCAGCAAGGTTGACTACTCAGTATGGAGGCCATTTTGTAGAGACACCATTATGGTTTCAGTCAAAAGGTAGTCAGTCTAGAAAGAAAATGTGAGAAAAGAAAGGATTATAGCAAATAAGAGGTGCACTGACTAATAAATCTGAAATGCTTAAATCAAGTCATTTGTTGTGCTTTGAAGCCCCCCAATGCATATGATGAAGTTGTTAGCCTATTCTACTTTTTGAAAAAGCTTTAGATTGATCAAAAGCAAACTACTCTTTCCAAGGCTAGGTGAAGTCTTAAAACTAGCTAATAACTCATCTAAGTTCAGCAGTCACACACACTCACATAACGAGCTGTAATGATTCTGAATATTGTGAAAAACACTGGTGTTTGTGTGTGTGTGTGTGTGTAATGCCACAACATCCAATGCTGTAGCATCAAGTGTGTGTTGTGAAAATCTGAAAATTGAGCCCTTAAGACCAGTTTTGAAAATTTGTTTGAGCAAAGAATACAGCTGATCTGTTCTTCTAACTTGCAAAGTCTGTTTCACTAAAGTCAATATTTTTGGGCTAAAGTGCTCCCGGGGTCCCTTATCTTTATTTAAAGTAACGATTTGGTCCTTTATCTTTTTTTTGTCCCAAATCAGTCCTTTATGTTTTAAATTTTTGACACATAAATCCTTTTCTGTCCCAAATCAGTCCTTTATGTTTTAAATTTTTAACACATAAATCCTTTTTTTTTGCACATAAATCAGCACTTTTAACGGAAAATGACTTATGTGTCAAAAATTTGAAAGATAAAGGACTTATTTGGGACAAAAAAAACATAAAAGACTAATTCGTTACTTTAAATAAAGATAAGGGACCCCGGGAGCACTTTAGCCATATTTTTGTCTTGTTCCAAGTGTCATTACTTGAGGACAAGTAATGGTTTAAGTTTGGGGGTGTGATAACTCTATTTTGTATAGAGTTATTTATGCTTCTAAGATTTAAATTATTACTAGAATCTCAGTAATATTGTCATGTAAATAATCAAATATAGAAGAAAATATAACATTGAGGGTTAAGATATGTTTTGATAACAACTTGGCACTTTTGGATGTTTAGTGGTATTTTTAGGCGTTTGTTCAATGCCACAACATTAGAAGATTGGAGTGCTACAACACTGGATGCAAAAGCAACGGATGCCACAACATTACCATACTGACGTCACTATGAGCTCAAAAGTCAAAAAGTTAAGCAAGTGGCCCAAGTTGCTCACCTCAGCACGACTTTATGGACAACATAGCTTGCAACTTGCACCTTTTTCAGAAACACTTGCCCATGCTTATAGGCCTACTTTCTAGAGTTGAAAGATCAAATCAATCTTTTTGAAGCAAGTGGATGCAAGTTGAATTAACCACTTTTTCAAGCAAACTTCACCATGAAGCCTATAAATACCCTTCACCTCCTCATTCACAAGTAGACCAGAATTTATCACTTAAATCATATTGGAGCTGGTTTCGAAGAAGAGGGAAGAACCTGACAACTTCTTCCTTCAAATTCACACAACTACAAGGAATGCTGGAAGCGATGCTGCAGCATTACTGGGCTGATTCTTGCAAGGGAAATTAGTTGTGTACTTTCTACCCTATTTCTTTTCCTTTGTATTTTTCAGTAACATGAACTTGATTACTATTTCAGTAATGTTAAGCATGAGCTAAACTCATTTATAGTTGGGATGTCATACACTTTGTAATGATCTTTTAATTAGCGTTGTGTTATATATTGATATTTGCATTTTAGTTATTGCATGATAATCTTTCAAATTCATTCTTTAGAATTGGCCAACTAAAAGTGAATGCAAATTATAAATTCAAACATGGTTTACAATTGGAACTCAAGAGCTAATGTGGATAAGAGTTTTAACAAAGGAAACTTTGTAATTCCGTGCTCAACCTAGACATAGGCAGCATAGTCCATAGAGTGATACTGTGGGTGCTTCATATACCGGAGTGAACCTATTTAAGGGCACAGACATGTTGTCCCTTGTAATAATGAAACTCTTACGTTAGTGACCGAAAGACACACATCAATGCTACAACATCATATGTAACACAATGTTGTTAAAACTGATTTACTAGTGGAAAGCATTCCAACTATCTTCTCATCATATTTTCCAACTCATTTCAACTTGAATGTTTATTTTGTTATTTTACATTCTTGCATTCCAAATTGTGTTTTATTTAGTCACTTCTCACTAGTTAGCTATCAGTTAAAACCTTAAAATTAATTCAATCCTAATATGGGCGACATGATTTGCTTGCCTCCTAATATGGCTAATTCTATAACTTTGCCTAATAGAGAGAAAAGTCTTACAAAAGGACAAACTTAAGTCAAACTCGTTATTGAGAACAATGGTTCCATTTAACTCATTCACGACTGGAAGACAGTCCGGCTCAATGGTCACAAAAATGAACCAAAGCTCAGTTAACCAAATAATAGCTTGTTTAAGCCCCATTGCTTTAACTTCTTGAGGTAAAGGAACACATGAAAAATTCATGGTTTTTGCTTTAACCAAAGAACCTGTATCATCCCTCACACACAAACCAATCCCATACATTCCTTGTTGATCAAAGATAGCCGTGTCGACATTGCATTTTTACATTTTTTACCCAAACATACTTTGTACTATATATTCCAAAATGCACTATATACATGTATCTATTCTAAAACAGGCTTGCCATATGTTTGGTACAACTAATACCATGCAAATACTACAAATGAAAAAAGCTAACATATCATCATTTGTCGATTTCGAATATCTTAAATCTGTTGGAATATTTATCTAATATAAAAAAATAAAAGAAATCTAGTGTTGGAATAAGAATAATTTGTTGCTTTTAGTGTCTCAAACAAACACAGACCCACGAGTGCTTTTGTTGTCACAAAGTGTAAAGCAACTATTTCTTCTACTAATCAAGATGTTCATTTAAATTTAATTTAAAGTAAACCTCATCTAATTGTCCTTGTTATAC
Organism: Astragalus membranaceus; assembly: GCA_039519185.1. NCBI lineage: Eukaryota > Viridiplantae > Streptophyta > Magnoliopsida > Fabales > Fabaceae > Astragalus > Astragalus membranaceus. Next base: position 53,322,509 of record CM076851.1, read on the forward strand.
ATCAATAAGAGGGTTGCATTTGTTGCCATCATATCATATATTATTAATTAATTACTAGGCAGGATTTCGTAATATAGTCACTACGATCCTCACACATAAAGTGAAACTTTTCTTTTTCACTTTTATGCTAACCTACGTGCATGCTTTGCGGCCACCATAGGAACCTAAGCTTATTTAATTAAAAGTGCGCATAATTATACAAAAGATTATGTAACACTTAATTCCAGCTTACAGGCAGCAAGGAGACAAATAAAGTTAACACTTAACACCCTCATCATTTTGTTGACTTTTTCTTGTTGCATACAGAGTATAAAGTTCGATTGATGTCTAATTCTTGTAGAAAATCAAATGACAAGATCCCAACATTCACACACTGTTATAATTATGTCACTGCTGAGAAGAGATTGCATAGTACTTACTCAAACTATGGTAGCATCTAATCATAACCAATCCAAACTTCTTGGTCTCTTTTCCGCAAATCCTAAAGTTTGCCCCAATTTTATCTGTGTTGTCCATTTATTTTCCTCTTTCAGATTCTTACCTAACATCTTATAATGTTAGTTTAATTGAAAAGTAATAAGAAGAATAGCAAAATTTGTTACAGTTTGATGTCGTGCTCATAATTGACTTAATTCGGGGAATTTTGCTGATATGCTAACCTAATTATTGAGTGTTCTTGGGCCAATACAATTTTTTTTAAAACCAAGATATTCCATAGGCACAATTACTACTCTCTCTAGATATTGAAACTCATTTAAACGGCTGACCTTTGTAATCACACGTTCCATGTGCATCGGTCAGAGATTGAACCTTTGACCAGATGCATAGGAGGATCTACGTACGTACAACTCAGGAGAATTACTACCATCCCCTGAAAAACAAAATAATGCACTCACCTCCTTATAAAAAAATTATTTTGGCTCCCTTCAATTTAAACGTTTGCACCTATATCTCTATTTTTTTTACTGCGACATTGTTGCACATCTTATACTTAAAAAAAAATCGTGTATCAATATAAGTCCTATATCTCAATTTAATCGTGTATCTAATTGTCCTTTTATATTGATACACGATTTTCTAGTGACTTATACTAAGAGAGATGAACTCCTTCTAATTACTTATATAGCCAAAAAAATTTCAATTCTTTTGTCTAAAACAAACTTCAATTCTGGGTTACTATTATAAGAAAAAGGTAACTGTTTTTGCCACATTTAATGTTATTACTCAAAATAAACTAGAATTTTTTCTATTAAATATTATAGAGGTCAATTTAGTAAATTTGATTTGACTTTTACATAAAATCTAAACATTTAATTTCACTTAATTGAATTTCTTAATCACGGTTAAAGGTTTTTGCTTATAATAGAAACGGGAAAGAGTATTCAATAACATCGATAAATAGCTCATTATTCAACGATTTCTTAATACGAAATCAAGTAGATAATAATTATTAAGTGAGTAATTTATTTAATTTAATATATTAAATATTAAATTTTATGACGTTTTCAGCGATACATTTGTCTAAAATTTTTTGCACCCCCTTGACAGGGTCAAAGATCTACCACTCATAAAGAGCCCAAGTACATACCACTTGTACTCATACTGATGGGCCAACATAAACTTAGGCCCATTCTTATTATATTCCCCCTCCTACTCACTTAACATCCCCTTCCCATATAAAAATACTAAAATACCCCTAACATTCCCCCCGCCCACCCGCTCCTACTTCTTTCTTCTTCCCCCATTATCCTACACACTCCCCATCCTAAACCCCATACCTCCCACCCCCCTCTCTCAAACCCCTCCATACCCTCTTCTCCTCACCCACCTCAATCTCCTACTACTCACCTACACCACATTCACAAACCTGTTAAGGTATCAACTCTTCCCACTATCCTCTATTTTTTATTGAGAAAACTTTGTTCGTTGCTTTTTTCTGCAATTTAACTTGGTTTAGTACCTTAGTGTCGAACTGGTTCGGAACTATAATACCGTACGTTTTAAATTTTGACTAGGGGTGTTTTTCAACACTACTAGCCATGGTAATTAAGTTCCAAACTAGTTCAGTACTATGGGACCGAACCTGTATTAAAATCCCAGAATACAAGTCTGGTATCAAAGTACCGAACTAGTTCGGAACTTAGATATTGTGCCTACTGAAAATTGTGCAGAAAAATGATTTTAATAGTTGTTCTTTATTTTTAATAGATTTAGGCGTCTAAGATGGAAGAAAATTCTCCAACTTTATGAATAGATGGTGTCCCAGACGATGCAACGGTTGTGGACCATACTAGTTCGTTCGCAACTCATACAAATTTAATATATTTTTTGGCTGCATTTAATTATTAATAAATAACTGACCACTTTTATTCAGGTATTTCCTACTCGTGTCGAGCTTTTGGCATTGGTACGTGTTATCGGAAAGTCCCTGCATATGGTGATTGTCATATCTAGATCGGACAACGGACGGAGGACACGGAAAGAATACTGCATGTTGACGTGTGAAAAAGGCGGACTCTACAAGTACGCTAAATTGATGTCTTCTGGAAGTAGAAAATGTTGTTGCAAGTTTAGATTGAAAGGAAAATTTATTAAGAAGCTTGGAGGATGGATCTTGAGGGTTATGTGTGAAACTCATAACCACGTATTAAATACGTACGATGAAGGTCATTCGTACACTTCTAGATTAACACTAGAAGAGAAGGAAATAATGGTTAGAATGACCAAGAATCTAATCAAGCCTAATCCACACGACTACTTTCAAACAAATATACAATGCATGTTCAAGGCTACGGTCTAGTTTACGTCAGGGTAGAACAGAGGTCCAACATTTGATGAATCTTTTGAAACGTGATCGCCATGTGCGCTGGCATAAAGTCACACAGGGTACTGTTATTGGCAGAGACATCTTTTGGGCACATCCGAAATTCGTTGAGCTTCTAAATACATTCAGTATTGTTGATTGATTTCACTTATCGACCAATCGGCGGTATAGGTTTCCATTGGTTGCAATCGTTTTAGAAAAGTTTCTCTGTTGCATTTGTTTATGTTGTGGGAAGGAAACTAAAAAACTTTGTATCTGTTCTGGAAAAATTGAAGGGTTTATTTAGGAGACTGGATGCTTTGCCGCAGGTCATACTAACTGACGGGGACCTTGCTATGATGAATGTTGTTTCTATTGCATTTCCAATGTTTTCCAACTTGTTGTACCAATTTCACATAAAAAAGAACGTGAGAGTCATATGCAAGATGTATGTGCATCCGATGGACAGAGTTGAGGAGGTAATGTCGACATTTCAATCACAGGCCGAAGAATCAACAGGATGAGGAGCCTGTTAGTCCTGCTCAAGAGCCACGTAATCAGCTGGATCAATAGCCTCATACTGCTTCTCCATGTTCTGCTCCTCGATGTCAAGCAATTACATGATTTTGAGCGAGTTTGGATGATTCATTGAAAAAAATTAACTGTTTTGGTATAAATTTGTGTAAAAATTTGAAATTATTTTTTACTTAAAGAAAAGCATTAAAATATTTTCTTATGAAATTGTTGCTTTATTTTAAAAAAGCTTATCAAATTAATTTGACATTTTTTAACATTTTTAATTGAAAAACATACTTTTCTCTCTAAGAAACACAAATATAATGAGCCATCTCCATTCATTACTTGAATCATTCAAAAACCAATTTTAGTTTTGTGTAACTTTCGAATCTTAAGTGTGGCAAAAACTCGGAGTTTTGTATCCTTGGTTTTCTATTCATGGGCTTTCTATCCTTGTGTAACTTGTTTTGTGTGAACATTGAATAGGGAAAAACAACACAGCTAACACACTAATACAAGGATGGAAAACCCAAGTTCAAATCTCGATTTTCCATGTCCCTAAGTAAAAACATAACTATCTCAGGCAAGAGGAAAAAAGGATAAAATTAGTTTATGACAAATTACAGACCAATTTGTGCTTGTGAAGGTAAAATGACACATGAAGTGTAATTTCATATACCCGGCAAGAGAAAGATGAACCGGATGATGAATGTTATATATGTTTGGCTGAGAAACTTTTCGATTGCATTTTGGTCTCCTTGTTTTCCCAAATCCAAGATTATGGTCTCCCTATTTTATGTTTTACGAATTTAGTCCCACGCTTTTTTATTGCACTTATGGTCCCCAAAATCGCTGATTTTTACACTTTTAGTCCTCCACTTTCTTAAATTTCACTTTTTTTAGAGACCAGAAGTGCCAAAAATCTGCAATTATGGGGAATCAAATGTGCAATTAAAAAAGTGAGGACCAAATTGGTGAAAGATAAAATGCAGAGACCAAAATTGTGAATTTGGGAAAATAGGGGACCAAAAATTAAATTAAACCTTTTAAGTTGTAATTACAAAACTACCACCATGTTTTCACTGTTTCTTGTTTTCAAATATTTAAGCAGGAAATGGTGATAACTATTTGAAATCTTTAAAAATAAGATAGCAGTTTGTAATCAAATGTAAAAACAGTAAATACAATAGAGAATATTTTCTGACAGACCCATACTATGTTCATGTATCAAACTGGAAACAAGGAAGGCCTGCCCATAAACATAACTGAGTTACTTAATCTGCCATAAACATAATCATAAACATAATCAGTACTGTCAAATGAAGGTTGGTACAAAAAGGCAAATAATATGGACAAATATTTATATTGATAGAACCTTTATAACTACCGTTTAGGGACCCTCTAGAGTGACACAATTGGACACGGTCGCATATGGACCCAGATTGCCTGCAGTCACACAAATTGAGACTCTTTCAATCAAGATCAAATGGTTAAATAGTAATTTAAAAGATATTAGACATTCCGAATTGCTTGACTTTGGAATTCTTCACTGCAAGGAATCCAAATACGTCACATATCATTAACAAAAGTTGTGCAAACATGAAGAGTTCATATCCCAGCAAGAATAGACCTAGCTAGCAGTACACTTGTTCTGGTGCACAGTTTTCTTGATGTGGCTCGCAACAACTGAGGATAGCTCATCTTGATGATTAGTAGTGAATGCATGATCAGCTCCTTCAATGATATGTAACTCGTGGTTTGGTATGATCTTGGCAAACTCATGTGCATCTTGAACAGGGATAATTTCGTCAGAAGAAACATGAATTGTATAGACCCTGTCATATATTATGTAATATGACATTAGATCATCTACACATCAGGGTAATCAAATTTGGCATACCAAGATGGGTTCCCCAACTTGTTTTGATAGAATATCAAAATCAAAATGAAACATTTCAGGAGTTATATATTTTCTATTATTACTTTGAAAACACTATAGGTAGCAGCTATTAAAATCAAATTTTGTTCAGGGGCTACTTGATAAACATTGTAAAACTCTAATAATATCAACACACATGCTCCACAAAGAAATGCAGCAAGAAGCAAAAGGATGCAACACAAGAGACTAGAAAAATTTTCCACCCACCTGCATTCTTTGTCAATCTGAAGGCATGCTTCATGCATATTTGTACCCAACCGATCCATCCAACTTTCCTCAGTTACACGGTAATCAAATCATAACGTCCAGAAAGGTTGACTACAGTTTTAATCTCGTGATATTTTGAAGCATACAGAAGCACTAAGCCAAAGTTTTGAACATTCTTACTGCTTATTTCATTCTGGATTTTTCGGATAGGCAATTAGGCAATGTATAGTAAAATGAAAGGCGATTCCTGGTTTTATGTCAGAATAAGTTACACAAAACCTTTCATATTGAATCATTCAAATTTGCAATCTTAACATCCAAAGCATGGTTGACATGAAGTTATTTTGACAATAACAGTTCTCATCATATTTGAGGTGTATAATGGAACATGATCAATGTATGATTGTATATATCTGCTAATATAATCATATATCCAAATTGATATCTAGGGCTACCTTAACCTTTTCTTGTTAGCAGATAGATGTACACGTCAGCGTACCTTTACTATGCCCAACAATTGCACAGATATTGCGATTTAATTCACGGAAATGTTGAACAACAGCGAGTAAATCATCCACCTCTTCCCAATAGTTACCATACTGAAACGAACCTTCACTTTCCCTTGAAAGAAAACCCACCAGCTAAAGCTAACACAAAGTAAAGAGTGGAGCAAGCAAGGTTTCAAATTGCGGTTGCGGTCGCGTTGCGGTTGCGGTTGCGGCCATTTGCGGTCGCTGCGATGCGTATTGCGGTCAATGCGGCGTGAAATATTTTTATATTCGCACAAAAATTTTAAAAAAAAATCCTATAGTATTTGTAATTCTTTATATATATTTTATTTATAGTTTTTTTATAAACTTTAATTCATTTTCAAGACATTAGATCACTAGTTGTAGTGAAACAAACATAATCTAAATAATAAAACTTTCTAAAATCTATTATTTAAGCAAATATAAGCATGGCATAAAGAAGTAAGAATTTCATAGTATATAATATATAACATATCTTGGTAAAAAAAAAAAGTATATATATATATATATAACATATAATACAAACCAAGTCACAAATGGTTTTAATTTAAACGAAACTAGACTCAAATTGAGATTACACTTCATATCTGATTGTAAAAAGCAACGTCATATTGTCACCACACAAGACATACACTTTCAAATTTCAATACAAATCATTTAATTAACTATAAATTAATTATAAATTAATACTCATTGTTTTTTTGACCAAATTATAGTACTCATTGATAAAAAAAACAAATTGTGCAAAAAAGTGATGCTGGCCAACGGCCACACTACAGCCCACGCATGATCCACATTTTGGGGTAAAAAAAAGACAAAACAAAAGCCACAAACCCACCCACTGGCCACTACCATAAACCCACACACACAAGTCAAAACTCAAATCCTTCTCACTTCTCAACCACACACACACAAATCACAACACACGAGTCACGACACACAAACCCCACATTTCTCAACCACACACAGACCCCCCACCCCACGACACACACACAGTCACACACCATCACTCACTCCATCACAACCCAAACCCCACAGTGGCACATAACAACCCCCACAGCAGCTAACTAATACCAAAGAAGAAGATTAGAAGAACTGAAAAATCAAATGAAGAAAACAAAACAACAAAACAGAGACATCAAATCTTGGTGGAGCAGCAAGGAAATGAGAAGAAAATAGAACCAGATCAGGAGAGAAACATTACCAGAAAGAGGGAGAGAGGTGGCGTGGAGTCTTTGAGAAGAGAGGAAAGGAAAGTAGATGAGAGGAAGGAAGGTAGATCGGTAGATGTAAATCTGATTTTTCTTCTAAATGAGTAAAGTGGAAGAAAAAGAATAGTAGAAAGGTAAGCGAGTCTCCTTTTCTGGCTGGGAAATTTGATTATCGGATTGTACTGACTACTGAGTACAACAAAGTACTGCTTGAAGCTGATGTGGTTAAATCAAGGTCGTTGCGGTGTTGTTGCGGTTCCATTGCGGTTACGATGCGGTTACGTTGCGGAAAAACAGGGGATTGAAGATCACAACGCAATTGCGGTGGGATGCCGTTGCGGCGACTCCCGCAACCGCAATATTGCGGCCGCAACAGGTGTTGCGGTCCGCAATTTGAAACCTTGGGAGCAAGGCTAATGATCAAGATATGATAACCGAATTTTTAGTACATATAGCCAAGTTTAAATAGTGAAACTTGATGTCGTATATTCAAATACAGATACTGTCGAATTTCACAGAGACAGCAGTAGCCAAAATTGTAATGCAGCAGTAGTCGAATAATGCAAAGGCTGCTGAAGTAGTCGAAGGTGCAAGGGCTGCAGTAGTCGAAATTCTGCTGTGGTCGAATTGCAGCAGCAGTCGAATTGCAGTTGTAGTATAATTTGCAATGACAGTTGTATTCAAATCTGCAGAGACAGCTGCATAGATGGAAGCAGTCGAACCTGCAGTGACAGAAGCAGTCGAACCTGTAGTGACAGAAGCAATCGAACCTGCAGTGACAGAAGCATTCGAACCTGCAGAGACAGCTGTGGTCGAATTTATTTGCTGTTGTCGAATTTGTCAAGAGACAGAGATGCTGTGAACCAAACCTGCGAACAAAGAAGAGTTAGAAAATAACCGGAGGCGTCTTTCGACTGCCTTGAAGAATTTATCTGCCTCTACAGCGCAAATTCTCCGAGGTACAACCGGCTCTTCTCAATCGCAGTAGCGAAAGAGGTATCCGAACTAGCAAGAGTAATATGATATGGAATCAGGATATGAACCCAGGAGAGTGATATTTAGAAGGAGTGAAAAAATGGCTCTCTTGTATATCACCCTCAAGGCCAATGGAGAATGCTTATACAGGCTTTCAGAGATAGCCGTTTGAAGCATAGGCTCCAGCCATTTAATAGCCAGTCAACAACCGTTATAAAATAAATTGTAATCAAGCCAGTTTATTTTTGCAGTTACGGAATGGATTGGTTTAAATGAAAATAGCTATTAAACGAAAATAACAGTTACAAAATAAAGAAAATTAAATTTCATTTTTCAACCAAAACTGGGAAGAACATCTGCAACCCATTTCGACCAAAACTGGGAAGGATATTCTGTGTCGAAATGTTTGTCTGTGTCGAAATATATTTGTTTGTGTCGAAAATATTTGTTTTGAGTCGAAAATATTTGTTTGTCGAAATTCACTTAGAAGTTTTGAAATATCACAAAATTTACAACAAAACTACCACCCAATTTACAACAGGCAAATGAGTTCCATCTTTTTGGGAACTATATACAGAAGAAAAACAACAGTAATAATAGTTGTACAACTATACCAACAATCCTAGCTTGATAAGACTCCTAAAACAATAACAATGATCCTGATTTTCATCAATCATACTATCATATCATTGATTCAATGATACATACCTATGGCCAAATTAATAAAATCAGAACAAGCCAAACAATATATATATATATATATATATATATATATATATATATATATTTATATATGTATCCTTCCAAAAGATACATATATTGTGCATGGATTTTGTGCAGCAGCAGCTAGGGACATCTTCACTCTTTCTAGTTGCACAGCACAAGGCCTCCTCTCTTGCTGCTTTGGGCTGTGTCTTCGTCTCTCTCTCTAAACTCACTTTCCAGTTCCACTCGTGTTTTATTTGAACACTATAGGATTTATAAGAGGTATTTCTTGGAAATTTCTAGGCAAAATAAGGTTCTGGGCACCCTTTTGTATATTAAATAGGTTAAATTGCATTTTTGTCATTTATCTTTAACCAATGTTTTAGTATCCTTTATCTTTTTTTCTACAGGATCATTTTATCTTTTATATTTGTGTCAATTTTGCCTTTTATCTTTTTTTCTCTCTTTAGTCATTTATTATTCATACATATTTTTATTTGGTTCTTTATCTTTTTTTTTATCACTTTGGTCCTTTATTTTTCATATTTGTTTCTGGTTAGTACTTTAAAATAAAAACACAAAAATGAAGAATACTCTGAATGTGTTTAAGAACACCAAGAACACTTTTATTTCTTGTTTTTTAAATAACGCGTGCAATACGCAACCAAATTGAATGAAACTAGACTCTAACTTGAATAAAATTGCGCAAACAATTCAATGAAACCAAATTAAGCTCAAAAAAGGGCTTTTTCGCAAAATCACATTTGAAAGAGCTAAGGTAAATAGAAATACTAAAATTAAGTTGATGGGCACAAATAATGTGTTTATATATATATATATATATATATATATATATATATATATATATATATATATATATATATATGTATATTGTCTAGTTATTCGTAGATGATTTGTGTGCTTGGTGGTTATGGTTATAAGATCGTAATTTTGAAAGTTCTATGTTATTATGTTAAAATAAATACATATTTAAATTGATTGAGAAAATTGGTTGTCTATTTTATTTATTGACATAACTTATAATTATATTGATAAGTTAAAGTGTAATCTCACAAGTCGTTCTATGGACTTTGGGGAATAACTTGTGAAGTTGATTATGGATTAGAAGAATAAGACTGATCTTTTTACTAAGAGCTAATACAAGATGTTCTTATAGGACTATAGAGTATATAAGACCGATGATACACTACAAAAAAACAGCGTATTAGCGACGGATTTTTCCCTCGCTAATGCCTGTTTTTCCCTCGCTAATGACTGTTAGCGACGGAATTAGCGACGGACCAATTCCGTCGCTAAAAAGCTGGTCGCTAATGGTTAGCGAGGGAATAAAATCCGTCGCTAAAATTAGCGACGGAAAATCCGTCGCTAAAATCTGTCGCTAAAAACACTGTGCCACTGATCGTTGCAGTTGATTTGACACTGACACTGACCAAAGTTAGCGACAGATTTCCGTCGCTAAAATCCGTCGCTAACCTCATTTTTTTTAAAAGAAAAGCTATTCTCAAATAGAGAGAGGGAGAGATTAGGGGTTGGGGAGATAAGGGAAGAAAAAATGGTGTGGTGGTGGTGTGGTGTTGAAGGGAGAAGATAATGGTGGTGGTGGTGGTGGTAAGAAAAAATGAAAGAGGAAGAGGAAAATGGAGAAGGAAAAGAAATGAAAGAGGATGGTGTGGTGGTGATGGTGGTGGTGTGGTGTTGAAGGGAGAAGATGATGATGGTGGTGGTAAGAAGAAATGAAAGAGGAAGAGGAAAATGGAGAAGGAAAAGAAATGAAAGAGGAAGAGGAAGAAATGGAAGAGGATGGTGTGGTGGTGGTGGTGTGGTGTTGAAGGGAAAAGATGATGATGGTGGTGGTAAGAAGAAATGACAGAGGAAGAGGAAAATGGAGAAGGAAAAGAAATGAAAGAGGAAGAGAAAGAAATGAAAGAGGATGGTGTGGTGGTGGTGGTGGTGGTGTGGTGTTGAAGGGAGAAGATGATGGTGGTGGTGGTAAGAAGAAATGAAAGAGGAAGAGGAAGAAATGAAAGAGGAAGAGGAAAAAACGGAGAAGAGGAAGAAATGAAAGAGGAAGAGGAAGAAATGAAAGAGGAAAGAAAGAACTCGGGTTTATAAAAAATAAATTAACAGTTAGCGACGGATTTAGCGACGGATTTCCCTCGCTAACTCTAGTCACATGTCAAATCAACTGCAACGGTCAGTGGCACAATTTTCCAAAGATTAGCGACGGATTTAGTGACGGATTTCCGTCGCTAATTCAAATTTTTGTTTCAATTTTCGCGTCATGTTAAATCCGTCGCTAATTTAGCCAATTTCCGTCGCTAACTACCTTGTTTTAAATCCGTCGCTAATTTTGTGCATTTCCGTCGCTAATTTTGATTTTAGCGACGGATTTCCAATCCGTCGCTAAAATCCGTCGCTAATTCATGTTTTTTTTGTAGTGATAGGTTTGGTTGGGTCGACTACAGACCTTCCGGGGGCACTCGTGTTTCGAACTCCTACCAATAGTCAGTGGTATCATCTCTGGCTGGAGGAAATAGTATTACCGACACGGGGAGCCTGACTATGAAGGACTATCTATAATAAGGTGTAGCGCTCGGGCAAGAATGATTGGAGTATAGATTGGACATCTTCTCATTGCAAACAATCATGTTATGGCAGTTGAAACGACTTTATACTCAATATGATAAAGAGATCTCTATGGAGTACGTTAAGTATATCACTATTTATTTAGCAAACTAACTTCGTAGATAGATTACAGGAACGGTGAGATATTTAATTTATTTGACTAACAATTGTTGATTGATTATGCTATTATATTATTCATATTTTGTAGGACTATAAGATTATGTGTGATTGATTTTAACAACTTTTATTTAATATGAATCACTGGAACAAACTATGCTTGTATATTATTTAGTAAAATATAGCATGTGATTGTATCATATTATGTGTAACTTGTGTAACCATCATGTTGAAAACTTGTTTACGAGTATTTCACCTCTTACATTTTAGATGGTGACAGGAGGACTGTTGAATCATTTCGGATACCAAAAAATTGAGTTCCTTGAAGACGAGTGTGATCCGGTTTGGGAGCTTGATGGGACAGCCCAAACCCTAACATATACGGGACTGGTGAAGACAACTGATGGAGTAGCTGGAGTACCTATGAGTATATATATTATGTTTGAATATCTTACTTTTCTCAGAATTTAGAAGACCCTTGATTTTATTTACATAGAGAACTTAAACATCATACCAAATAAAATGCAAGAAATCTAATAAATTCATATCAAGAGTAAATCAAGGTGTTTTGAATAAATTAGAAATGAGATTATTAAAGTGTATTGTAACTGTCATACCCTAATTTTGTCCGATTAATCAAAGATTTCAAAAAAAAGGCTTTTGTTTTCATTGTGTCACATATCGTTTTTAAGCGCGTGTGTCTTTAGCGTTCTCGTGCGACGATTGTTTCAATGCTCATTTTATTTTATTGTGTAGCTATCGTTATTGGTTCAAAAAAGAATACAAAAACATAATTGAAAACAGAATAATCCAATAAAGCTGAATGGCCAAAAGTTTATTACATAATCAAGTCTTTTTACACATAAACAAAAAAGCAAACAGCAAATAGTACATAAATAATGCAAAAAATCAAAAAATACAAAATCTAAAAAAAGAAGAGAAGGGCGCAGCTGCTGGCTGCCCTAGAGCTGTCCTATTGATTCCCTTTTTATTGCCCTTGTCCTTCCTTTGACTGTCCTTGGTGCCAGCTATTGTCCTTTTTATTCCCCTCAAAGATGCTGTCCTTTTGATGCCATTTTTTTTGCCCTAATTGCTGACTGTCCTCAGCACCCCATTGTTATACCCCAATTTTGTCCGTCTTCTAGTTTTTAGTCGTTTATTTTTTGTAAATCGTGTTTTGAAGTCGCGTGATTACGAGAATTATCAGTATGGCGTCTCAGCTACTAATCCTAGCCAATTTCAATTACCCTGTTCAACTAAATCAAAATACCGTTGTTTTAAATTAGGCATGCACGCGAATGATCGGTCGTTTCGTGCGTTCTTCAATTTAATCTTTGTATTTGGATTTAGTCGAACCTAATTGAGACTACCAAAGTCATTTTTCTCGCGATTGGGCTTGTCGTTTCAATTCGGGCTTAAGAATGCAATTCCAAGTTAATTTTTAGCACTTCTAGTTAACAGGCCCATTTTTCTATTTTTGGGCCTCGTTTTAGCGTATTTGTTTAGTCTGGCCCGTTCTCGTCTTTGTATTTGGCCCGACTCCTTTTTCTTATTTTGTTAAGCAATATAGTATCAAAAAAATGTCAAAAAAAATTCTATTTAATTTTATTTACAATTTAATAGTGTCCAAGATGTCCAAAAGTCCAAAAATACAAAAAATGATAATATTAAAAATACCAAAAAATACAAATCCGAAAATGCAAATAATAATAGGCAGCAGCAGCAGATTCAGGGTTTCCAGCTGCTGGGCCTAGGTCGATCCGCTCCAAAACCTGAAAAATAATTCAAAGCCCGGTCAAAAGCAATCAATGCCCAAACCTAAAAATGCAGTATAAATTAGCAGTCAAACAGCAGTAGCAGGACACGGAATTCAAGGCAGAAATAATATTGCAAAAATCACAAAAAAAAGGGGTTAGAGTTTCACATTGAAACCCTAATCCACCAAACACAGTTCTGAGTTCCTAAATACAAAAGAGGGAAGAAGTAGCAGTCAGGAGGACAGACAAAAATTCAGAAGCAAGAGAGGTCGTAAAGCAGCAGCAGAGCAGGCCACAGCAAAATTTTTAAAAGCACGCTGGAAACCAGGTTGGCATTTCATAATAAATCCAAATAGTTGTTATGCGTTGAGATATATGACTCAAATAGTTGTTATATGCTGAGATGTATGAAAATGGACTAGCGCGCGTCTTCATTATTTTATTTTTTGATTGATCAAACTCTCAAAATAGTGGTGATTTTTGTTTTGTGCAAATCTGTTTGTGCTTTTAGGGTTAGGCTCATAATAGTTAAAGTAAAACCCGAATACAACTAAAAAAAACCAAGTCAGAAATTAGGAACATAAGTTTTTATGTTTTTATCAAAACCAGAGCTTCAGGAAAATCAAGAGTAAGGAAAAAGGAGGATAAAAATGGAATCAAGAACAAAATCAATAAACAGAATTCTATTTGGAGTTTTAGAAACCTTGGAATATTTCAGCATTTTGAACCAAAGATTAGGATTAGAGATAAACAGAAAAATAACAACCAAAGAACAAACCTAGAGTAAGCAGTAGCCGCCGCCATAGGCCCCGTCACCGTCGTCACTTCCGTTGAACCCCGCCGCCGTCGTTTTTTCCCCAACGACAGGCACCCCGTGCGCTCGTGCTGTCTCTCTCCGATTCGAACCCTCTGCGCGCTCGTTCCCTTTCCCCGACGCGAAACCGTCGCCGTCGCAGCTCTCCGGCGAACCTCCTTTGGGCACCGCAGCGATGATCTCTCTCTTCTCCGGTCATCTTCTCCGATCACGAACGGACGTCTACCACGAACAAGTCGCCATCCTCCTCCGTCAGAAGCTCTCCATCACCGAAGACCCGGATCCGAACCACCCACCTACGACCCAACCACCGTACGCGACAACCATAGTACACCAACCAACCCCTTCGCGAAACCAGTCTGGATCGAGAAAAAGGGAGACCATGCGTTGAGGGGGAAGCCGTTTCAGTGTGGTTGAGATGAGAGAAGAGGCGTGGTCACAGAGGGGAAGAGAGAGTGGATCGGTGTAGGAGATGAGAGAGGAGGGTTCGATTACAGTGAGGGAGAGGAGAAGAAAGACGGGGTCAAGGATAGAGGGGAGTGGGCGAGGAACGGCTGAGAGAGAGAGAGAGGGAAGATTAGAGAAATTAGGGTTGAGAGGTTTGGGGAGTGGGACGGCGCCGCAGCTGAAAGGAAGGGGGAAGAATTGAAATAGTTTTAGGGTTTTTTAATTTAGGGTTTCCCCTTTTATAGTGTCTCCAATAAATATTTATTTTAATTTTATTTTATTATCAGAATGCTATTAGCACCCCCTCATTAGCGCGTACACCCCTCCCTCACTTAAGCCCAGTTTCGCATACTGGGCCCTCAGATGCGAACTGGGCTTCTTTTTACACCACCTATTAATTATACAACCCCTTGCTGCTAATAACACCCTATTTTACCATTTCACCCCTTTTTTTCTCGTTTTTAATTTAATTTATTTCCCTTCAAGACAAAATAGTTTCTCATTAATCAAAAAAACTTTGTTAATAGTCTTGTGAAGCCTTTGCTTGCATGATTATTAACAATGGAGTGCTAATGATGGTCACTTGGAGCCTTTGCTCAATTGATCATCATGAAAGCTCAATTCTCACAATTAAACAAGATAAAAAACAAAAACCGTTTTCCTACAGAAGAACTACGTAGCTTTGAATTCTCCATCGCACCAGGAGATACGTAGGAGCGGGTCACATCCCGTCAAGCATAACAAATAAAAATCATTTTCACAATAAGTTTTCAACAATCATTTTCAAAAAGAACCTAGAACTACGTCGCCTTTGATTCTCCACCCGGAGATACGTAGGAGCAGGGCCACGCCCCTGTCAAGCGCAAAAATAAACAATTTCTAAAATTAAAGAATATACAAACAGATCTCCTTCATTTCAAAGCAAAAATCTTATTTTCAAAGTAGGGGATTAAGTCGGTCGTACGGCCGGGTTAATCATCGTTTTAAGATAAGTGAACTGTGGTCCCTCAGAGCCCCAGCGCTCCTTCAGCCCTCAGTGGCCCTTCAGAGCCCCAGTGCTCCTTCAGACCCCTAGTGGTCCTCCAACACAGATCACACAGTCCTAAAACCCCTACATTAAAAAACACCAACCCACAAACATTTTCTACACACAAGAACTACGTAGCTTTGAATTCTCCATCGCACCGGGAGATACGTAGGAGCGGGCCATGTCCCGTCAAGCACTTCTTTCTAAAAACCCTTTTTGTTCCTTTCTCTCCAAAAATAAAAAAAATTTTATTAAGTTCTTTAATTCATTTTCAATAAGAAATAAAGAGGCAAATTAGATATTTTCCAAATCAACACTTAAAACCACACATTTAATTAAAGGTTCCCTCTCAGTAGAGAGGACGTGTGAGGTGCTAATACCTTCCCCGCGCGTAACCGACCCCCGAACCCTATTCTCTAGTTTCGCAAGACCAATCGCTTTCCAAAAAAGGTTTTCCTAATATTTTCCTTAATAAATATTGGTGGCGGCTTCATTGTCTTAGGAAAAGTTGTGAACGAGGAAGGTTTTCCCTCGGGGACTTTTTCGGGCGCAACAGCTGGCGACTTCACTGGGGACACTAAAAAACATTTTTTCAAAAGTGGGTCAAGCCTAACTAATTAAATGTGTGGTTTATATGATTGATTTGAATATCTTGCTTTGCCTCTCTTCTCTTTCCTTTTTCATAAGCATGTTACGTCCATGTGCATTCTTATTCTATGTTTGCTTTTGCAATAGATAGTTACTTCTTTGCTTAGTTCCCTCATGCATTTCTTCCCCTTTCTTATCATGTCCCCTTCCTCTGTGCTCCCTTTCCTATGGTAAGCACATGCATACTTCCCTTTTCTTATCATGTCCCCTTCTTCTTTGCTCCCTTTCTTGAGGTAAGTAGTGCATTGTTATTGGCACCCTAGATTAGTTTATATTGGATCGATATTGAACCCTAGGATAAACAACATGCTATTTGTCTGGACTGCTCTGGATTTTCATTTGCAGGTGGGGAAGGGTAGTTATTCCTAGGTGTTGTGCCCTCGACACACAATTCACATCCTATACTTGTGAGCATTGAGTGGGGCCTAAAACCCAAGGTCTGAACAAAAACCTAGGAGAGTGGGAACGATTAGTGACTGCCATTCGTAGACCTTTGTCTGTATGGCTCTCATGAAAGTTCCGCTCAAGAGTGCGCTTTGTCATGATGCCTCACACTCGGTAGCTTTCTACGATTGTGGGTGCCATCATGAGAGAGACTTTAGCTCTTGGTTGCCATTGTAAGGAAGTGATTAGAACCTACATGGGAGGATTACCCCTTTCGTCGACTTTAGACCCTAGGATTCCCACCCTTTGTAGGACACGGGGGCACGCCTTTGTTTGTTGCATTCCTTTTTCTTAGACTATTTCAAAAAATCGTAGAAAATAATATCTTTATTTTCTTACCCTCTTTTTATGTAAATGACACATCATTTCGCATCCACATCATTTCGCATTCACATCGTTTCGCACCATTGCATTTGCATCTAACAAAAGTTTGACAAAAAAAAAGAAGAAAAAAAAAGAAAAAAAAAACATTCATCTTGCATTCCCTTTCATCACATAAAGATAAAACAAAAAACAATTATCATCGGCATAGCATAAGCATTTCATTTATAATCATGCAAAAAATCCTCGTCAAGTTCATCCAAGATGAGACATTCATGCATAAGCATTATTTCAAAAAAGACACAGTAGAACTACGCAAGCTTTGATTCCTCATTACAATGGGGATACGTAGGAGCGGGTCATACCCCGTCAAGCACATTTTTCTAAAACCTTTTTTCCAATAAATCATTTACATCTCCAAATAATTTTCAAAATCATGTTCCAAAACTAAAAAACAAAAAAAAATCATTGTGAGCATCATGCATTTCATTGCACAAAAATGAAAACAAGAAAGCATTTCATTCATAATCATGAATAAAAATCATCATCAAATTTATTCAAAATGTAGCATTCATGCATCATTTCATTAACCTCATCACTTTAGTTCAAATACATCATTCCTCCATACATGCATCTTTCAAAAAAGGAAGGGGCGTTGGCATTTCATACTTCGCCTTGCCTCTAAAAAAAATAATAATAAAAAAAATAAAAAAAAAATCATCATTTAGAAAAAAAGCATCATTCCTGCATCTTTCATCTTTCAAAAGAAAAAGAGGGCATTGGTATTTCGTACCTTGTCTCGCCTCTAAAAAATAAAAAAATCAAAATCAAAAATCATTTTGAGAAAAAAAGGGGCATCATTCTTGCATCATTCACATTGGCATTCCGTATTTTGTCTTGCATTAAAAATAACAAAATTATTTAGAATAAGCCACACTCTTCGAGTGGTCATTCTCCACGCATTTGCATCATACTTGCATATCATAATTTGTTCATTCATTCATTGCATAAAATAAGAGTTGTGATGAGAAGCGAGGCGTTCTTGCAAAACAATCATCCTTTTTGAAAAAGTTTATCCTTACTTGGTTGCAAACTCAAGGTGTTCCAAGGCACTCAGTTTTTCAAATCAATAGCTCATTTGCATTTCTTTCAAAAACACTGCATCCATTCTATGACAAAAGACTGAAATAGTGTATCAAAGAAAAAACAAATTTTTAACTGATGTTAACTCTCTGTGAAGCATTCTTCTAATGAGCGTGCATGCTATGAGTATATTCTCTTGTTTGAGTCCGTTGGTTTTCCTCCCTTACCACAGTTTCCCGTCCAAGTCTAGTCCCACCCCGTCCACCCATAAAGTGCATATTCTCCCCATCAGTGCGTATTTGACTTTTGGTTCAAGTCCTCCATGCTAGGGCAAGTTTGTGATCATTAATTCCTCTTGATTAATGTCATATTCCTTCAGTGCAAGTCTCTCAAAAAAAAAATATAATAATAATAATATAATAAACAAGAAAACAAGCTCGCTAGGTTGAAAACCCGCAAAGGGCGGCCTGGGCAAAAAGGAGCGCCCGGTGGACTGAAAACTCACAAAGAGCGGTCCAGGCAAAAATTAGGGCACAAAAAAGGAAAAAAGAGCAAACACATGAAGATAGATAAATTATTGTTCTAAAGTTAAGTCTTATAGAAATAAGCAATCGGGATTTGAAATGAAGTTTGGCCATCTCCTCAAAAACCCCAAAATCCCAGAAAGTCCCTTTCCTACCCACCTTGAGCCAAGAAAAACCAAAATCCAAAAATCACCCTAGACAAGGATCACCCCAAATAAAAAAAGCAGTGCATCACTTTTTATCAACTCACCCGAGTCGAAGAAGGAAAAGAATCATTAAAAAAAAGGGAAAAAGAGAAAAAAAAGGGGATTCAAAAATGAAAATCCCAAAACAAAAGAAAATAAAGTGGTGAGCTGGTACATGTTACCACAAAATACAAGAGATCCTTGTCTAAATAAACCTTCAAACACTCCACCATTCCAACACCTGATTCCATAAACCTTCAAACACTTCCTTTGGCCTCAACATCAAACCCCTTAGTCATTCTACCATGAGACACGAATTTGCTTTAACAGAGCCCAAACAAGCCCAATAACCATCTTCCTCATAGATCATTAACCGTCAATCAACGCCGAACAAAACTCATCCTCCCTTTAGCCTCAAACACTTCATTAAGCCTAACCCTCTTTCCTCCACAAAACAACACAATCCCGAAAAGTCCATTCCGATCAATGACCGGTTGCTTTTGTTCACTCGAATTCTAATCTTAGGACGAACAAGCTTATCTATGTACAATGTGTTTGCTCAAAAGAAAAATAAACGATCAGAAAAAAGAAAGCTGATCAAGAAAGAATAAACCCTCAGAAAAAAGAGAATTGAGGAAACAAAAACGAACAGTCAGAAAAAAGAAAGCTGACAAAATAAAAAAAAAAGAGGGACTTGCACTCCAAAACACATTCAAGATGCATTAAAACAAGGTTTAGTGATCACCAGGTAAGGATTCTTTCGCACCAAAAGTCAAGACATCAGTAGAGAACCAAAGATTTGCACTGAGAATACCACTCAGACCAAAAAGTTGGGGCATTCTCTTCACCACCCACACACCCTAGTCTTGGGAAAGTCTGTTCAATGCCCATCCCATGTCATTCCAGTTGTCAAGGTCATTCCAAAGTGGGGCAAGTGCATTCCCATTTCCTTCACCTCATTCATTCCCATAAAAACCTCACCGGGGCAATCTCTCAACTCACTATCCTAAACAAGACCTTGTCATTCTGACTGGGGCAACATCAAATTCTGTGGGTTGAGGCAAAACCCCTTTCATTCCAGCTTTCATCCCAAGAGCCGAAGCGTTCCCAATTCATCATCTTCTACACCCCTAGTCGTTGTCACCACTAGACAGGGGCAAGTTATTCACTCGTCAAAGACCTGAATTGGGGCAATCTTGTATCTCTTGGTCCCTCATAAGCTTCGGCAAATGTCTGTCATTCCTTCACTTGCCATAAATGTCCATGCCCTAAACCAATTCCAAGTTAACTGACTCATTCATTCACATTTGCACTCCTATGCATGTTTACTAGATAATGCTTCAAAGGAGAGAACACAAGTTGTTTACGTGATATCTAAAATTCAGTCATCGTGGAAAGAAAGAGAAAACAAGTGAGGTTATTTGTAAATAAAAACCTTGAGAACACCAGAGTTTGAATCAAATTCAATTTTTCAACAGAATGGTCAATAATCATCTCAATTCCTTGCATTCGAAGTCTCGCATCTCATCATCACAAAAATGTTTACCTCATGCATCTAGGCATTATAGCATATGCATCAAAGCATTACATTTGCATCTTCACATTTTGTGCATTCATCACATAGTAAAAAAAAAAAACGTTCCACATCAGTCGCACCATATTAATACTTGCATTTCATAGAAGAAAATAGTAAAGAAGAAAAAGCAGAAATCTTTTCATTGCATTGGCATCATATTCGCACTTCATAAAAAAGGAAAAGACAAAATCATTGCATCATTAGAGCATCACATTTTGCATCAGATATTCCATAGAAAAAGCAAAGAAAGCAAAAAGAAAACAAAGAAAAGAAACCACAAAAGCAACACAAAAACATTCCCTGTCATCCAGCATTCCATATCATTCATAATTTCACAAGCATTCCTTTGTCATTCAATCATCAAACATTAAAGCAGTGCATACGCATCATATTAATGTTTGCATTTCATAGAAGAAGCAAAAAGAAACAAACAGAAGTTAGAACAGGAGCATTTCATTCATCAAAGCATCAATCACCGCATACATTTGCATTCAAACATCAAAGCAATACAGTTGCATCACATCAATACTGGCATCTCATAGAAGAAAAGAAGGCTAAAGCGTCCCATGTCGTTCATCATTTCATTCATCAGCAATGCTCACACTTCATAGAAAAAAGGCAAAGAAGAAAAATTTTCCATTGCATGTCATCTGCCATTTCATTACATATCATCAAACACCAAAATGTTGCATTCGCATACCTGCACTTCATAAAAAGAGCAAAAGAAAAGAAGAGGAGAAAAGCAAAAGAACAAATAAAGTCAGGCATTGCATTCATCAAGCGTATAAGAACAGTAGAAAATCATGCATTCATAAGCAAAAGAAAAAGAAAATCATGCATTGCGTACAGACAAGAAAAATCATGGCATTCCTCAAGCGTATAAGAACAGTAGAAAATCATGCATTCATCAGACATAAGCAAAAGAAAAAGAAAATCATGCATTGCGTACAGACAAGAGAAGAAAAGGAAAATCATTGCATTCATCAAGCATATAGGAACAGTAGAAGATCATGCATTCATCCGACATAGACAAAGGAAATAAGAAACTCATCATTCATCATAAGAAAAAAGAAAACAGCAATCATGGCATTTGCATTGCATGCATTTGTTCATTTTCAGCTACGGGTACAAAGAGAGGATGAGCACTTCGGTGTTAGCCCTCTCCCCCAGATTCCAGAAAATGTTCCCCCAAGTTGGGAGTTCAGAAAGAAAAAAAAGAAAGAGAGAAACAGAAAAGAAGGAGAGAAAAGAAAAGAGAGCGCTCAAGCGCGCATTGCGGATTGGAGCACAGAGATCATCGCTCCCTTCTGCCCAGGTCTCACGTCGCGTACGAGCAACGCGATGGACCGCAGCCCCATGTGAGGTTCAACGGAATAGTTGTATCAGCCTAAGATACAGTGGACGCCGTGCATTGATCAGTATATCAGTTCCGGAGCTGATGACGATCCCCCCGGTCGCTCGAAAAGGCCAATAGGAAGCGTGCTCCTCAAAGCCACGTGCAAACTCGGATTCACCAAGAGTCCGTTTAAGGATTACAGGTTTTAGGCAGCCTGGGCAATTTACCGTTTTCTGCACGCCAAGTGCCCATTTACCGCTTTCTGCACGCCAAGTGCCCATTTACCGCTTTCTGCACGCCAAGTGCCCATTTACCGCTTTCTGCACGCCAAGTGCCCATTTACCGTTTTCTGCACGCCAAGTGCCCATTTACCGCTTTCTGCACGCCAAGTGCCCGTTTACCGCTTTCTGCACGCCAAGTGCCCGTTTTACCTTTTTTGCCTCAGGTTTCTCTAGGTACACAAAATTGGTATAATTTCTGAATTCTTTATTTCTATTTTGCCTCGGAATATGTTTCGGCCAATTCCTATTCCTTGTCAAAATCCAAATAAAGAGGGGCAGCTGTTATACCCCAATTTTGTCCGTCTTCTAGTTTTTAGTCGTTTATTTTTTGTAAATCGTGTTTTGAAGTCGCGTGATTACGAGAATTATCAGTATGGCGTCTCAGCTACTAATCCTAGCCAATTTCAATTACCCTGTTCAACTAAATCAAAATACCGTTGTTTTAAATTAGGCATGCACGCGAATGATCGGTCGTTTCGTGCGTTCTTCAATTTAATCTTTGTATTTGGATTTAGTCGAACCTAATTGAGACTACCAAAGTCATTTTAGTAAAATATAGCATGTGATTGTATCATATTATGTGTAACTTGTGTAACCATCATGTTGAAAACTTGTTTACGAGTATTTCACCTCTTACATTATAGATGGTGACAGGAGGACTGTTGAATCATTTCGGATACCAAAAAATTGAGTTCCTTGAAGACGAGTGTGATCCGGTTTGGGAGCTTGATGGGACAGCCCAAACCCTAACATATACGGGACTGGTGAAGACAACTGATGGAGTAGCTGGAGTACCTATGAGTATATATATATTATGTTTGAATATCTTACTTTTCTCAGAATTTAGAAGACCCTTGATTTTATTTACATAGAGAACTTAAACATCATACCAAATAAAATGCAAGAAATCTAATAAATTCATATCAAGAGTAAATCAAGGTGTTTTGAATAAATTAGAAATGAGATTATTAAAGTGTATTGTAACTGTCATACCCTAATTTTGTCCGATTAATCAAAGATTTCAAAAAAAAGGCTTTTGTTTTCATTGTGTCACATATCGTTTTTAAGCGCGTGTGTCTTTAGCGTTCTCGTGCGACGATTGTTTCAATGCTCATTTTATTTTATTGTGTAGCTATCGTTATTGGTTCAAAAAAGAATACAAAAACATAATTGAAAACAGAATAATCCAATAAAGCTGAATGGCCAAAAGTTTATTACATAATCAAGTCTTTTTACACATAAACAAAAAAGCAAACAGCAAATAGTACATAAATAATGCAAAAAATCAAAAAATACAAAATCTAAAAAAAGAAGAGAAGGGCGCAGCTGCTGGCTGCCCTAGAGCTGTCCTATTGATTCCCTTTTTATTGCCCTTGTCCTTCCTTTGACTGTCCTTGGTGCCAGCTATTGTCCTTTTTATTCCCCTCAAAGATGCTGTCCTTTTGATGCCATTTTTTTTGCCCTAATTGCTGACTGTCCTCAGCACCCCATTGTTATACCCCAATTTTGTCCGTCTTCTAGTTTTTAGTCGTTTATTTTTTGTAAATCGTGTTTTGAAGTCGCGTGATTACGAGAATTATCAGTATGGCGTCTCAGCTACTAATCCTAGCCAATTTCAATTACCCTGTTCAACTAAATCAAAATACCGTTGTTTTAAATTAGGCATGCACGCGAATGATCGGTCGTTTCGTGCGTTCTTCAATTTAATCTTTGTATTTGGATTTAGTCGAACCTAATTGAGACTACCAAAGTCATTTTTCTCGCGATTGGGCTTGTCGTTTCAATTCGGGCTTAAGAATGCAATTCCAAGTTAATTTTTAGCACTTCTAGTTAACAGGCCCATTTTTCTATTTTTGGGCCTCGTTTTAGCGTATTTGTTTAGTCTGGCCCGTTCTCGTCTTTGTATTTGGCCCGACTCCTTTTTCTTATTTTGTTAAGCAATATAGTATCAAAAAAATGTCAAAAAAAATTCTATTTAATTTTATTTACAATTTAATAGTGTCCAAGATGTCCAAAAGTCCAAAAATACAAAAAATGATAATATTAAAAATACCAAAAAATACAAATCCGAAAATGCAAATAATAATAGGCAGCAGCAGCAGATTCAGGGTTTCCAGCTGCTGGGCCTAGGTCGATCCGCTCCAAAACCTGAAAAATAATTCAAAGCCCGGTCAAAAGCAATCAATGCCCAAACCTAAAATTGCAGTATAAATTAGCAGTCAAACAGCAGTAGCAGGACACGGAATTCAAGGCAGAAATAATATTGCAAAAATCACAAAAAAAAGGGGTTAGAGTTTCACATTGAAACCCTAATCCACCAAACACAGTTCTGAGTTCCTAAATACAAAAGAGGGAAGAAGCAGCAGTCAGGAGGACAGACAAAAATTCAGAAGCAAGAGAGGCCGTAAAGCAGCAGCAGAGCAGGCCACAGCAAAATTTTTAGAAGCACGCTGGAAACCAGGTTGGCATTTCATAATAAATCCAAATAGTTGTTATGCGTTGAGATATATGACTCAAATAGTTGTTATATGCTGACATGTATGAAAATGGACTAGCGCGCGTCTTCATTATTTTATTTTTTGATTGATCAAACTCTCAAAATAGTGGTGATTTTTGTTTTGTGCAAATCTGTTTGTGCTTTTAGGGTTAGGCTCATAATAGTTAAAGTAAAACCAGAATACAACTAAAAAAAACCAAGTCAGAAATTAGGAACATAAGTTTTTATGTTTTTATCAAAACCAGAGCTTCAGGAAAATCAAGAGTAAGGAAAGAGGAGGATAAAAATGGAATCAAGAACAAAATCAATAAACAGAATTCTATTTGGAGTTTTAGAAACCTTGGAATATTTCAGCATTTTGAACCAAAGATTAGGATTAGAGATAAACAGAAAAATAACAACCAAAGAACAAACCTAGAGTAAGCAGTAGCCGCCGCCATAGGCCCCGTCGCCGTCGTCACTTCCGTTGAACCCCGCCGCCGTCGTTTTCTCCCCAACGACAAGCACCCCGTGCGCTCGTGCTGTCTCTCTCCGATTCGAACCCTCTGCGCGCTCGTTCCCTTTCCCCGACGCGAAACCGTCGCCGTCGCAGCTCTCCGGCGAACCTCCTTTGGGCACCGCAGCGATGATCTCTCTCTTCTCCGGTCATCTTCTCCGATCACGAACGGACGTCTACCACGAACAAGTCGCCATCCTCCTCCGTCAGAAGCTCTCCATCACCGAAGACCCGGATCCGAACCACCCACCTACGACCCAACCACCGTACGCGACAACCATAGTACACCAACCAACCCCTTCGCGAAACCAGTCTGGATCGAGAAAAAGGGAGACCATGCGTTGAGGGGGAAGCCGTTTCAGTGTGGTTGAGATGAGAGAAGAGGCGTGGTCACAGAGGGGAAGAGAGAGTGGATCAGTGTAGGAGATGAGAGAGGAGGGTTCGATTACAGTGAGGGAGAGGAGAAGAAAGACGGGGTCAAGGATAGAGGGGAGTGGGCGAGGAACGGCTGAGAGAGAGAGAGGGAAGATTAGAGAAATTAGGGTTGAGAGGTTTGGGGAGTGGGACGGCGCCGCAGCTGAAAGGAAGGGGGAAGAATTGAAATAGTTTTAGGGTTTTTTAATTTAGGGTTTCCCCTTTTATAGTGTCTCCAATAAATATTTATTTTAATTTTATTTTATTATCAGAATGCTATTAGCACCCCCTCATTAGCGCGTACACCCCTCCCTCACTTAAGCCCAGTTTCGCATACTGGGCCCTCAGATGCGAACTGGGCTTCTTTTTACACCACCTATTAATTATACAACCCCTTGCTGCTAATAACACCCTATTTTACCATTTCACCCCTTTTTTTCTCGTTTTTAATTTAATTTATTTCCCTTCAAGACAAAATAGTTTCTCATTAATCAAAAAAACTTTGTTAATAGTCTTGTGAAGCCTTTGCTTGCATGATTATTAACAATGGAGTGCTAATGATGGTCACTTGGAGCCTTTGCTCAATTGATCATCATGAAAGCTCAATTCTCACAATTAAACAAGATAAAAAACAAAAACCGTTTTCCTACCGAAGAACTACGTAGCTTTGAATTCTCCATCGCACCAGGAGATACGTAGGAGCGGGTCACATCCCGTCAAGCATAACAAATAAAAATCATTTTCACAATAAGTTTTCAACAATCATTTTCAAAAAAACACCTAGAACTACGTCGCCTTTGATTCTCCACCCGGAGATACGTAGGAGCAGGGCCACGCCCCTGTCAAGCGCAAAAATAAACAATTTCTAAAATTAAAGAATATACAAACAGATCTCCTTCATTTCAAGAGCAAAAGTCTTATTTTCAAAGTAGGGGATTAAGTCGGTCGTACGGCCGGGTTAATCATCGTTTTAAGATAAGTGAACTGTGGTCCCTCAGAGCCCCAGCGCTCCTTCAGCCCTCAGTGGCCCTTCAGAGCCCCAGTGCTCCTTAAGACCCCCAGTGGTCCTCCAACACAGATCACACAGTCCTAAAACCCCTACATTAAAAAACACCAACCCACGAACATTTTCTACACAGAAGAACTACGTAGCTTTGAGTTCTCCATCGCACCGGGAGATACGTAGGAGCGGGCCAAGTCCCGTCAAGCGTTTTTTTCTAAAAAACCACTTTTCCCCCTTTTTTCATAATAAATAAAGATTTTCATAAAGAGTTTTTTCAATGAGAAGTAGAGAGGCAAAATTAAGTATTTTCAAGTCAATACACTAAAAACCACACATTTAATTAAAGGTTCCCTCTCAGTAGAGAGGACGTGTGGGGTGCTAACACCTTCCCTGCGCGTAACCGACCCCCGAACCCTATTCTCTAGTTTCGCAAGACCAATCGCTTTCCAAAAAAGGTTTTCCTAATATTTTCCTTAATAAATATTGGTGGCGGCTTCATTGTCTTAGGAAAAGTTGTGAACGAGGAAGGTTTTCCCTCGGGGACTTTTTCGGGCGCAACACCCATCCACCTATAAAAACAGCAACACAGTAGCACAATCAGGGGGACACACACTAATATACACAGTGACACAAAAACACACACACTGAAACATACACAACGATACACACACAGATACGCAGGAAGGAATAACAGTGACTGAAAAACACACGAAACACCCACACACAGTCACTGGGGGAAAGATCAGAAACAAAAGTTAAGAAATAAGAAAAGAAAGAAAAAGGGGGCGTGAAGCTGCGGCCACCATGTGGTGGTCACCACCGTCAGCCACCACAGCCTCACCCAAACAGCCACCGTCTCATCGCCACCAAACACCATCGCCGAAGCTCCGCCACCGTACACCATACCTCCACCACCCTTAACACCACTATTAAAACAGCACCACGCCTCAACCACCAAATTGTGGCCATAACCATTTCCTAAAGACATCAACCGAACCACCACCCAACCGTGACCACAGAACCACCATCAACAACTCCTCCATACCACCCCAGCCACCATGGCCTCACCCTCTTCGCGAACCACCCTCTCACTGTCGCTATCACCCACGCCGTCGCCACTGTAGAACTACCGTCACCGCCACTGTAGAACCACCGTTCCACCACCGCCACTCGATCTCAGGTTGTTCATACATCAGCTGCACCTCACCCACACCTTCGCAAATCATAGACCACCGTACCACCACCCTTCCCCCTCCACGAACCGTGTACCACCAAACTGTGAACATATGCCTTGACAGGAATAATCTGGTTTTGATGATTGACAAAAGAATGTCAAAAAGGTCAAGACTGCAAAAAGCGGAAAAATGTAATCAAGCTCAAGCCAAGAGTTATTTTATTGTTGTGTGTGTATTAGGACTTTTTGTAAGTGAAAATAAAGCTCTCTAAAATAAAATAAATCACACACTCACAATATGTTTCATAAAAATAATTTTGCA
The DNA here is from genome assembly GCA_039519185.1 of Astragalus membranaceus. Lineage (NCBI taxonomy): Eukaryota > Viridiplantae > Streptophyta > Magnoliopsida > Fabales > Fabaceae > Astragalus > Astragalus membranaceus. The sequence continues at coordinate 53,350,507 of CM076851.1, forward strand.
TGAAAATATTTTTCAACAAACCTCATGCATGCAAGATTAAATAGGACAAGCACATAATATGTGAAAATGTTTTTTAGAAGCATATAATCGATTTTACCAAGGCTATATTTGATTAACATTGTTTCCAAAAATAGGAGAAATCGATTTCACATCTCTTCCTTTCCTTGCATAATTGATTCTTCATCTATTTAAGGAAGTTATCCATGAGTTTAGGAAAACACATAATTGATTCCTATGTGGTTTTGAGAAAGCACATAATCGATTCTTCCACCTCTTTCAGTCTGGCACAAAATCGATTTCAACATCCTTTCATTCAAGCTCACAATCGATTACCACCTTCCATAAATAGATCAATGTCATTTAATTCTCTAAAGCCTATAAATAGAGGTCTCACTCTCCACTCTTCTCACACACTCTCATTCGCAAAATCTAAATATTATTCTTCTCATCACTCTCATTCATTTTACACTTGCTAAACATTTTATTTTGAGAGCTTTATATTTCATATAGTTTGAATTGTAAACTTGTGCTTCAATTTGTTTTATCCACACTTTTGAGTGTGTTATCAAAATCCTTTGTGTTTCTTATTTTTGGGTGTGATCCCAAGGTATTCAAGAGAGGTGATATCTCTTGGTTGGGTGTGATCCCAAGTTATTCAAGAGAGGTGATATCTCTTGGTGCTTTCATAGAGATGTGATATCTCTAGGTTTTTAAAGGTCTTTTGCATAGGGAGGTGATATCCCGGGTTTTTGTAAAAAGGTCTTTGGTTGTAAAGGTTTCTAGTTGAACCTGTTTTAAAAGCTAGTGATTGATTAAAATCCCTTGGAGTTTTCCTTGGGGAGTGGACGTAGGCCTGAAGATTGGCCGAACCAGTATAAAACTCTGCGTATCTTCTTCTTTCCCTTCATCTCTTTTATTTTCCTTGCAAGTTATATTTATTTCCTTATCGCTCTTATTCAAATCAAAACATTTTCTTAAGCAATTTACTTTACTTGATCAACTTGCTTTTAAAGACTTTATTTTTTAAGTGCTATTTTTAATAACACAATTCACCCCCCCCCCCCTCTTGTGTTTGAAGTCACTTGGTCAACAAGTGGTATCAGAGCTAGACTCTTGGTCAAGACTAATTGTCTCAAGAGGCAAGATGACTTCAAACAATGACTCCTTAAACAGACCCCCATCTTTCAATGGTGAAGGGTATGATTATTGGAAAACAAGAATGAAAATTTTTATTGAAGGAGTAGATTGTGATATTTGGGATGCTGTGGTAAATGGTCCATTTGTTCCCACTCATCTTGTTAATGATGAAATGGTGAACAAGCCCAGATCTCTTTGGACCAAAGATGAAAAAGAAAAGGTTCAATACAATTTGAAAGCTAAGAACATCATCACAACTTCATTAAGCATCGATGAGTTCTATCGCGTATCACATTCGAAAACCGCCAAGGAAATGTGGGACGCCCTTCAAGTGACCCATGAAGGTACTACCCATGAATATGCTAGGGATATTCTTGAAGAGACAGGTCTATTGAATGCCAAACCAGTTGACACTCCCATGGACCCAAATGTCAAACTTCTACCCAATCAGGGGGAGCCTCTTTCAGACCCTGGGAGATAGAGAAGACTGGTTGGGAAGTTAAATTATCTTACTGTCACACGCCCAGATATTTCCTTTGCAGTCAGTGTGGTAAGTCAATTCTTAAATTCACCTTGTCAAGATCATTGGGATGCCGTCATTCGAATCCTAAAGTATGTTAAAAGCGCTCCAGGAAAAGGTCTCATTTATGAAGATAGAGGGCACACTCAGATAGTTGGTTATTCAGACGCTGATTGTGCAGGCTCACCCATCGATAGGCGATCCACTTCTGGGTATTGCGTACTAGTTGGAGGAAATCTAATATCCTGGAAAAGTAAAAAGCAAAATGTTGTTGCAAGATCTAGTGCTGAAGCCGAATATAGAGCCATGGCCTTAGTAACACAAGAGCTTATTTGGTTAAAACAATTACTCAAAGAGCTTCACTTTCAAGGTGATGAGAAAATGACTCTCATATGTGATAATCAAGCGGCATTGCATATTGCCTCTAATCCGGTTTTTCATGAGAGGACTAAGCACATTGAAGTAGATTGTCACTTCGTTCGAGAGAAGATTGAATCAGGAGACATCTCCACAAGTTTTGTCAAGTCAAATGATCAATTGGCCGATGTCTTCACTAAATCTCTAAGAGGGCCTCGAACCAACTACATATGTAACAAGCTCAGTGCATATGACTTATATGCTCCAGCTTGAGGGGGAGTGTTGATTAAGTTATATATATGTTGTAATTATAATTGTAATTATCCGGCCCATTTATAAGGCCCATTAGGGTTAGTCATAGAATAGTCTATATATATCTTTTAACACTTGTATACAATACACGGTATTTCAATATATGTCTCTCTCATTTCACAAGTTGTAACAGCCCTGGTTAGAGGCTAACTATAGTGTATTTCCCTTAACTTTCCTAGTTAGGAATTGTACAAATTAGTGAGTGTATCTATATATATTGGGTTTGACCAGAATTAATAGCATTGAATCATTTTTCAGTCCATTTTTCTCTCTAATTTCAATATGGTATCAGAGCTTTTCCCCTTTTTGATTTCGTTCAATCAATGCTCTCTGCATTTCGATCGTTCTTTCTTCTTCTTCTTCTTGGATTCTCTTCCAATAATCTCATGCTAGAAATTTTGGGATAGGTAATTAGGCAATGTATAATATATATCAGTAAAATGAAATATCGTTCCTGGTTTTATGTCTGAATAAGTTACACAAGCCTCTTCATATTGTATGATTCAAGTTTGCAATCTTAACATCCAAGGCATGGTTGACATGAAATTATTTTTGACAATAACAGTTCTTGTCATATTTGAGGCGTATAATAAAACCTGATCAATGTATGATTGTATATATCGGCTAATATAATCATATATCCAAAATGATATCTAAGTCAGTGTATGCGTACCCATACTATGTCCAACAATTGCATGGATATCGCGATTTAATTCACGGAAATGTTGAATAACAGCAAGTAAATCATCCACCTCTTCCCAAAAGTTACCACACTTAAGCGAACCTTCGCTCTCCCTTGAAGAAAAACCCACCAGCTAAAGTTAAGACAAAGCAAAGAGTGGAGGAAAAGCTAATGATCTAAACAAGATAACAGAAATTTCAGTACATATAGCCCACTTTAAATGGAGAAACTACCACCCTATTACACAAGGCAAAGGAGTTCATTATTTTAGGAATTATACAAAAGAAAAGCAACATCAATAATCATTGTGCAACTATACAAACAACCCTAGCTTGGTAAGACTCCTACAACAATAACAATGATTCTGATTTTCCAAAGTACTGGAAGACTAATGATACATGCCTATGGCCCAATTAATAAAAATTGACAAATTTTTAAACAGCTCAAGTTCGAACTCATTAGTTATATGAAATCAGGACAATCCAATATATATATATATATATATATATATATATATATATATATATATATATATATATATATATATCTTTCCAAAAGAAACAATCAGGAAAGAGAGGGCTTGGTCAACTTATCTATATTTCTCAGCCTACTATTTGATAGTATAATTCACAGACAATTTCACAAACATGTAGCCTGCAGTTGGATCAACGGAGATGGATAAAATGGAATGAATTAACACTAGGTTCTATTGTTTTGATTGTTTAAAATAGATAAAAAGAAAATGATCCTTTCCCTTCCATTATAACAAATCCAAACAATCAAATTACCACTTTTTTTCTCTTTCATACCATCCCATTACACTCCTCCATCTCTATATATCCAAGTAAAGCCTTAAACTGACAAGTAAATCCACTTAAAAAACACAAGGAACATTCACTTAATATGATGGAACTGTTCTGCAATCTACAATATTGTAAATAAACTTACCCATTTCCAGCAAAGTCAAATCTGAAAGAACTAATTTAAGCATTGAGATAGGAACCAAAGAAACTAACTTTAGAAGATTGACAACCATGACACAAGATTACAATGTCTGTGGTTCCAGATTCATGTAATATGCCCACCAGTTTTTCACCGCGTTTGTTGGGTATTATGATTCTCTGTTGTTGCTGAACAGCTGAAAAAGAAAATGAAAGATAAATATTTCATTTCTGTTTTTCTTAATTTGAATATGCTACTTGAGTGATGATGACTTTGATGTTGTGCAATTATAATGTGTATGTAGAGATGTTTGGACTGTGGGTGGTTAAATTTAGAAACTAACATGGGTTTTTTGCAGCAGCAGCAGCTAGGGACATCTTCACTCAAGTAGAGATGTTTGGACATGTGCTTTCTCTCTCTCTCTCTCTCCTCACTAACCAACCACTCAAAACTGCACAAGCCTTTTAATTTTTACAAGATAGGAAGTGAACACGGTGGCTTTTAAGGTCCACATATGACTCATGGATGAAGAGATGTATTTGCACCAATTCTTTGTTAGTGAATGGCAGCCCAACTAGTGACTTCAAGGTTCATCGTGGTTTAAGGCAATGGGATCCACTTTCTCCGTTTTTTCTCCTTATTGTAGCTCAAGGTTTGACGGCGTTGGTTTCCACAGCGGTGGAAATTGGAACTTTTTATTGTTACACGATTCACGATAGGTTGAGTTTCCCTATTATGCAATTCGCAGATGACACTATTTTGACAGGGAAAGTCATGTGGGATAACTTATGGAGTATCAAGACTATTCTTAGAAGTTTTGAGTTGGTATCTGGATTGAGGGTCAATTTTCACAAAAGCAAAATCATTGACATCAACCTTTCGGCATAATTTTTAGAGACTGCTTCTACTTTTCTTCATTGTAGAACGGAATCCATTCTTTTTAAGTTCCTAGGCATGTCGTTGGGCGCTAATCCTAGGAGAGCTGCTACTTGGAGTCCGGTATTGGCAATGCTTCAAAAAAGATTTTCTTCTTGGAAAGGTCGTACTTTATCCATTAAAGGTCAAGTAAACTCTCATTAATTTGGTGTTGAATAGTATACCGCTTTATTTTTTCTCATTCTACAAAGCACCGAAGGTGGTACTCAATTCTATGATCAAGATTCAAAGGGATTTTTTGTGGGGCATTAATGAAGGAGATAGAGGTATGTATTGGGTGGCATGGGACAAAGTTTGTCTATCCAAGAAGGAAGGTGGTTTCGGTATTAAATATTTAGAGGTGTTATTGTATAGAGGTGTTATTGTATAGATATGGTGACCTTGCTTCAGCGTTTGTTTATGGGACAGGGGTTGCGGCGGTTAGAGGTGCTAAGGACTCCCTGTGGTGCCGTGATATTATTAGTTTGAATTCTGTGGTGACTTCAGATGACTGGTTTGGGTCGTGTATTAGACGCGATCTGGGGAACGGAAGAGCTATTGACTTTTGGCGTGATCATTGGATAGGCCACTTACCTTTGTTTTTGGTATTCCCTAATCTTTACGCAGGTTGTGGTGTTCAGATTACGAAGGTTGCTGAGATTGGGAATTGGAGTCAAGATGTCTGGCGTTGGGCGTTGCCTTGGGAGAATACAAGGGACTCAGTTTATACCGAAGAAGCAAATAACTTGCAGGTGATTTTGGCTGATGTGAAACCATTTCGTGATCGACAAGATTGTTGGATGTGGACTTTGGAAGCGAACATATTCTTCTCAGTTCGATCTTGCTATAGATTCCTCATGGAATCCTATGTTGGCGACAGTTCCATCAACATAGTATACGACATTTACCAAAAATTATCGCAGACAGCAGTGCCTTCGAAGGTTCTCATTTTGGGATGGCGCTTGTTTAGAAACTCTCTTCCCACACGCAAACTTTTGTTAAAACGCCATGTTATTACGTAATGGAGGATGCAAGCTGTCCTATGTGCAACCAACAGACCGAAGATGTGCAGCACTTGTTTTTTGATTGTGCAATAGCTATTAATGTTTGGAATGAGATTCTAGCATGGTTGGGATTGCAGATTACCGATTCAATCTGTGCGGTGGAGCACTTTCTTTTGGTTGGGAAAGCATGTAAAGGAAAGAAGGCTAAGAGGATTAAGTATCTGGTTTGGCATACAACTTGCTGGTGTATTTGGTTGGGAAGGAATGGATTGGTGTTTAGGAGGATGTTAGTGTCAACCCCATAGTTGCTAATGTTAAAGTTTTTTGATAGACATTTAACATTAGTAACTATGGAGTTGGTTCATAGTATCTGGTTGGTTCACTTATCAAGCGGGTAGACATTCAAGTTTTTCGATTTCCGATTGGTAGATGAACCCACTCTCGTGCCTAAACAATGTATGATTTCTTGATGTTGTTTGGGTTTGAGCACACCTAGTGCTCTTTCAATAAAAGATTGCTTATCGAAAAAGAAAAAAAAGTGAAGTGCAGATCAAAAAATTAAGCATACATGCGTAAAAAAAAAGCATTGATGACCCATGTTACATGGGTTACTTTTAGGATGGGAAAATGGCTTATTTTCCCACTAAACGAAAATATGTCTTTTGACCTGCTATAGACAGAATCATCCGATTTTACCTATTTTACGGTTTTCTCCCTAAAATTTATGCATATTTATAAGTTCTAATATTTCCTCCTCATTGCTCATAACGTTACCATCTCAGCACACAGTACGATTATTGCTGCTCCTCCATCACCGACGACGCTCCTCAATCGAGTCACTTACAATGAACTGCATCTTCTCCTCTATTTTTCTGTAAACAATATTGTCATTTGGGTCTAGTATTTGTTTTCTACTTCTTTTAATCTTAGATTTGACAGAAAACAACAAGATCTTCGACATTCGCCAAAACGTTGCCGCCACAGTGAGCATCACCACAGCAGACCTTACACACTTATGCAAACCTGCAACCACCAGACAACCATAACTCCATCACCGCGTGGAATAACTGTTGGAACCTTTGTGTGTTGGTGAATTGAAAAAGTCCCACATTGGTAAGAATAGGCACTTTAACAGTGGTTATAAGTGTGGGCTTCACACCTTGGGTTGGGCCCCAAGGGGTACCCAATTTTGTAAAAGGGAGAGCACTCACACTAACTGACCAAGACAGTCAGTTCCTTATTTATCTCGTAGCCGTTATGCGAACTGAGCAGATACATTGAACTAGCTGTTACAGAGCCGGTTATGGTTGTTGCGAATTTCACTCCAACAGACTTACTTGCGCTCCAAGCTGAGTATTTCGCCTAAAAATAAGACCTCTCCTCACTTCGTTTTTCACACTGAAACTTGAAGCACTTCCATGTTTCTTCTCTCTTCTCCCTAAACAATTCTTTTCTCTTCTACTCCATCAGAGTGGTTTACGAACCATATTGAGTGGTCTACGAACCATATAGAGGGTGTATTCCTAGAGCGGATTTTTCACGGTGCAGTGAAAATTCGTAATAGTTTAACTGTGTTGTTTTATCATGGGGACGTCGTGGCTGATAGCCTGCTTGCACACTTTGAGCAGTGCCACGAAACGTCTTAAAGAGAGCGGCCTAGTCCGCGACTCATCCCAGTAATATCTTCGGTCTTTCTTTTCAAAACAATTTTTTCAACTCAGAAACAACAATTTTAAGACGTCTTCAAATTAGCCATGACAACCGAAGAAATTACTGGTTCAGCTGCTCCTGACTTCAACAAACCATTTAGGTTTGAGGGATCTCATTTCAAACGCTGGCAACAAAAGATGCTATTTTTCTTAACCGTGAAATAGGTTGCCAATGTTTTGACAGATGATATTCCCGTGGCAAAGGAAACAGCTGAAAAGGAAGAAAAGGATAAAACAGCTAAGGAAATACTCATATGGAAGGAGCATGACTATCTCTGTAAAAATTTTATTCTTAACGGACTAAGTGATGATCGTTATGATTATTACAGGTCTTGTAAGTCCGCCACAGAAAACTGGGATGGTCTGAAAAAGAAATATGACACTGATGCTGAGCCGCTACCTTAACTACAAGATGACAGATGACAAAGCTGTAGAGACTCAGTCACATGACATTCAGAAAATAGCTCATGAAATTATCTCTGAAGGCATGGCCTTATATGAGCAACTTAAGGTAGCTGTTATTATTGACAAACTCCCCCCTGCTTGAAAGGATTTCAAAAACTCTCTCAGGCACAAAACCAAAAAAAAATTCTCTAGAAAGTCTGATAACCCAACTCTGAATTGAGGAGGAATCTCGATAACAAGATCAGAAAGATGGAGTCTTGTTTGTTTCAACCAACAACAAGAAAAAAGGAGCGGTTCTGAAGCCAACTGGCAAACCTTTTAAGAATCAGAACCGTAGTCAGACGCAAAATAACCGCAACAAGAACGGGAACCCTCCAAAGTCTCCAAATCCTAAGCCTCAACCACCACCACCTAGAAATGATGATGATCCTCAATTAAATTTTTTCAATTGTGGAAGACCAGGTCATATGGCACGCAAGTGTAGGAACAGGCCAAACCCTACTCTACAGGCTACCCTGACTGAAGAGCATTTTACTGCTATGATTTCTGAAATCAACATTGTTGGTGGATATGAAGGCTGGTGGGTGGATATTGGCTCCTCTCGCCACGTATGCAGTGACCGTGCTATGTTTAAAACATACAAGACTGCTGAAGATCAGAAAGTGTTGTTGGGTGATGCTCACACCACTATTGTTGCAGGTATTGGAGATGTGGAGCTGAAGTTCACTTCTGGAAAGACTCTAATCTTGAGGGACATGATGCACACTCCAGAAATAAGGAAGAATCTAGTTTCTGACTTCCTTCTGAATAAGGCAGGGTTCACTCAGACTATTGGGGGATTTGTATACCTTAACTAAAAATGGTATTTTTGTTGGGAACGAGTACACCACTGATGGCATGTTCAAATTGAATGTTGAAATCAATAAAATTTTTCCATCAGCTTATATGTTGTGTGATTTTAATATTTGGCATTCTCGTCTCTGTCATGTTAATAAGCGCGTTATTTCTAATATGAGGCATTTAGGATTAATTCCCAAACTATCGTTAAATGATTTTCATAAATGCGAATTTTGTAATCAAGCCAAAATTACAAAAGCATCACACAAATTCGCTATTAGAGAATCAGAGACGTTAGATTTAATACACTTTGATATTTGGGAATTAGACGGAACTTTAACCAGAAATGGTAAATGCTAGTTTATCACTTTTATTGACGATTGCTCGGACTACACTTTTGTATATCTTATGAAAAATAAAAGTGAAGCGCTTGACATGTTCAAAGTTTTCGTAAAGGAAATTGAAAATCAATTTGGAAAAAAGATAAAGCGTTTTCGTAGTGATAGAGGAACTGATTATGATACCCTGTTGTTTAATGATTTTTATAAGTTGAATGGAATCATACATGAAACGACTGCACCATATTCTTTTGAAATGAATGGTAAAGCAAAAAGAAAAAATAGAACTTTTGTCGAATTGGTTGTTGCTATTATACTTAATTCTGGCGCTGCAACTCACTGGTGGGGGGAATTTTATTAACTGTATGTTATGTATTGAACAGAGTTCCTAAGTCTAGGAATAAAATTTCTCCTTATGAAATTATAAAGACAACCAAATGTGTCTTATTTTCGAACTTGGGGGTTGTCTGGCTTATTACAGGATCCCAGACCTAAAAAGAGTTAAACTCGCCAGTAGAGCCTATGAATGTGTATTCATTGGGTATGCCGTAAATAGCAAAGCATACAGGTTTTATGACCTTAATGCAAAACTGATCATTGAGACAAATGATGTTGACTTTTATGAAAGTAAATTCCCTTTTAAATCAAGAAATAGTGGGGGCACCGGAATTAGTCAAGTTTCTGTGCCTAGGAGTGTTGAAAACAACGTAGAAAGGGAAATAGAACCTCGAATAGGTAAGAGGGCACGTGTTGCTAAAGACTATGGACCATATTATACGGTCTATACATTAGAGGAGGACCCAACTAGCATTCAAGAAGCTTTGTCTTTATTGGACGCTGATTTATGGCAAGAAGCCGTAAATGATGAGATGGATTCTCTAGAGTCTAACAAGGCATGGCACTTAGTTGACTTGCCTCCTGGTGGTGCTGTCTCCTGGAAATCTAAGAGACAGTCCATTTTGGCTCAGTCCACTATGGAGTCTGAAATGATAGCATTGGCAACCGCTAGTGAAGAAACTAGCTGGTTAAGATGCTTATTAGCGGAGATTCCTTTATGGGAAAAACCGATGCCAAATGTGGTGATCCACTGTGATAGTACTGCTACTATTATAAAAATAGAGAATTGTTATTACAACGGTAAAAGACGACAAATACGTCGTAAGCACAAAACAGTTAGAGAGTTTTTCTCAAAAGGAGCTGTGAGAGTAGATGATGTACGCACTGATCAGAACTTAGACGATCCATTGACAAAAGGATTAGCTAGAGAGAAAGTTCAAAATACATCTCAAAGGAAGATACTACTGCCTTTAAAAACATGAGTCACTCACGATGGTAACCCGACCTAAAAGACTGGAGATCCCAAGAATTATGTTCAATGGGTAATAACAAGTTTTGAAGTGATACGAGATGAACGTGCTATTATAAGTAAAGAAGCATGATTCTTGAAGCGATGTAAGGTTGAGGTAATAGAAACTCTTAATGAGATCTATACTCTATGTGGAGTGGAGTACCTAGCAACATAAGTACTCTTTATAGACTCACCTTTGTGAATGTGGAAGTGGGGCCGCTTCCTATGGAATTTGATAGGCCGCAAGTATACGATTCTATCACGTAATAAAAAGTTATCGATCCACAGGGACTATGTGATTACAAATATTATTTTCCGGTTGTGATTAGCTAAAGTGAATGATTTTAGTAGAAGGAAATTTTGTTAGTTTTAAATTCAAAATTATAAAGGCGTCTTGTGGTTTCATCTCAATGATAGAAACATTTCACAATCCCTCATCCATCCTCTATTTTATGTTAATGTTCTTTTCTAAGGACAAGGTATTCAACGGTAACTCAAGTTTCCTCTCGGAATACAAGAGTGTGCCTTGAAACAATATTCAAACATATTCTCATGGTTGATTATCGTCAAGACCCCTTAAGTACAAACCTTATTGTCCCAAGGCTCTCAAAACTATTCTCATGTTTTGATCATCTTGTTTAATCTCATAGTTCTAATATCAAACTTCACCTCTCGGTACTTCGTTTGATATTTGAGTCATGACTTTAAAAATAATGAGGTTAGATTAGAATAAAAACTTTAATAAAATAGAGTCTAGACTTTGAATTGTTTAGGGATCTATCATTGGATTATTCCCACAATCCCAAGACTATAAGGGTCTACTCACTCATGATCATTGTAGACAAGGACTTAGAAGGAGTAGAAGAAGAAGACATAAAGATAAATGACGAGAAATGTAAATGGCAGAATTATAAAGTTGCGAGAGTGTAAATGACTGAATGTAAAGGAAAGCGATAAATGACAGAAAGTAAAGTTGCTGGAAAATAAGAACAGAAAGTAAAAGTGCAAGAAAGTAAAGAGCGGAAAATAAAATGCAAGAACTTTAAGAAAATAAGAACTTTGATTCACTTTAAGAGCAATTTTGCAATGACAAAGGATGATCCTAACACTCAGAAATGATGCTATTTATAGGCCTAGAGTCATCAAAGCTCATAACCATTCATAAATAAAACAGTTAAAGTAGTTACAGAATGTGAAAAATGAAAAGTTTTTGGCTCTGCGAGCAGGACACAGTTCGTGTCGTTTGGACACAGGTGCCCATGTCAGTTTCTGTGAGTTGCATTATTTTTGCTCCGCTTTGATTATTAGAACACGGGCAGTGTCAAATGGACACGGGTGCCCGTGTCATCCTGTTTCTTTGCTCATTTCTTGGCTTTCTTGGTTCTTTTGATACTTCTTTCCATCCGTTAGCCTTGGGACTTCATCTTTATACATTAAAAGCTCAAATTCACTTGCTTTGCTTAATACTTGTCCTGAAAATACAAATAAAACAAAAGGTAGTAAAATAGCTCTAAATGAGAACTAAAGTACCAAATAACTTAATTAAAATAAATACTAAAAAGACAACTAAAATGGACTTATCAAACTCTTAGCAGAAATTCCTAGGGCGTTCACTAAACTGGGATAGACGTGCAGGGCCACAAAAGCACGAGCTTTTGAGAATACACCTATGGAAAAGGTTGTGTGTGGTTTTGATGTTAGAGATAGAGTTCAAGACTACGAGTCACTCTTATTGAATCTAAATCCTAACCGCTATTTAAAGTTTCAAGTCGTATGACACATGTGCTTATGCACAATCTTATGGAGGCGTTTGACGCTACTTCTGAAACTTCTTTTTAAATTCAAGTGGGGGATTGTTGGAACCTAGCTTGGTGTGTTGGTGAGTTGATAAAAGTCCCACAGTGCTAAGAATAGGCACTTTAAGAGTGGTTATACGTGTGGACTTCACACCTTTGGTTAGGCCCCAAGGGGTACCCAATTTTGTAAAAGGGAGAGCACGCACACTAACTGATCACCACACGCAGGCGTGGCCGCCACCGGCCGGGCTTAGGCTGTGCGGTTTAATTTATTTTTTTACAAAAATATTTATTTTATTTTTGTGCGTTGCTTGTTCCCTAAGGCTCCAACGGTCAAATCCTTATTTATCTCGTAGCCGTTACGCGAACTAAGCAGATACATTGAACTAGCTGTTACAGAGGCGTTTATGGTTGTTGCGAATTTCACTCCAACAGCCTTACTTGCGCTCCAAGCTGAGTATTTCGCCTATAAATAAGACCTCTCCTCACTTCGTTTTTCACACTAAAACTTGAAGCACTTCCAAGTTTTTTCTGTCTTCTCCCTAAACAATTCTTTTCTCTTCTACTCCATCAGAGTGGTTTACGAACCATATTGAGTGGTCTACGAACCATATAGAGGGTGTATTCCTAGAGCGGATTTTTCACGGTGCAGTGAAAATTCGTAACAGTTTAACTGTGTTGTTTTATCATGGGGACGTCGTGGCTGATAGCCTGCTTGCACACTTTGAGCAGTGCCGCGAAACGTCTTAAAGAGAGTGACCTAGTCCGTGACTCATCCCAATAATATCTTCGGTCTATCTTTTCAAAATGATTTTTTCAACTAAGATACAACAATAACACATCACCATTGCAGATCTGCACCTACAACATTTTCTCCCTCTCACACACACATGCATCTTCTAAACATTTGTTGCAGCTAGAAAATTCTAATTAGTTTTTTATTTAAAAATCCAATACAAGAACAAGCCACTAAAATAGTTTAATGTCTTTTGCAATTTTGGTTTTACCAATGCGTATTGCGTGGTGGTGGTGGAAGTGCTCCGACTGTAAACACTACCGGTCGGCGGAGAGAGGAAGCAAGGAACAACTTGGTTTTGCTTTTCTTTGTATTTTAATTCAGTATTAAATGTGGCATCAATTACTTTATCATAATAATAAATTAATAAACCACATAAATGAATTATAAAATAGTACCGTTTCTCAAAAATAAATTACTCAAAATACCTTGTCAATTTGGCAATTATTATTCAACAAATTTATCATTATTGAAGGACCTTTTAATAAATAAGTCAAATATGCTTTTCATAGGGTGATACAAGTTACCCATAACACATCAAAGGACTTAATATAAATATGTATATATCTATGGTTATGAAGACATTCTCCTTTCATGGGAAAATTGACCACTTTTCCACCCTAAAAGAAACTTGTTACCAGGGGTTTTGTTTATGAAATGACCGGGGTTGCATTTAAAATGGAGAGAAAAAAACTTTCTCACGATGAGCGACTTTATAACTATTGATATAATGATTAAAATATTGAATGGTTGTGATCATTAACCTTCAATCTTTTTTTTTGACGGAAACCTTCGATCTTTACGACATGTTACTTATTATTTATACCATATTTATTACAAGACATCTCTACTTTCTTTTAATTACTCTTTATATTTATGATTTTCACCCTAATTTTTTTTGTCACGTTTTTTTACTACACTAGGTCCAAATTTTATTATACGCTCAAAAGTACCGTTTGTGGTGGGCCATAATTTTTTTTGCTGTTTTACACCTAATTTTAAAGAAAATTAATTTTAATCATAAAAAAAATGTTTTTAATAATATTTTTTAAAAATAATAATCCCCCTCTCTAAAGTGAGGCCCTGCTAATCTAAAAAAAACGTGAGGGCCTGCTAGAAGGGTCTATTTCAGCTTCATGTCTGGTACTTTTTTTTTACATTTTTTTGTTCATTTTTGTTCTCTTAAGTTAAGCGATTTCACTTGGCTTCGATTACATTAATTTTTTGGTTACCATCTCGTTGGTGCGTAGTTTCCACCAGTTTTATCGGTGACTGATTTATGCCGGGGAACCGAGACCTTGAAGTGGGATCCAAGTCCAATTACCACTTGGACCAACCATAGTTGGTATGGATTGCATTAATTTGCTCAAACATAGCATACACCAGTTTCCTTTTTCTTTTTCTCACTATCATTAAATGTTCCAACCTTCTAAATTGGACTTTATAATCCTATTCATACGTGAAAAAATAGTGAGAAATGTTTAATGTCATTAAAATTATTAGAACCAATGTTTTTAAAATTAGACCGGAGATAGAATCTGAGAGACCTTTAGGTCATGATTTAATTGGTTCACTCGGTTCACCATGGTTGAACCAGATGAGTAATAATTAAATAAAAAATAAAAAAGTATTAGATTTTGGAGAAAAAGTAAGGCTTAATTATAGTTTTGGTCCCCCTATTTTCACCAACTCACGATTTTAGTCCCCCAAAAATATTTTGCACGAATTAGTCCCCCTATTTTCACTAACTCACGATTTTAGTCACCCAAGAATTTGTTTCACGAATTTAGTCCACCTATTTTCCCAATTTGTAAAATCAAAGCCCCCCCTCTAATTTGGTCAAAAATTGGCGCTGAGTTGTCAGTCACTTATCCTACGTGGCTGACACGCTGGCTTGCCTTGTTGGAATTTAAACATAAAATTTTTTATTATTACAAAAATATTTTTTTAATTATTATATTTAATAAATAAAAATTCCATCTTCTTCATTTGATACTTCCCGTCCCTTCGCGAAACCAAACCCAACAAACACAAACCTATTCTTTTTTTCTGGACAAAAACTCAAAACTATTTTTAAAAACTATAATCAAACATTCTTAGAGGCGTTGCTTTTGAAGGAACGATGCTGGGTTTGGGTTCGCGAATGGAGAGGAAGTATCGAATGAAGATGATGGAATTTTTATTTATTAAATATAATAATTAAAACACAATTTTTGTAATAATAATAATAATTTTTATGTTAAATTTCCAACAAGACAAGCCGGCGTGTCAGCCACGTAGGATAAGTGACTGACAACTCAGTGCCAATTTTGACCAAATTAGAGGGGGACTTTGATTTTACACATTGGGAAAATAGGGGGACTAAATTCGTAAAGAAAAAATTGTCGAGAGACTAAAATCGTGAGTAGGTGAAAATAGGGGGACTAAATTTGTGAAAAAAAAATTTAGGTGACTAAAATCGTGAGTTGGTGAAAATAGGGGGACCAAAACTGTAATTAAGCCAAAAAAGTAAATTTAAAAAATTAAAAGATGCATTCCGGGCGGTTCAACCCGTGCCAATTGGCGGTTCAAAACGGTTGAACCGCACTTCAATCCAGTCCAACCCAGTTCGAAGCGATTCAATTGTACTGTAGTTGAACCAAACGCCAGACTGCCAGGTTCGGTCTGATTCTTACAACACTGATTAGAATGTTTTGATTAGGCATTCCACATTGGCCTTTTTTTTATAAGCAAATGTTAGTTTCCATGGTTTGAACCCTGGACCTCTTTCATGTCCCTTAGCTCGCCAACTGAGCTACCTTCCAGCGATATTGGTCTTTGATTTTAGCAAATCCGCACATAACTACAATTTTTTTTTAAAATCTCCGGAAACACCTCAAAAGAGAATAATTCTGGAAGCCATTTTGATGAATTTGGCTTCCGGAATTATCCTCCTTTGAGGTGTTTCCGGAAAACTTCATCAAAATGGCTTCCGGAATTATTATCCCATAGGAGGATAATTCTGGAAGCCAACACTAGTACAAAAAAGGCCTTTTGAATCGGTTATTTGGCACATTTGGAGTCGGTTATTTGCCGATTCGAATACTGCCGATTCTAAATGTAGGGACATTTTGAATCGGTTAAATAACCGATTCAAAATATGACATTTTAAATCGGTTATTTAAACAACCGATTCGAAAACTGCTGATTCTAAATGTAGGGACATTTTGAATCAGTTAAATAACCGATTCAAAATACTACATTTAAAATCGGTTCTTTAGATAACCGATTCAAAATGTCCATTTTTTTAAAAAAAAAATTATAAAAACAACCCACCAATTGTTACTATTGTTCTCTAGAAATTCAACAACAACACCCATTACTAGATACAAAAACAACCCAAAATTGATTTCCATAAAGCAGCAACTCATAATAATTCAATAATTCATAAATTTACTTCTATTGAACTTAAAAGTGCTAGAAGCACAAAATTACAACAATTCATTAAACTTAAAAGTTATACAAGGCATCAAGGCAAAACAAAATTACAACAATTCATTAAACTTAAAAGTACCATAAAATTCTTCTCTTAAAGCATCTTCCTTCAGCTGTGTTTGCTTGTTTGTGCACTCCTGCACTATAGCTGCCTTCTCTAGAGCAGCTTTTACTTCTTTAACAGCAATGTCATACTTCCGCTTCCACTCATCAGCCTCCTCTTGAGCAGATTGAGATTGCTCCCTTGCTGCAGCCTCCCTCGTAGTATTCAAACAATCTAAAAAATGCTAGTGTTATTATTTGTACATACACCTAGTTAAGCTGATACCTAATAGAACCTAAGTCAGAAAGAGTTTCAAACTATTACTAAGGAATTCCAATCAATTAAGCTCATGAGAAACAATTCCAATCTCAAAACCCATTTTCAACTCTAATAGGATTTCACTCTCAATCACATGATGTAGCATTCTTTGAATGCAGCAAGTTTTGTCTGCTACCAAAGAATGAACAAGCACACACATGCATAAAGGCTAATACTTAATTATGCAGCAAGTTCTTCTCTATTGGAATTGTATTCCTTCTTTTACCAAGGAAGCTATGCAGCTTTAAAAAAAAGTTAAATAAAGAAAAGACTAGCTACTCAGCTTAGCTCCAAGAATGGATGGAGCTTCACCCCTTGCCTGTTTCAGATAGGAAACGTATTCACCAAAGTGCATTGTAAATAAGGTGCTTTGGTATTTGGTCAGCTGTATGCGTTTCCTGAGTGACTCAGTGATCGAACCATTGTAGCCTGCTTTACGTATCAAAGAATCAATGGCCTCAATTGTAGACCAACCTGAAACCCAAACAAACATAGATAAGCAAGTAATTTTACTCCCTAGTTGTCTCTTTTGTTCGTAACGACTAACAAAAGACACATTTGTGAGGTTAATAAATTATAACCATATAGTATGTCAGCAAGAAGCTCAGGACACATGTAATAAGGAGTTCCAACAACCTATACAAGAAGATATAAGAAGAGTGAAAATAGAAACATGTATAGTAGAATAAATATAGTAGAATGTAGTAAAGTGAAAACATAGAAGTGAAAACATAGATGCTTAGTAAAGTTGGTCTTACTATATAGAAGAATATTAGAATTTTCTTCCAGAACGTGGCATGTTGTCTCAAAAATTACTTGACAGCCAAGATCCCCCAAACCCAAGATCCGCTCTCCATCAGCTACAACAACGACTTGAATGTTCTTATCAGGCCAATTCCTAAGTACTTAAAGAATCCTCTCTCTTTAAAACCTGCCCATGAGAAAATGGAACAATTACTTTGAGACCAATAACAGACAGACAGTATATCCAAATTCAACTATAAGTACACTGACAAATGATTTTTTGAGGATAAATGAGCAATTGAACTGAAACTTACTTCTGCAAAAAAACAAATAAGAATACTAAGGAAGTATGCTCCAAGTAGAAATAGAGAGGACTAACAAAAAATATTGTTATTAATAACATATGCATTCAATCACAACTGGGTTGATTTTGATTGTATTCATAGAAACACTTATATTTTTATCACTTAATGTATAAAAGGCTTCTAAATGGTATATTAACATGTAATCTTCACATTAGGAGCAAACAAACTAGCTAAATTGAGAGAGAGAGAGAGAGAGAGAGAGAGAGAGAGAGAGAGAGATGGCATATGAACACACTGTTGCAGCAGGATGTTATAAGCCTAAGTATGCATTTATCTTGTCCTGCTTCCAACTTGAAAGCTTCGTCATCAGGTGAACTAGCATCCAAGTATTCATTCACATCCCAATTAAGGTAACTCACTGTGATGAAATAGAAGGGCAAAACTTGATTATTTACTTTAAAAACAAAATATGATAAATCAATGCATGAATCAAAGGCTACTTTGAACAGAATATTTTCGCTATAACAATTTGTATAACCGGGGTAGTGTTTACTTTCAGCAACTACCTGGACTTTAAAATCTTTTGCAGCCATTGGAATGACCTCGGACTCAAAATCATTTGCATTAGGATAACAGCTCCTAAAAAAGTATTACCAAAGAAAATGAAAATCACTTCATATTTATGAGATGGACTTTGAAGTGTTTCAATATAATCCTATTCATAAAAAGAAAGTCAGCTTAGCTTACCAAACATGTCGAATTCATTAGGAAACAGCTTTCTCTCAATCATGAGCTATGATTCCAGTTCCTTGACCTTCAAAAATGAAAACATACAAAGTTGAGAGATTCAAAAAAAGGCTAGTTTTGATCATCCAAGAGGATTACAACAATCATAGCATACAAAGTGCTGTGAGATTGAAAATAGCAGGAAATAACAAACTAGTTTGTTAGTCTACCTACTGTACAAAATAGATTGAGGTGAAGGTTTTTTCAACAAGAGATTGAAGTGAAAATTTAAAAATGGAAAAGTAGAACTAAAAATAGTTGATTGGTGCTCACCTCCTCTGTTGCCTCGACACACCACTGTTCTAATTCAGCCAAACCTGTCTTCACATACTCCCCATTGCTGAACGAACAACACTCACGACGCAACAGAAGACTGCAAGTAATAATCAGATTAAGTCCATAAAAAACTCGACATTCTGCAATGTTACTTGCAATGCAAAGTGGGGGGATAGAGATTACCTGTTGAATAGTTGAACATTGATGAATGAGAATATTTGAGTGAACACTTTACGTACCAAGAAAGGAGGCACCTGGTAAACCTTAATAACCAAAAAAGAATTCACATCATAAGAATTCTAGAATACAAGTATTACTAATGAATACAAATCCTGAGTTTCTTGTTATTGTTCTTCAGCCACTGAATGTCTGTGACATTTGGTCGCAGTTGTTTAACTGTTAGCATTGAAGAAAGACTAGCAGTGTAGCTTGAGTTTATAATCAATACTAGAAAGAACCATGAGGCCATCACCACTCTAGTTAAGCTGCTGTGCATTTTTTCCCCTGCAAGAGAAAAGCATAGAATTCACTTGACTGTTTTCAATTAATTAGGAGCTTTCTTTAACACCAAAATTGCAAATGAGTCTGAGATTGAAACAATGATACTCACTATGAGCAAAGAAGAGTGAAGAGAAGGTAAACCAAAGAGCTGTGCTGAGCTGGATCTTCCAATTTCCTTGAAACTCAGGATTGGGTTCTCTCTCAAGCCACCAAACTACTAACATTGTGTAAATCAAAATTAAAGCTATAACCATCCACAATTGCCAGGTAAAGGGCTTCATAAACATCCATGCTGATTCTTCAGGATTAGCTTGAACTATCATTGACAATCCTGATTCTGCATATGGTACGGTAAAATCCACATACTGCAATCTTTCCTCTATTATGGTCATGTCTCCAACAACAGCATCATAAGTCTTTCATCATTATTTAACCACGCGTGAAATAAAAAAAGTCTCAATCAATAAAATGAAAACAAAATGATAGTCAAAATTTAAGTCTTCAACTGAGAGGGATAATAATCAAATAGGAAGCAATAAATACTACTTAATATTAGACCAAAATAAAAACATTTTTTACCTGTATACACAATCCCAGTAAAGGGGGTATCTCCTTTTTCAGGTTGTCTCGTATCATCCCATATATTTTTTCAAGGAAGGCAGTAAGCTGTTGCTTAAACAGAAGTGCCGCAAATTAAATCTATGACTATGTAAGTAAAAATAAAACCCTAGAAATTAGAAAATAGAAAAAGGGGTACCTGAAGAAATGGGAACCGTTGATAGCGAGCTAGGAACGCTGACGGCGAGTTAGTAACGGCGACGGCGACGGCGATGACGAGATACAGAGGAACAACGAGCTGAACAGCATGAGGCGGAGAGGAACAGATCGAGTGCGACGGAGTGAGAGAGTGAACAGAGTGTGTGGGAGTGAGGGAGTGAGAGAGTGAACAGAGTGCTGGTGGGGGAGAGGAAGGGAGTGAGTGCGACGAAGTGAGGGAGTGAGAGAGCGAACGGAGTACGTGGGAGTGAGGGAGTGAGGAACTGAAATTTTAGGTTTCAGTGGAGCGCGAATGAGAGAGATGAGGGAGTGTGAAAATTTTGGGATTTTGAGTGAAAAACACACTTTAAGAATCGGTTGTTTAAGAAACCGATTCCAAATTAACAGTTTCAGAATCGGTTGTTTACACAACCGATTCCAAATGTCTAAATATGCACATTTAGAATCGGTTGTTTAAACAACCGATTCTAAATGAATCAAAACATCTCCCAAACATCAATTTATTTACAAAATTGCCACCGCGCCTACATTTTGAATCGGTTATCCAAATAACCGATTCAAATTAGTGCTTTTTAAAGCACATTTTGCAGTAGTGCAAGGATAATTCCGAAAGCCATTTTGATGAAATTTTCCAGAATTATCTCATAGGAGGATAATTCCAGAAGCCAAATTCATAAAAATGACTTACGGAATTATCCTCCTAAGAGATAATTTCGAAAAACTTCATCAAATTTGCTTTCGCCAGAAGCCATTTTTTTGGAATGGGTGTAAAATGGTCAGTTTGATTAAAGTGTGGGGTACAAGGAGAAGAGGGGGGAAGCGATTTTTTATATAGCACATAGGTTGTCCATTTATCTTTTTATTTGGTGCGTTTCTCTTTTTCCTTATTCCTTTTTTTGGTAGACTTTTTTATTCATTTTTTATCTCCATGACTTTGTATTTTTTTCGTTTTGGAAATAATATTTCTTGGTTTAAAAAAAATCAACCAACCAATAATATAAAAATTGTGGTGATTATGCTTTCAAACTGTTGGAGTAAAAAAAAATGCTTCCAATCTATAACAAGCCGAAGATAACAGCATAATAATAGAAACCCAGAGCATTTTTTTTTAGATAAGCAAAAAATTCATTGAAGGGAGCACAAGGGGTGCCCAACCCTTACAATGGAGATATAGGAAAGGGGGAGGGCCTCCTTAAAACCTCTCTGAGCCAAAACTCAATGGGAAAAAGACTCAAGAAGGAAAAAGAGTACCTCGTACAACCTGCACCATAGTGGGAAAACATCAACCTAGCCCATTGTTTCTCCCCCTTCTAGATAAGTTCTTGATAAGTTCTTGATCCTGTTAACAACCCACTCTATATTTGGTTCCTCCTCTTTGAATATGACTCCGTTCTTAGCTAGCCAAATGCTCCAACAAGTAGTTAACCAGAAGAGATGTTTCACCCGCTTTGCTTTCTTCCCTGTACACCACTGGCCACAATTACTAAAGAAATCCTCCACACCCAGAGAGACATCCACGTCAACACCTAGCCAAGTACCAACAATATGCCAAACAGAACGCGCAAAACCACAAGTGATGAAAAGATGTTCGACAGACTCGCGAGAGGAATTACAAAACGAACAACCAACTTCTAGGTCGGAGTGGATGACGTTCCTGTGCAACAGCTGCTCATGCACTGGTAAGGAATCTAACAGTAACCTCCACCTGAAGACTACAACCTTCGAAGGGACAATAGATTTCCATAGTCCCCCTAACAAGTGCTGATGGTTCGAAATGTTGGAAGATATGTCACTACAAGACAGCTGATGATAAAAAGATTTTACCGTGAAACTCTTGGAAGTATCATGTGGCCATAGCCATGCATCTTTTCTTCCTCTAGTCGGCTTAACTGACTGTAAAATACTGTCCAAAATTTGGCCTTCAGCCACCCGAACCGAATCTGTGTGATGCTGCCACGGTGTAGACCACACCCAAACTTCACCATTCCAAGCACCCAAGTCAGCCCCCAAGAGCTGCTGCTGCCCTTCCCCATCACATAAGAGCGAAAAAACTTTGAATAAAGGCTTTATGCCTAGCCATTGATCCTTCCAAAAATTAATGGAGGTTTCGTCACCAATCCCCCTTTTAGTACACCATGCGAACCTTCGCCGTCCCTCAAGATTGTCATCCAACTTTACCAAGTCTCTCCACCAAATCGATCCCTAGTTCCGGCTAGATATACCTTCAGCCGAGTTATGAACAAAAGTAGTAGCATAGTCCCCATAACGATGTCTCAACAAATGGCTCCAGCAGACATTAGTATCTGCCAAAGCCCGCCATTTCCACTTAGATAACAAAGAAATTTTGAATAACTCGAGATTTTTAATACCAAGACCGCCATCCTTTTTTGCTTTGCAAACTTTATCCCAAGCAACCCAACACATTCCCTTGTCTCCTTCTTTGATACCCCAAAGGAAATCCCTTTGAATTTTGATCATCTTCTTAATCACCACTTTTGGAGCTTTATAGAATGATAGCATGTATAGAGGGATGCTATTCAAGATGGAGTTGATGAGAGCAACCCGACCACCGATCGACAAGAAACGACCCTTCCACAAAGCCAGACGTGTTCTAAGCGCAGCAAGAACGAGGCTCCAAGTAACTTCCTGTCTAGGATTTGCATCAATTGGAATACCCAAAAACTTGAACGGTAAAGCTTCCGTTCTACAATAAAGGAAGACGCTAGCTCTTTCCAAAAAATCATTCGGGGTGTTGATGCCAATTAACTTACTCTTATGGAAATTAACCTTCAAACCGGACACTAATTCGAAAGCACGAAGTAAAGACTTTATACTCCATAGATTTTCCCATGTGGCCTTGCCCAACAACATTGTGTCATCTGCAAATTGTAGAATAGAAAACCGTACCTCATTAGAAATGGTAAAGTCTTGAAAGGAACCAATCTCCACCACTTTCCGCATTAATCCCGACAATCCTTCGACAACGATTAGAAAGAGGAAAGGTGACAACGGGTCCCCTTGCCTCAACCCCCTATGTGCTTTGAAGTCGTGAGTAGGGCTACCATTCACAAGAACCGACATGGAGCTATTTCACACACAAGATTTTATCCACGAAATCCATCTTTGGGGGAAACCCATACGCTGTAACATGTAGACCAAGAAGCCCCAAGAGATGAAGTCATAAACTTTCTCAAAATCTACCTTAAACAACAAGCACTCTTCCTTACCCCTCTTTGTAAAATCCACCACTTCGTTAACAATAGCGACCTCGTCAAGGATTTGTCTTCCCCCTATGAAAGCTGATTGGTGGTTGGAGATTATGCCAGGCACCACTTTCTTAAGGCGGCTTGCCAATACTTTGGCCAAAATTTTATAGAGGCAACCAATCAAGCAAATAGGCCTGAACTCACCTAAACCTTGAGGATTGTCCGTCTTTGGAACCAAGGCTATGAAAGACGCCGAGATGGCTTTGGGAAGATAAGCATTAGCAAAAAATTCGTTAAAGTAACTCACCAACTCCTCCATCAACATATTCCAACAAGCTTTGATGAAATTGAAGTTGAAACCATCCGGCCCCGGGCTCTTGTCACCGTCACAATCCCACACACCCATCCTTATTTCTTCCTCGGAAAATGGCTGAATTAAAGCATTCGACTCGGAAGCCGATAGCTGATTGAAGGTAAGACCATCAAGAGAAGGACGTGCATAATTTGGTTCAACAAAACACCGTTGAAAGTGATTTTTAACCCGCATCTTCACTTCCTCAACATCCTCCACTAAAGTGTCATTCTCCCCGACAATGGAAACGTTGCATCTTCTTCGTTTATAACGCAAGAGTGAGTGAAAAAATTTCGAGTTCATATCCCCTTCCTGTATCCACCTTACTCTAGACTTTTGAGCAAGAAGAGATTCCTTTACCTGGATTTCTTTCCAAAGGGAAGCAGAGACTTCTTTTCTATGCTTCACAGCACCACTGTCCCATCTTTCACCAAGGATATCATCTAGAGAGTTCAAGTCCCGAACAAGAGAATCAATAGTGAGATCCACCTTTCTGAACACCTCTTTGTTCCATCCCCTTAGTCTTCCCTTGAGCAATTTCAGTTTCTCCTTCAGAGCATAAGTCTTGTATCCAGTAATGTGAAACTCGTCCCAACAACTTTGAACAAAAGGGATGAAGTCTGCATGTTCCAACCATGCATTAAAAAAGCGGAACGGTTTCGGCCCCCAATCTTTCATTGTTTTGAGGAGCCAAATGGGCGCATGATCTGAAATATCTCGACTACCAATCCATTGACCGGAAATCCCCCAATCAGATATTAGTCCCTCAGAGATCAGAAACCTATCCAGTCTACTCATAGAGACACCGTCTGAACAAAAGTAAGAAAATTTCTTACCCGAAACCGGCAAGTCAACAAGATCCGTGTCCACAATGAAGTTATTGAAATCATCCATCTCGGCGACTGTAGAATTCCTATTCCTCCCTTTTCTCTCGGAATCACAAGTTACCGCATTGAAATCACCCACTAAACACCACTCCCCACCACCAATTCTCTGTTTCACCGCCACTAGTTCAGCCCAAACTCTTCTCTTTGCTGCAGTTGAACAAGGAGCATATATGTTGACAACATGGACAACTGTATCCCGGACAATAGTGGAGACGCCAATAAATCCACAACCGGAGAAATGCGATGTGACCGTACAAGCGCCCACAAGCCACGAGCAAAGAATGCCCCCTGACGCCCCCTAGATGGTTGATGGATCCATTGATAAGGCCGATTGCCCCAGAGAAAACCAACCTCTCCCTCTAACAACTCCTCCCTCTTCGTTTCTTGAATGCAAATAAAATCAAAAGATCCAGAAATAATAGGCGAAACCAACTGGCGACGTTTCCCGCGATCTCCCCACCCTCTCATGTTTAACGATAAGATATTCATGAAGATCGAATATCGTTCGCCCTCCTACTACACTCTGCTTCATCACGTCTTTCGCCTTGCTCAATCAAGTCAGCATAAGTATCATCAGGAAAATTACCTTGGACTCCCAAACGCTTAGCATTTTCCCAAACCTTTCTTGCTACGGCCTTATTTTGAAGAGCCCAAAGTTTGTTATTGCACAACCCAATATCTCCACTTGAGATGGAACCCCCCACAAAGAACCGTACCGGCAGAGAAAAGAGACGATTGATTCCTATCAACCTCCTGTGAATCGCGTTGGTCAATAGGGACCTGGACTGATCCAATCGAAACCTCCTTGAGTTCTCTTACTGCCAAAGGCAATTTACCCGCCCGTGGCTTTTTTCGCTCACCAACCTTTAACAACTTTCTCTATTTCTTCTTCCTCGCTTGACCCACAATAGCAGTGGGCTTGTTTTGGATTGAAGGAAGATCTAA
Source organism: Astragalus membranaceus (assembly GCA_039519185.1). Lineage (NCBI taxonomy): Eukaryota > Viridiplantae > Streptophyta > Magnoliopsida > Fabales > Fabaceae > Astragalus > Astragalus membranaceus. Next base: position 53,376,219 of record CM076851.1, read on the forward strand.
CCCCTGAGCATTCTGGCATGGAGTTACTGGACGTTTCACAGGAGGAGGTATTGAATCCACAACAAAGCTTTCCTCTGGCTGAATTGGTGTTCCTCCCACTAGGGGGGATTCGCCCCCCGTCCCCACCAAATCATCAGAATCGTTGACAAAGGAGTTCAAATTTTTATCCACAAGTTGCGGATCAACGTTACCAGAGATCTTTACTGCATTAAGCAGGTCATTCAATTCTTCTTCACCCACCTCGACATCATCATTAAAGTCACCAGTGCCAGAATACATACCGTCGGATAAATCATCATCAGCACTCGAATCAACATCCTCATCCTCCTCTTTATTAGCATCCTTATAACTCCGACAGACACCTCCACCACACTAATGGAGAAAGGTAAACCATTAATAACTACCTTAACCGCCTGATTAACCATGTTGAGCTCTTGAGTCCGGATCCTTAACCTTGCTACATCAAAAAATCTTTTCTGTTCAGTGTCTTCGTCAACACATATGAACTCTACCAATCTCACTGCCAACTTAGAGAAGAAGGCCGAATTCCAAGCGTGGACCGGAATGCCATAGCATCGTAACCAGATAGATCGCTCCGGATCAACATCAGATGGCTTCTATGGACGAATCCACTTGAACCCTGGTCCAACCATTCACGAGCGTCTTCAATGCATTCGGCAAAATCACCATCTTCCTTATCCCCTTCCAAGAGGACCAAATTGGATCCCATTGGAGTAGCTTTAATCGCGAAAACTCCCATCTGACTCCGCCTACCATGGCCAGCGCTAACCGAGGGTATGTTTCAACATTGCATGACCACGTCCCTTCCTTATGCTTACCCGTTGCGCTATCAATGGGTTGGCAGTCATACTTCTTCACCCACACCTGATTGACTTGCTTTTGAAAATTCGCTCCATACTTCGCTGACTGGCCCCGGGAGTGCGACGCTACCCTCGGAAAGCGAGGGATGTTAACATGAATCTTCATTCCCTCAATAAACATATTATCGAGAATGGTTGCAAGGCGATCCGGTTCTTTAACATCTAAAAAACGAACGAAGCCAAATCTTCTTCCTTGCGTGTTCCTACGCCCCGGAATCACGACCTCTGGAACTCTGCCTTGTTGATCGAAGAGGCGAACCAAATCCCGCGCTCTCCAATTATCCGGAAACGAGGTGAAGTAGAAAGAGGAGACCTCGGCTCCTCCTGATTTCTGTGGTCCTGGAGCAACATCCACGGAGCGTGCACTTCTGGTACCATAAACCCTCCTTTCGATATTGCCTCTAACACGATGCCACCCGTCCTTGTCCGCCGAAGCATACCTCCGATTTCCACCCCCTGTCATACTCAGCCTTCACGACACAAGAGGTGTAAGAAGTGATCAACCTCCCCTGTAGAGCCGGCTTCCTGCAGGGACCGGAATACTGAGGGTAGTCGAACCACCCGCACACACCAAGCTTGATTTGGAAGGAGGAGAGATAGGGAGTAGAACGACTAATATATACTCACTTGTATTGCAATTCGGCAGACTGAGAACTTATTGAACAATTAGAAGATGATCGCAGAAACAATTTAATCAAACATCAAGTTCTTCAAACTATAAAAATGTTTCACAGGCATTTTATCAAACACCTTGTGACTTACCTTGCACCTGCAATGAACTAGCCCGATTTGAGTTTGGGTGGCGAAACACACCTTGTTTTTCTTCTTCTGCTCAACAATGGTCGTCGGAGCAGTGAATACCTTGACACGACTACGATAACGATTCTCGATGGCCCGATTACTGGAACAACGTTCTCATCCCTCCTCACATGACTTCTCGCTTCTACAGCTCTCAGGAGGTAATACTTCTTAAATTCTGAAGGAGAATGTTCACGCGGTTAGAAAAATAGGTGAGTTACGTGTTCATGTATGAGTATGGTGTATTTCTCCTTTTAGAAAAAGAAAATAGATAGGAAAATGATTTGGAATTTTTTTAATGGAGATGTGAAATAAGTGTTCAATTTTTTGTTGAGAATGAGAAGTGCGCACTGAGAATCCACCCTATAGTGACAATGCTAATGTTAAGGATGGTGTCTGTCCATATTATTGTGATTTTGACGGATTAGAAACCCAGAGCATGATAACAGGGCAGAAAAAATTTGAGAGGAGATAGGCGAGCGTTTGGCTGAGAGATAGAGAATAAGGGAAATGTTTGATAAATTGTGTAAATATACATATAGGTGGGTCACAAATATAATTAGGTGATAAACCTGTAAACTTCCTATTGCAAGTAAAGGAGAGACTTCCTATTGCAAGTAAAGGAGAGACTTTCTCATGGTGGGAAAGTTTTCTTCCCTTCCCAAGATAAATGCCGCCGAAATGACCTCCCATCAAAACTCGTCTCCTTTATCCACTGATGGTGGGAAAATATTTTTTTTATCAATAGAGGTAATGAAGCCTCGTTAAAACCTTTCGATGAAAACTATCAAGAATGAAAAAGAGGACAGAAGAGAGCTCAATGGGGGACTAGGCCAAAACCCTTGGCAAGAAACAAGTTAAAATCAAAACAATTCTAAGGGTCCCCTAGCTTGAAGAACCCCTAAAACAATCTAGAGACAAATTAAAAGTCCAACTAAGGAACTTAAGTGTCATATTGACAAACTAAAAGTCCAACTAAGGAACTAAAAAAACCAGCCAGATCAAAAAGAGACAGAGACTGAATTTGTCCTGGAACGGGTGTTATAACAAACACTATTCTGAATCAGCTTCATTTTTTGCTAACATTTATTCTTTTGGGTCTTGGACACAATTGACTCGAAATTATTTGTCTGAGCAACTGTTCCTTGGCTATCAGGATCCACGGGATCAACCTCACCATCTAACACATCACCTCAACGGTTTCCTAATAATCTCATTCTGAATGCTACCACTAGATTAGAAGTAGCATCGGACTCTAAGACAGTTAGCGAATTCAACCTGGTAGTGGGAGATTGATTGAAAGATGAGTCAATAGAGTTGCACCGACTAGCAATATTCATTTATGGAAAACACTCTGAGTCAATATTCATATCATTGACTATGATGGCGTTAAAGTGAGTAGTAGGAGTGGTAGAGATTTGAATAGTTTTGTCTGTTGCTAGTGTGCCAGGGGCATAAACAATATCCAACTACTGAATGGGTTTCATACTCTTAACTGTAGTGAAAGAGTCCTCGACAAATAGGACCGAATCAGATTCTTCATTAGGTTGCATAACCTCCTCTCTAATCTCATTGCACGAAGATTCCTCTTGTTGTTGCTGCACCTTCATAGTTAAAACATGATGGGAACTAGATGGGCCATTGGTGCCAACACTTTTGCTCCTAAGCTTTGATTTCAAATCCATTTCAATCAGAATGCGTGCAAAATGACCAAAAGATCTGTCAAATGAGTTTTTACTTGTTGTATCACCTAGAGTAATTGGTGTGCCAACACTGCTAGCAATTGCAAAAAGAGTTTTCGGACGCCAATATTCTTGAGGAAGACCTGTAGGCATGATCCCAACATTGTGCATTTGTATAATTTAAAAAAGAAGGATTAAAATCAGACTGCCAGGCGAACACCCGAAGCAAACTTGGCTTGCAAAGCCAAGAGGATTACAACTGTATTCTACGCAAATCATCAATTGAGGAAAAAGATGGAAAATAGTAACCTTTCCCCAAAGAGATAAGACCTCACTTACCGGTCGGTTTCCAAAGATCTTAAAGTTTGGATCTCAAAACACGAATCTTGATAGGAGTAGCTCTCTTTGATAGTAACAATCTGCCAAGAAGATGTCTCTTGCATCCTTCCCAAACCTGCTACATATCCTTCTTTGGGAATGGATATTGCCAATTCATCTCCTTTAATACACGGTCGTGGGAGATGATTCAAAGAAAAATCACAAATTATATTTTTTTTTCCCAATTAAAGCTTGAGCAAAAGATTTGACATGTACTTGGAAATCTCTGGGAGAATTCAAAATCGGACTTGAAATGGAGTCAGAAGCCGCAGCAAATCCATCACACTCCTGCAATACCTCGCATGACCCAATGACTGGCGTCGTCCCCTCACTCAATTCATAGCAGGGAGGCATGACCTGTAAAAAGGTATGGCGGCAACATCGACTTTATTGCCGTTGGAAGACGAGTCTAACACGCATCAGGCTAGGATGGCTTGCACAGAGGACACGAAGGGGACAACACTAGTGTGCGCGTAGGAATTGCTGACACAGAAGAGCCTCGCGAGAAGACAGCCCACCAGAGACATCATCTCCCACACCCAGGACCTGCTGCAAGTCCAGGGGACAAATGTTGACCATGAGCAGGCCGCAGATAGCATAGAGGAGGTGCCTCTTCTAAAACCCTAGCGGAGCTGTCTGATGGTGGGAAAATATTTAGTTTCTTTAGTACAAAATATTGTAGCTTCATAATAAATAATAATAAATAAATATTCATAGATAATGAAAGTAGAACGGTTACTTTTAACCAAAACATAAGCAAATTACACTGATTTTTATGGTTCCTCTTTTGTTTAGTATCAATCAATCAATACTATAAACATTCATGAACAAGTCCACATGGCAAGTTCACTAATCCACCTCAAATTCCAATTCCATGTAATTGTCTAAAAAAATTACACCTAAGCTACAATGGATGATCGAATTGAAGGGATATCTGAAAATATGTCATAATTAGCTACAAATCGTATTGTGGTAGTCATTTATTGCAATATATATATATATATATATATATATATATATATATAACAAATTTATTTCCCCCCCCCCCCATAAAAATATAAAGGCTGCCCTCACAAGATAATTTTGTAAATTAAATATAGAAACTCATAATAGATGAACAAAAAAAGAATAAGTTGGTACTAATTTAATCTTTTTAGCTAGGTAATTTGTAGAAAGTTAGGTATTTTAAAATTTTTTGTAATAAAATTGTATATTTTGTAAAAAAAAATTACAATATTTTTGTGAGAAAATATTCTAAGCTGATTTTTACCCCATTAGTAAAATTTTTTGGATCCGTCAATGAGGATAGTAGAAGATTTGGAGGATACATGGGTTTGGCGTGAATCTCTCTCGGGAGAATACACAACGAAGTCAACATATAATTTTCTTGCAGGGAATTCAAGCCAAGTGCAAGGGAGAAATTGCTCTTGGATTTGGAAGCTTAATATTCCAGCCAATATGATATTCTTCCTATGGCAATTCTGTCAATACTCTCTGCCAACTAGGAGTATCTTGGATGAGAGACATATCATCTTGTCAGCCACCCGTGCAAGTTGTAGACTGCAGCTTCTTCATTTGTGAGTTTGTTTATGATATTTGGAGTTTATTTATCAACCGATGACTTTGGTCCTTTTATGTGGGCTCATGACATGGTTATCAAAAATGGAATTTTTTTTATTTTTGTTCTTTAGAAGTGTTGGTGCATGATAAATAAAGTGGTCGTTGAAGGTGAGATGGTTCCAAATGCGTTTGTATTTCGGAAAATTTGAGGCCTATATCATGATACTTGCATGGCTTTAATATAATTGGGAATAGCAGTTTAAAAAAAAAACTGCTGAAGGAGGTAGGTAGTTTGGCCTAAGCCCGATGATGGTTGGGTTGTTCTGAATGTTGACGGGAGTGCAATTACCAACCTCGGCATGGCAGGTTTCGGGGGTTGATGCGTGACCATGATGACATCTTCATCCGTGGTTTTCATGGATCCATGGGAACTCTAACATTTTGCATGCTGAACTTATGGCCTTGTTTCATGATATTGATGTTGGTGTATTATATTAAATTGTATGGTGTAGATAGCAAAAGAGTAGGCCCAGAATTGTAAAACAAAACTGACCCAATCTTTTAATTATTTCAGGTACTGTGCACTTAAGGTTTTGGGCTTTCTACCCAAACCCAATACAAACAACAGAGAAGGGTTAATTCAACGAAACCCTAGATTTGCACCTCACACGTAATTTTCCTTCTCTCTCTCTCTCTCTCTCTATCTTCGTTCTCTTTGTTTTCCTCTGCCTTCTCTCTAGAAACTTCAAACCTAACGTTTCTTTCTTCTGATTTTTCCAGGTGTACAAGCTTATGTTCGCTGAATCACAGCATGAAAAGAACACATATCGTGAGAAAGAAAGCGTTGCTATTTGAAGATTGAGCACAGGAAAGGAACGAAGAAGAGAGGTGGACGAAGACACAGGCGAAATGAAGAAGAAGAAGAAGAACGAACAAGATTGTTGCAAGGACTGTAAAATTCTCTTCTATTTTCTGTATATCATTCACTGTGTATCTCATTCATGCTTATTACAATATATATATAGGGTTTTACAAGTTTGTTGAGTTTCTCTCAACAAACCCCTAACCACTATATCTCTACCCAAATAGATTTGTAACTGTTGAAACCGATTTGTAACTAATTTCCAGCTTCTATCTACTGCTTTCTTACAACGGTCATATTGACCTAATTTTGTGAAGCCCTAATTTTTATATTTAAAAAAAACTAATTACAAAGTTACAGTAGCAAAGCAGAATTATACTCATAATATCCCTCCTTAATTCTGTTCCTCGAAGGAAACCAGTCCCAGGTTCCTTCGCAGCTTCACAAACTGTTCCCCTTTGACTGCCTTAGTGAGTATGTCTTCCTGTTGCTCCTTTGTAGGCCAGTAGTCTAGTTGTAGCTTCTGTTTGTTCACCTGGTCTCTTAGGTAGTGAAAACGAGTCTCTATATGTTTGCTTTTCCCATGAGATATGGGGTTTTTAGCTAAGTTGATTGCTGACTTCTTATCAATCAGTAGTCTGATTGGTTGTTTTCCCCTTAGCAGTAGTTCTACCATTAGAGAATCAAACCAGTTAGCTTGGCAAGCAGCAGCTGCGCCTGCTACATATTCAGTCTCACAACTAGATATTGCCACTACACTCTGTTTCTTCGAGCTCCATGAGATTGGGGCTCCATTAAACTTGAACAAATACCCACTTGTGCTTCTCCTGTCAGCCTTATCCCCACACCAATCTGAATTAGAATAGCCTACTAATTCTGAACCTCTGCCGCCCTCTCCCTTAGGAAATAGTATGCCACAGTGTAGAGTACCTTTAATGTACCTTAGAACTCTCTTTGCAGCAAGCAAATGAGGCTTCAAAGGTTTGTTCATGTGTCTGCTCACTAAACCAGTAGCATAACATATATCTAGTCTAGTGTTACATAGGTACCTTAGTGAGCCAATAATGCCTCTATACATTGTAGGATCAACTTCCTCATGCTCTTCTTCAATGATATGCACACTGCTATCTGCAGGAGTGCTTGCTGGGTTGCAATCCAGCATATTGAACCTCTTTAGGATGTCTTTAGCATACTTAGATTGATGTAGTATCAGCCCTTGTTCTGTATAAGTAAGTTTCAGCCCTAGGAAGTAGGATAATCTGCCCAAATCAGTCATCTCAAACTCTGACTGCATCTGCTGCTTGAATTCTGAAATTTCAGCCTTGTTGCTTCCTGTAACAAGCAAATCATCAACATATAGGCACACAATAAGCAGATCAGGATCCTTCTTCTGCCTTATATAGAGCCCATATTCAACTGTGCACCTTTTAAAGCCTAGGTCTAAGAAAAATTTGTCAATTCTCTTATTCCAAGCCCTAGGTGCTTGCTTCAGCCCATATAGGGCCTTATTCAACTTGTATACCCTATCCTCCTTGCCTTTGGCTTTAAAACCAGGTGGCTGGTCCACATAGACTGTTTCTTCTAATGGCCTATTAAGAAAAGAAGATTTCACATCTAGGTGAAACAATGGCCAAGCTCTGCTGCAAGCAAGAGCAATCACAAGTCTGATTGTTTCATGTCTAGCAATAGGAGAGAAAACTTCTGTGAAATCAAAGCCTTCCCTTTGTTGAAAGCCTTTGGCCACTAACCTGGCCTTGTGCTTCACTATCTTGCCTCCAACAAATTGTACCTCAAAAGGACCACAAATATCAGAATGTAAGACACCTAGCACATCCTTAGCTCTTCCTTTTAGGTCTGATTTAAACTTTAGCCTAGGTTGTTTACCAACTAGACATACAGTACAAGTCTTTTTTGGTAAAATAGTCTTAGGCATGCCACAAACTAGTTCCCTAGCATTCAATAGAGATAGACTTCTAAAATTTAGATGTCCAAACCTTTGATGCCATAGGAAACTTTCTGAATCAGCTGTTGTTGCATTGAGGCACTCTGCTTCTGCAACTTCTAGGCTGGTTCTGAATGTTCTGTTCTTAGATAGTGGTGAGGATAGGACCAAATTCTCCCTTGTGTCATAGAGCTTTAGCTTGTTGTCCTTGATTGTCACTGAAAAGCCTTTTTCAACTAGCTGTCCAACACTAATGAGATTGCTTCTCATGTTGGGAATGTACCACACATTCTCAATCAATACAGTTCTGCCATCTGCCCTTTGAATAAGTATATCACTCATTCCCTCAGCCACCATACTCTTGTTATTAGCACACTTAATGAAGGTTTTCTTGGTTGGATCAAAATTGATCAACCAATCTCTATTGCCAGTCATGTGATTTGAACACCCAGTGTCCAAATACCATATGTCCGCCACTGTCTTGCCATCACCTGTGGTGATCATGAATTCCACCCATTCAGAATCATCATTAATAGCTGTGAATGCCACAGGATCAGAATCTGAATCAGATTCCTGAGCCACATTGGCTTCCTCTTCCTTGTCTTTGTCCTTCTTTGCCTTTGACCAACAGTCACTGGCATAGTGCCCAAATTTCTCACAGTTCCAGCACTGAATCTTCTTTTTATCAGTAGGTTCTTTCTTACCTTTAGAGCTACTAGATCCTCCTCCTTTAGAGGATTCGGAATCTTTTTCCTTTCCCTTGTTAGAGTTCCAATTTCCTTTGCCATTAGACTTCTTCTTGCCTTTAGACCAGTTTGACTTAGAGGATTTAGCTTGGAAGGCTGTCTCCTTCCCTTTATCACCTCCTTCCATCTCATTTAGATGAATTTCCATGGCCTCTAAGGTGCATTGAAGTTATTCAATGGTCACTGCTGCTAGATCCATAGTATCCTCAATAGAATTGACTATATAGCCAAATCTTTGAGTTAAAGAACGTATGATCTTTCCACAAACTTGCTGATTTGTGAGTTGTTCACCATTCAATCCCATTGCATTAGTGATAACTCTAAGTCTAGCAATGTAATCACAGATCTTCTCTTGATCCTTTATCTTAGTGTTCTCATATTGCTTTCTCAAAGCATTCAACTTGACCTTTTTTACTTGAGTATCACCCAAGAAGCTGGTTTTCAGAATATCCCAGGCTTCTTTAGAAGTCCCGGCATTTCTGATTTTGTCAAAATTTGGTTCATCACAACCTTGATGAATGAGATACTTACCCTTGCAATCTTTCCTCTTGTTCTCAATGTAGGTGGCTCTTTCAGCCTCTGTTGGTTCTGCAGGCAGCTCTGCAAACCCTTCTGTCACAATTTCAAGGAGGTCTTGGAAGCCTCCATTTGAATACACCATCTGTCATAGCTTTTGCTATCTAGTTTAGGTATGTTTGTGGGCAGATTTCCTGCCATGGTTAAGGTCTGAAAACTGTTTCACACACTATTTCCCTTTAACCCAAGAATCTGTCACTCTGACTAAAACTCACAAAAATCACACACCTCACACACTCTTATGTTTCCCAGATTTTCTTGGTTCCCCAAGAACGTAACTATGCTCTAAGATACCAATTTGTTGGTGTATTATATTAAATTGTATGGTGTAGATAGCAAAAGAATAGGCCCAGAATTGTATGGTGTAGATAGCAAAAGAATAGGCCCCGAACCCAATACAAAACAACATCGAAGGGTTAATTCAACGGAACCCTAGATTTGCGCCTCACACGTAATTTTCCTTCTCTCTCTCTATCTTCGTTCTCTTTGTTTTCCTCTGCCTTCTCTCTAGAAACTTCAAACCTAACATTTCTTTCTTCTGTTTTTTGCAGGTGTACAAGCTTGTGTTTGCAAGGACTGTAAAATTCTCTTATATTTTCTGTATATCATTCATTGTGTATCTCATTCATTCTTATTGCAATATATATAGGGTTTTACAGGTTTGTTGAGTTTCTCTCAACAAACCCCTAACCACTATATCTCTACACAAACAGATTTGTAACTGTTGAAACCGATTTGTAACTAATTTCCAGCTTCTATCTACTGCTTTCTTACAACGGTCATATTGACCTAATTTTGTGAAGCCCTAATTTTTATATTTAAAAAAAACTAATTACAAAGTTACAGTAGCAAAACAGAATTATACTCATAATAACTGAAATGTGTTGAATTGGTTATAAGAAAACAAAGTGTTACTCCATGCTTATTACTTTAACTTCTAAATGCTTTTGTCTTTGCTTATTACTCCATGCTTATTACTTTAACTTCCAAATATAATTGGGAGTATCATGGCTAGTGAGAACTGAGTAGTGTCCCATTTATAGTATAGCTTTAACTTCATGCTTATTACTTTAACTTCTAGATGTTTTTTGTTTTTTTTTTAATATAATAGGGGCTCAAAGGCCCGAAACGAAAACCACGAGTCACACAGAAACTAATCTAGGAGTAGAAACTCCAATACAATCATCATGCAAAAATTGTAAAATGCGCTCCGGAGGGTGCTCCCAAAAGTGCATGTCTTCCCCACCTTCACACGCAATACATGCCAGACCATCGGCCACCACGTTGGCCTCCCGATAAATATGTTGACTTGCCATTGACGCTGCAACATCTGCTGGAGGCGATGTACCAGCCCCCTACCCATCATTGTCCCGGAACCATTGCCAGTCAATTGAGAAACCACCACCTTAGAATCCAATTGAAGCTCAACTTGCCTGTATCCTTTGGTCCAAGCCAACAACAACCCTTCTAAGGCCCCCCAAAGCTCCGCAATATAGGCGTGAGTCTCGCCTATGAACCGCGTGAAACCCCCAAGCCACCTACCATGACGATCTCGCACAAGCCCCCACAACCGCTAATACCACCACCCGCCTTTGACGCACCATCTGTGTTAACAGTGACCCAGCCATCAACCACAGGCTTCCAAGACACTAAAACCGTCTCCTTAACTCCCCCCTGAGCAGGATTTAACTGATTCTTCCCCACCTGATACTCATGAACATATCTCTGAACCACCGTTGCAGGAAAGGTCGGTCTAGAGAAGCTAGGATCATGCATTGTTCTATTACGCCACCCCCACAGGAAGAAACAAGTTGTTGCCCACACATTCCTCCACCTCGAGCCATCCATTACCCCTACGTTAAACCGGACCCAGGCCTCAAAATCATACCCAAAGAAATTGGATCTCATATCTTGCGGCACCAACAACTTCCAAACAGCTATAGCAAGAGGACAGTCCCGCAAAAACATGGATAATAGTCTCATCCACCCCAACAAAATGATAACAACCTAAAGTATCCCCACTCCACCTACTACAATACACTCTTGTTGGAAGTTTACCATGCATTATCTGCCACGCAAAGCTTCTACTCTCTCCGGAACACCAAGCTTCCAAATAGTTTTCCAATTGACCTCATTGCCCAAACTCGTAGCATTCCGAAGGTAAACATACGCACTAGAAACGGTAAAATATGACAGCTTGTTATACATCCGACTTGGAGCAGGAGCAGGCGCTGGCATGGATAACAGCTTGTTATACATCCGACTTGGTAAAATATGATGAAGCACATCCAACTTCCTGTTATTATTCTCATCAACCAAATCCACCACCCTCCAGTCATGCATGGAAGTAGGAACCTCGGTTTTTAATGCAATTTAACATGTTTTAACTTCTAAATTGCCGTAAACAGGTTTCCTTTAATTTTAATTGTTGTCAATAACTTCTGTAGCTTTATTATAAAAAAGAGGTGTGCGTAGTTCCATTTTTTTTAATTGTTACTTAAGAACAATATGGCAAGATATTGGTTTTTGTTTTCAGGCAAGTACATACGCACGGGTGCTGTCGTGTTCTTTTTATGAATGAAATTAGACAGAATTTAAATAGTCTGAATGTAACATCCTAGTATTTCGACCTTGGAAGAAATCCCGGGACATTCATATTTAGCATACATCAGAGTAATCATTCTATTTTTAAGACATTGAACACAACTAACTTGATGAAAACTCATCTTCAATATCCTTTTATTTAGCCAAAATTCACAAAAGGATCCATAAAATGACACAAACCCCAAGTTTTTAAAGTCATTACACCTATTGTTCAACATCTCAAAATTAGAAATAGCAGAAGCGATACGTAGCTTGAAACAATGTCTAAGTCATCATATCGAAATACAACATAAACCTAGGGAACTAAGCAAAGTAGCTAACGGATCTCCATGATCTCTCAAGTCTCGATAACTCGGATGGCAGCTACTCGTTCTTCTTTTCTTTTGCCTTCCCCTGTTTCTCTGTAAACCCCACAAACATAAACAGTGAGATAATAATCTCAGTGAGCTCTTTCGTGACCCCTCACAACTCTACTCGCGGTGTTTTATTAATCTTTAATTCAGACACCAGATCCGTTAAATAGGACACCCAATTATTTTATTAGGACACCAATTATTTTATTAGGACACCAAATCCTTTCATTAATATAAGATCATATCACTCTCGCGATACAAGACTATTCGGTTGGTAAACTATAAGTATAACTCATGAATTATCCAATAATTCATCTCAAACATAGACTTAATTAGAGTATTATTGTTCCATTATCATAAGGGAAGGTTAAGGATGGGTTGGATTAGATAGGAAAGATACACTTGGATAAGAAAAATTGGAATATTTTAGTTTTAGAAAAATAATCTGGGAATAGATTCACAATCTGTGAACAGATTCACAGTCATGGGAATCGATTCACAGAATGTAAATAGGTTCACAATCTGTGAACAGATTCACAGTTTTGGGAATCGATTCACAGCAGTGCAGTTTATAGAAAACTTAGCTTTTCTTTGATAAATTCTCATTCCAATTGTTCCAATGTCTCAACCATCTAACTTCTAACCCAACTTCAGTTCATAACAGCATTATTAACCACTCAACCAAACACGAATCATGTTATAAAACAATCAATCAAGCCACATTAAAATAAATTGACATGCATCTCAATCAAATTCAATTTCAGCACATGCAAATGCTTCCAAACACTCTAGAATCAGTCCAAGACACAAAATCACATGCAAAGACCGATTAATTTCGAAACTTCACGAATCATAACCTCAAACAAATCCTAAGGGAAAAAGAACTCACATGGTCAAGAAGTGTGGTCAAAACACAATCAAAAAGTTGAAATCTTTTTTAACTTCACAAACTCCTATGACTTCCTACTACGATCCTTCTTTCAATCTCCTCTTGTAACAGTTGATTCTTCCTAATAATGCCACCAACAACTCACATCAAGACCTCATACGCACAAGCATTTTGAAATTGGGAAAGAGAGATGGTTTGATTCGTAAAAGAAGTCTGCTTTAGACAGCATCTGTGGCCAATATTGCAACAGGAATAACTCACTCAATACTAAACTAAAACTACCCAAACAAGTGTCTATTATAAAGATAATTTTGTCTAGTTTCTGAAGTTTCAAGTCCCATGCTGATACAATAAGTATTTAGGGGGTTGTGGCCAAAACAATGTGACTAGATCAAAACTGTCACTAATTCAAATGCAAAACTTGTAAATATAATTTCTCTATCAATACTTAACGAAATCAGATGGTTGTTAGGCCTATTTTGAAGGATTTCGTGTCTAGTTTCTATGAAAACAAAAAGTAACGTCAAATGAGGTCTGTACAGTGAGTTACGAAGGAAATACCAAAGACTTCTCAAAACGGTTTTCTGCAGAATTTTTGCTATGAGTTGTTATCTTCAAATCCACCACCAAAAATCACGAAATGTGTCTCCAAAACACCCATATCAGCTCCATCTTACAAGATTTCATATTCCTATCGCTGCCCTTGAGTTCTTAATTTCAGATTCTACCCAAAACTCATACATGCAAGAGCTTCCACTTAGAGTAGTTTGACACACAATGAAGCACCAAACACCAACAAACACCCAAACTCTTCCTAGCTTTAAAAACAGCTCCCACACTCTCCTAGAACTTGATTTCCCCTTCCTATGCTTCAATAATCTGAACCAAACTCGCATGCAAGTTTCATTTCACCGTTTGTGACCCTTAGAACTCACATGCAACCCAAAAATGGAGAAGAAGAAAGTAGATGAATCCGTGTTTTTGAGCTTCTAATGGTGTTGTAGGGATGGTCTAAACTCAGATAATGTAACTTATGAAGAAGAGAAGATCAGTTGTAGCATTTTGGATGAAGAAGCAAGGGTTTGGGAAGCCTCTCTTTTTCTCTCTTTTCTCTCCTTTCTTCCAACTCTCTCTCCTTCTCAACTCTATATTATGTTTTTGTTTCTAAATGAGTGAAGTGTTGATAAAGAGGAGATGTCCTTTGTTTTTATCTCAGCTGAAGGTTAAGTGGTGTGTAAGGAAATGTCCTTTTTAACCCTATGCTATGCACACCTCTCTATTTACTTATGAACAACCCTCTTAAAATGTTCAACTAGCACACAAATGCATTCAAATGTTTCATTTGGACATGTATTCAAGCAAAGTTGAAACAATCAATTATTGACTCGATCATCAACTAAAGCACTCGATTAGCAATAGTTTATTAAAATTATCGACTAATCATAAAAAATTAAACTTAGCAGTTTTGAGATGTTACCATACACCCCAACTTGAAAAAAAAATTGTCCTAAAAAATTTGTTCAAATCTCAACGATTTGCTAATCGAGAATAAACGCTCTCCCGAATGGTCTTAATTAAGAAAGAAAACTTGTCAACTTGAAATCTATCCGCAAATTAGCCTTTTCAAAACCTTACAAGGAAGTTATGTAGAATGAAGTAATTCTCTTTTCCAAAATCAATAAAAGGAGAAACTGAAGCATCTTAAAGCGGATTGATCCTTAGTTAAGAAGGATATGTAAAACAGGTTTTCTTGTGACCGTATACAACTTACAACTTTAGATTTATAGTAAAACACCCATTTCACTGTATTTGTCTTAACGAAAATCAGTTGAAAAATTAAACCAAAAAGAAGAAAATTTTTGGAACGGCACATTCTGTGCATAACAAGAAACACTTGAACAAACCTTCAATCCCAAAAAGCGTGGAAGAAAATAAGAGGAAAATAAAATTGTTTGGGTTGCATGTGATAGGAGACTCATTCTAACTTGGTAGAAATCCTTTTTGGCAAGTACAACACAAACCTAGGGAACAAAGCAAAGTAGCTAACAGATCTCCATGTTCTCTCAAGTCTCGGTAACTCAGATGACAGCTACTCGTTCTTCTTTTCCTTTGCCTTTCCCTATTTCTCTGTAAACCCCACAAACATAAACAGTGAGATAATAATCTTAGTGAGCTCTTTCGTGACCCCTCACAACTCTACTCACGGTGTTTTATTAATCTTTAATTCGGACACCAGATCTGTTAAATAGGACAACCAATCCTTTTATTAGGACACCAAATCCTCTTATTTAGGACACCAAATCCTTTTGTTAGGACACCAAATCCATTCATTAATATAAGATCATGTTCACTCTCGCGATACAAGACTATTCGGTTGGTAAACTATAAGTATACCTTATGAATTATCCAATAATTTATCTCAAACATAGACTCAATTAGAGTATTATTGTTCCATTATCATAAGGGAAGGTTAATGATGAGTTGGATTAGATAGTAAAGACACACTTGGATAAGAAAAATTGGAATATTTTAGTTTTAGAAAAATAATCTAGGAATAGATTCACAATCTGTGAACAAATTTACAGTCCTGGGAATCGATTCACAGAATGGAAACAGGTTCACAATCTGTGAACAGATTCACAGTCCTAGGAATCGATTCAAAAAATGGAATTAGGCTCACAATCTGTGAACAGATTCACTGTCCTGGGATTCGATTCACAGCAGTGCAGTTTACAGAAAACTCAGTTTTTCTTTGATAAATTCTCATTCCAGTTGTTCAAATGTCTCAACCATCTAACTTCTAACCCAACTTCAGTTCATAACAACATTATTAATCACTCAACCAAATAAGAATCATGTTATAAAACAATCAATCAAGCCACATTAAAATAAATTCACATGCATCTCAATCAAATTCAATTTCAATACCAATGCTTCCAAACACTCTAGAATCAGTCCAAGACACAAAATCACATGCAAAGACCGATTAATTTCGAAACATCACCAATCATAACCTCAAAGAAATGCTAAGTTAAAAAGAACTCACATGGTCAAGAAGTGTGGTCAAAACACAATCAAAAAGTTGAAATCTTTTTGAACTTCACAAGCTCCTATGACTTCCTGCTACGATCCTTCTTTCAATCTCCTCTTGTAACAGTTCATTCTTCCTAATAATGCCACCAACAGCTCACATCAAGACCTCATACGCACAAGCATTTCGAAATTGGGAAAGAGAGATGGTTTGATTTGTAAAAGAATTCTATTTTAGACAGCATCCGTGGCCAATATTGCAACAGGCATAACTAACTCAATACTAAACTAAAACTACCCAAACAAGTGTCTATTGTAAATATAATTTTATCTAGTTTCTGAAATTTTAAGGCCCATACTGATACAATAAGTGTTTAGGGAGTTATTTCCGAAATAATGTGACTAGGTCAAAACTGTCACTAATTCAAAAGCAAAACTTGTAAATATAATTTCTCCCTCAATACTTAACCAAATCAGATGGTTGTTGTGCCTATTTTGAAGGGTTTCGTGTCTAGTTTCTAAGGAAACAAAAAGTAACGTCAAATTAGGTCTGTACAGTGGGTTACGAAGCAAATATCAGAGACATCTCAAACGGTTTTCTGCAGAATTTTTGCTATCACTTGTTATCTTCAAATCCACCACCAAAAATCACGAAATGTGTCTCCAAAACACCCATTGCAGCTCCATCTTACAAGATTTCATATACCTATAGCAGCCCTTGAGCTCTTAATTTCAGATTCTACCCAAAAGTCATACATGCAAGAGCTTCTAGTTAGAGTAGTTTGACACACAATGAAGCACCAAACACCAACAAACACCCAAACTCTTCCTAGCTTTAGAAACAGCTCCCACACTCTCCTAGAACTTGATTTCTCCTTCCTATGCTTCAATAATCTGAACCAAACTCACATGCAGGCTTCATTTCACCGTTTGTGACCCTTAGAACTCACATGCAACCCAAAAATGGAGAAGAAGAAAAGTAGATGAATCTGTGTTTTTGAGCTTCTAATGGTGTTGTAGGGATGGATGAAACTTAGATAATGTATCTTATGAAGAAGAGAAGATCAGTTGTAGCATTTTGGATGAAGAAGCAAGGGTTTGGGAAGCCTCTCTTTTTCTCTCTTTTCTCTCCCTTTCTTCGAACTCTGTCTCTTTCTCAACTCTATATTATGTTTTTGTTTCTAAATGAGTGAAGTGTTGATAAAGAGGATATGTTCTTTGTTTTTGTCTTAGCTGAAGGTTAAGTGGTGTGTATGGAAATGTCCCTTTTAACCCTAGGCTATGCACACCTCTCTATTTACTTATGCACAACCCTCTTATAATGTTCAACCAGCACATAAATGCATTCGAATGTTTCATTTGGATATGTATTCAAGCAATGTTGAAACAATCAATTATTGACTCGATCGTCAACTAAATCACTCGATTAGCAATAGTTTATTAAAATTATCGACTAATAATAAAAAATTAAACTTTGCTACCTTGGGATGCTACACTGAACATTACCCTGTGAAAATAAAGATAAATTTAAAGCAGATAAAAAAGGAGGCTCAAATAAAAAATAGATAAATATTCAAATCTAAAAAAGTAAAAGTATCATTTAAAAACAATCTGTGCATTTATCCCGTTTTTTTTATATATCAGTGCAGCTATCCCGTGTTTTTTTATATATCATTGCAGTTATCCCCTATTTTTTTATATATCAGTGCAGTTATCCCGTGTTTTATATATATATATATATATATATATATATCAGTGCAGCTATCTCATAGTTTCAATTGATTATTTTAGTTGATTAGTAGATTATAGTTGTTCAGTACCGTATCTCTAGACCTGTATCCGATCTTAGACACAAGGTCCGATCCGAGATAGTTGGTACAGGTTGGTCTTGATCAACCGAGCTCCGCTTCCGATCCGGGGCAGGTGGTACCTGCGAGGACACTCCGACGCTCAACTAGGGAACTGATTAGAGGTAAAGAGTATGTACCTTGAGCATTGCATTGAATGTCTATTTATAGAGTAAAGGTGTGTTGTCCTAATGAATCAAAGCCGTCCGATCTAGGGCCTAGATCTTAGCCGTTGGGTAATGGAACTGCTTTTGCTTATGGGCCTCACTATTGTGGATTGGGCCAATCCGTAACAGTTGCCCCCCAAGTCGGGTCGCCAGTGAGGCGATCTTGACTTGTAAGCCTTGTCTGAGCTCCACGAAACCGGGATAGTGCTCACGAGACAGAGATGACCGTTGAGTGACTCGAGGTTCCTCTGAACATCTGGGACACAGTCTTTTAGATTGCGACCTTCTACAAGGCCGGGCTTATAGCTACGAAGGTGTCTGCCCCCAGCCTCGGAAGCCTCGGAGTGTCAAGAAATGATGTGACCACCGAGTGACTCGAGGTGTCAGTTTAATGTCGCCTTTAGGACAGTATTCTTCGCGGCCGGGCTTATACCAGCGAGGGTGTCTGCCACCAGCCTCGGAGCGCCCGAGATACGGGTCTTGTCAAAGATCTTCGAGACCAGGCTTATACCATCGAGGGTTTCTGCCACCAGCCTCGGAGCGCGCGAGATACGGTTCTTGTCAAAGATCTTCGAGACCGGGCTTATACCAGCGAGGGTGTCTGCCACCGGCCTCGGAGCGCCCGAGATACGGCTCTTGTCAAAGATCTTCGAGGCCGGGCTTATACCAGCGAGGGTGTCTTCCACCAGCCGCGGAGCGCCCGAGATACGAGTCTTGTCAAAGATCTTCGAGGCCGGGCTTATACTAGCGAGGGTGTCTGCCACCAGTCTCGGAGCGCCCGAGATATGGGTCTTGTGAAAGATCTTCGAGGTCGGGCTTATACCAGCGAGGGTGTCTGCCACCAGCCTCGGCAATGCATAAAATGTGACCACCTGAGGGACTCGATGTGTCAATTTAATTTCGCCTTCAGGACAGTTCACTAGGACTAGACCCAGATCGAACTCGCCCTTCAGGGTAATGGCAACCTCGGCCATTTAAAACATGACCACCTGAGTGACTCGAGGTGTCCGTTTAATGTCGGAGGATCTTTGTGAGTGAAGGCGCCGACGTTCCTGCCTCGGGGATTTTTTCCGGCTTCTGGAACGTCTCCTCGGAGAAGAGGAAGCCAGAGATGAGCAGGGCCGAGGGGAACCCTCGGGTCAGTAGGAATCATCAGGAGTTCCGATCCTAGGTGGATTTCCGATCCTCTAGCGATGTCGAACTCGGTGTCTCGGGTTCCTTCACGAAGACCAGCTAGCCTCTATGAAGTAAAGACGAAAGGAGTCGTCGAGGTTTCGGACTTGAGAAGCTTCTCTATTGAATCTCTCTATGTAGTCCTGGAGGAACTCATTTTCTCCTTGCCGAATTGCCTGCAATACCTTCCGAGATTTAGACTTCATCTTCGAGTGGGCGAAGTGTGCAGAAAAGAGCTTGGCTAACTGATCCCAAGAGGAGATCGTATTTGGCTTAAGATCCCTGAACCAGTCTATAGCCGCCTTCTCTAGAATGAGAGGAAAGGTTCGGCACTATATCTCCTCTGGAACGTTACGGTATTGCATAACCGTGTCAAAGTAGCCGAGGTGGCAGTCCGGATTGCTAGCCCCGTCATGCATTTTCAGACCTTCAGGGGGTTTCTCGAGGTGGTTCGGCACCGGAAAGTAGTCGATCTTACTTGTGAAGGGTCCTTTGCGCTTTGTCGACCTCTCCAGGGGTGGATACCGTCGATAGCCATATTTGTTAGGGGATCCCCGCGAGCGAGGGCGTCGACGTTCTTGCCCCGAGGATCTTTTCCGACTTCTGAAACGTCGCCTCGGAGAAGAGGAAGCCAGAGACGAGTTGGGCCGAGGGGAACCCTCGGGATAGTAGGAATCATCAGGGGTCCGACTTGGGAGAGTCTCCGATCCTCGCCCTCCTCTACGACGAGGTGGAGAGCGATGTGATAAGTCTATTTTTAGAGTCTCTTTAATAGTTATTTTTCTTAAGTTTATTTGGTATTTTAATTAGGCTTAAATATGTTTTAGTCCCCTGCAAATAAATATAGGGTGTTTTGGTTTAAGCCCCTGCAAAAAAATTTTTTTGTTAAAAGCCCTTGCAAAATGACATATTTTGTTATAAGCCCTGCTATGATTGCTGGATATGTTGAGAAGGGCTTATAACAAAATATTTCATTTTGCAAGGGCTTTTAACAAAAAATTTTTTTTGCAGGGGCTTAAACCAAAACACCCTATATTTGCAGGGGCCTAAAACATATTTAAGCCTTTTAATTATATTTTTGAGCTATTTTACTACAAATGTTTACTTTTTATTTTCAGGTGTTATTTTGAAGCAAAAGAGAAAATATGAGGAAAAATGAAGAAACAAAGAAAATATTTGAGGAGGAACAATTTTTAAGACCGCTTGGCACTCAACAGGGCGCCAAGGGCGCCAAGCAGCAAAACTGGCGCAGCACAGGGCGCCAAGGGCGCCAAGCAGCAAAAACTGGCGTAGAGCCTGCGCACGACCCTGGCACATAGACGCACGACCCTGGTGCAAAACTGGCGCAGAGCAGCCAAAATTGACTGGCCAGGGCGCACGACCCTGGCACATAGGCGCACGACCCATGCTTGCCAGCAACGTAGAACAGCTGTTGCCAGCACAAGGTGCACGACCCAGGTTCCATAGGCGCACGACCCTGGTGCAAAACTGGCGCAGAGCAGCCAAAATTGACTGGCCAGGGCGCACGACCCAGGCACATGGGCGCACGACCCTGGCGCCAGACAAGTCAATTTTGGCTGCACCCACTTGCTGATGGATATCTTTGCCAACTTGATTTGCCACTTTTTTTTGGAACATTTTGCCCCTCCACTCAAGTGCCTTGGCCCTCATATTTTCCTATAGTTAGGTCCTTGATCCTCACTTGTAACTAAGCTTGAATTTTGTTAGAAAATCAATGACAAAGACTCTCTAAGATTCATGACTTCAATTTACTCTTCATGCTCTTTATAATTCTTGCCTTTTAAATTCTTGCTATTTATTTTCTTGCCCTTTTACTTTCTCGCTCTTTTACTTTATCGCTCTTTTATTTTCTCGCTATTTACTTTCTCGCCCTTTTACTTTCCAAGTCATTTACGTTCCTTGCTATTTACTTTCTTGCCCTTGCCCTTTTATTTTCCAAGTCATTTAATTTCCTTGCTATTTACTTTCTTGCCCTTTTATTTTCCAAGTCATTTAATTTCCTTGCTATTTACTTTCTTGCACTTTTATTTTCTTGTCATTTACAATTCCGCTATTTATGATTTTGCAATTTACCGCTTTCTTTTATTTCTCGCTATTTAATTTCATGTCTTTTCTTCTTCTTCTTCTTCTCTCATATTTAATATGAGTGAGTAGATACAAAGTCTTGGGTTATTGGGAGTAATCCAATGATAGGTCCCTAATAATTCCCAAGACTATTCTCCACTCCAAATTGTTTTATATTTCAATCTAATTTTATTGCCCTTCAAATCTTATTTTAAACATCAAACGAAGAACCGAAAGGTGAAGTATTGATGTTGGATCTATGAAATTAGACAAGGGAATCAACACATGAGAATAGTTTTGAAACTCTTGAGACATTATAAAGGTGTTATGCTTAATGGGTTTTGGTGACAATCAACCATGAGAATAGGCTTGATTGTTAGTTCAAAACACGCTCTTGTACTCCGAAAGGAGACATTAGTTATATTTGCTGCCTTGTCTTTGAAATATATTACTCTTATAATTTGTTAAATAGTCTAAAGAAATTATTTTGGTTCCTCATTGTTGTGATAAAACTATAAACCTGAGATTGTTTGTTTTTATTTCTAAATTTTACAACTCCTAAAACCATTTCTCTTCAGTTAATCAACTTTGGAAAATTAAATTGGTAATCACCTAGGCTCTCCCTGTGGATCGATAACTCTTTTATTACGCGATAAGACCGTGCACTTGCGGCCTATCAAGTTTTTGGCGCCGTTGCCGGGGATGGTAGTGATATTAATTAATTTTTTCGAAACTGGTTAGACTGAAGATTTATTTTCTTTATTTTTACTTTTTCTTCTCTTGTCCCTCGAATGCGAAGAACCAGAAGTTTCGGTGAAATTGTTCAACAAATTCCCGAAATCGAAAGGTTCTTACATAGAAGGAGGAGAGAAATTCCCGATAACCAAATGGCGGCTAATGAAAATCGTGCTCTCAAAGAGTACGCAACACCTTCAGCGGAACCATCGGCTGTCATTGTACATCCAAATGTGGAAGCAAATAATTTTGAACTCAAATCATCTATGCTTTCAATGGTTCAACAAAACCAATTTTCTGTTTCTCCCACGGAGGACCCAAATCTTCGTATTTCAATTTTTCTGGAATATTGTGGAACTCTCAAATTAAACGGGGTACCTCAAGATGCCATAAGACGACGGGGAATCTCTTTATGATACTTGGGAACGTTTCAAAGAAATGTTAAGGCTATGCCCCCCATCATGGACTAGAGAAATGGCTCGTTGTTCATACTTTTTATAATGGATTACAATATGCAACAAGAATGACTGTTGATGCAGCTGCAGGTGGAGCTTTAATGAACAAAAATTATACTGAAGCTTATGCACTTATTGAAGATATGGCTCAAAACCATTGTCAATGGGCAAGTGAGCGAGCCATAACAGATAAACCAGCATCATCAAAAGAGCCAGGTAAGTATGAAATATCTGCTGTTGATCATCTTGCCTCAAAAGTGGACGCACTTTTCAAATATTTGAAAAATTAAATGTAAGTGCCGTTTCACAAACTTTTTCTCCTACTACTCCACCATGTGAATTATGTGGGGTTGTTGGCCATATTGGAGCTGAATGCAGCTTGAGGCATCTAGTACTGGAAATGAGCATATTAACTATGCTCAAAAGGAAGATCCATTTTCAAATACTTATAATCCTGGGTGGAGGAATCATCCAAATTTTTCTTATAAAAATCCTTCACCCAATCCAACACCTAGACCACCTCCTGTCTTTCAAAATCAAAGGGTTTTTAACAACCCACAAAACAACCCGCAAAAGTCGAACTTGGAATTTTTGATGGAAAAATTTGTGTCATCTCAAACAAAACAAAATGAAGAATTCCAAAATCAAACTGGTTATTTGAATGACACACTTATCAAATTAGAATCAAAAATCGACTCTATTGCCGCTCATAGTGAGATGCTTGAAAATAAAATAACTCAAGTGGCAACACAGGTGGCTTCATCCTCTAAATCTTCGGGGGTATTTCCCGGACAGCCTGAACAAAATCTAAATGGCCAAATATATGCCGTCACCCTTAGAAGCGGAAAACAATTAGAGGAACCAAGAGCAAACCAAGGAAAAATTGTGAGTGAAAAACATAATTTACCATGTGAGCAAGAAGAGAAAGAAAAAGAGAAAGAATCAGAAAAAGAAAAAAAGAAAGAACCAGAAAAAGAAAGAGAAGAACCAAACATCCCCCCACCACCATACGAAGCATCTCCTTTATCTTATTTTTCACCTTCCTTTGTGAAAATAACATTTGATCTGGGGGGAATTGAAAATAAGATCTTATTGCTTTTACAACTTCCATTTTACAAACCATGGGATCCAGGAATATGTTTTCATTCTTCATGTGTCACTTGGTCTTTATGCTTCAAGCAATGGGACCCAGGAATAACTTTCCAAAGGGCAAAGGTCAAGCTAATGACCATAAACGAGCGCTGCGTGGGAGGCAACCCACTGGTTTACCTATGTTTTGTTTTCTTGGAAAAAGCAGAAAAGCTACAAAATGCCAATCAATGTGAGCTTTCTTACCCCTCTCATATATTCTATTCTGATTTACATTGAGGACAATGTTTGGTCCAAGCATGAGGGGGTATTTTATTGCTTTTCTTGGGTATGTCTTTACTGCTTTGCTGGGTTTTTATCTTTTTGTACTTTGAGTTGTATCTGCTCCCTCCATCATGAAACTTTGTGAACCCTAAGCATGTTTTAGATAAGCCTTTTCTGGACAAATTTTTTTTCAAATTATCATTAGCAATCATCTAGGTGGACTGGTTGGGAACAACAAAATTGTATCATGGTTCGATTTCTACTTCTAGGGCTTTTTCACACACCCACTATTGAGACTTTTTTTTCAATTATTAATACAATTAGAAGGAGTGAAAAGAAACTACTAACCTGGTTCTCTTGGTGACATTCATTGGATGCGCGGTTACTGGAGAAAAACGTCTGAGTTGGGGTGTTCAAAAAAAAAATAATAATAATAATAAAATAAAAATGCAAAACCAATTCAAAATGCAAAAATTGGTGCATTTTAAATGTCAAAATGAATGGTTAGCATATGAAATCAAAAAGAAAAAAAAATGCTTGAATGCCCAACATATAAAGACCCTCCTTTGAGACCCGGTCTTAGTGAATGAAGGACCCAAGCTTAAGAATGCTGGGGAACCGGTTCTATGATGACATTGATATCCTCTCTAGAGTATTGATACTTTAAAACTGTCTCCCAATTCCACAAGAAGCCCGGATTGTAGTTCTCAAACCAAAGTGTTAGAATTGCCCCACAGTTCACTTAAGGTTTCGATATGAAAATAAATTCCCTTCAGAATTGGCCTAAAGATTTACATTGTTTTTGCTTGAGGACAAGCAAAGGTTCAAGCATAGGGGAGTTTGATAAGTCTATTTTTAGAGTCTTTTTAATAGTTATTTTTCTTAAGTTTATTTGGTATTTTAATTATATTTTTGAGCTATTTTACTACAAATGTTTACTTTTTATTTTCAGGTGTTATTTTGAAGCAAAAGAGAAAATATGAGGAAAAATGAAGAAACAAAGAAAATATTTGAGGAGGAACAATTTTTAAGACCGCTTGGCACTCAATAGGGCGCCAAGGGCGCCAAGCAGCAAAACTGGCGCAGCACAGGGCGCCAAGGGCGCCAAGCAGCAAAAACTGGCGTAGAGCCTGCGCACGACCCTGGCACATAAACGCACGACCCTGGTGCAAAACTGGCGCAGAGCAGCCAAAATTGACTGGCCAGGGCGCACGACCCTGGCACATAGGCGCACGACCCATGCTTGCCAGCAACGTAGAACAGCTGTTGCCAGCACAAGGTGCACGACCCAGGTTCCATAGGCGCACGACCCTGGTGCAAAACTGGCGCAGAGCAGCCAAAATTAACTGGCCAGGGCGCACGACCCAGGCACATGGGCGCACGACCCTGGCGCCAGACAAGTCAATTTTGGCTGCACCCACTTGCTGATGGCTATCTTTGCCAACTTGATTTGCCACTTTTTTTTGGAACATTTTGCCCCTCCACTCAAGTGCCTTGGCCCTCATATTTTCCTATAATTAGGTCCTTGATCCTCACTTGTAACTAAGCTTGAATTTTGTTAGAAAATCAATGACAAAGACTCTCTAAGATTCATGACTTCAATTTACTCTTCATGCTCTTTATAATTCTTGCCTTTTAAATTCTTGCTATTTATTTTCTTGCCCTTTTACTTTCTCGCTCTTTTACTTTCTCGCTCTTTTACTTTATCGCTCTTTTATTTTCTCGCTATTTACTTTCTCGCCCTTTTACTTTCCAAGTCATTTACGTTCCTTGCTATTTACTTTCTTGCCCTTGCCCTTTTATTTTCCAAGTCATTTACTTTCCTTGCTATTTACTTTCTTGCCCTTTTATTTTCCAAGTCATTTAATTTCCTTGCTATTTACTTTCTTGCCCTTTTATTTTCCAAGTCATTTAATTTCCTTGCTATTTACTTTCTTGCACTTTTATTTTCTTGTCATTTACAATTCCGCTATTTATGATTTTGCAATTTACCGCTTTCTTTTATTTCTCGCTATTTAATTTCATGTCTTTTCTTCTTCTTCTTCTTCTCTCATATTTAATATGAGTGAGTAGATACAAAGTCTTGGGTTATTGGGAGTAATCCAATGATAGGTCCCTAATAATTCCCAAGACTATTCTCCACTCCAAATTGTTTTATATTTCAATCTAATTTTATTGCCCTTCAAATCTTATTTTAAACATCAAACGAAGAACCGAAAGGTAAAGTATTGATGTTGGATCTATGAAATTAGACAAGGGAATCAACACATGAGAATAGTTTTGAAACTCTTGAGACATTATAAAGGTGTTATGCTTAATGGGTTTTGGTGACAATCAACCATGAGAATAGGCTTGATTGTTAGTTCAAAACACGCTCTTGTACTCCGAAAGGAGACATTAGTTATATTTGCTGCCTTGTCTTTGAAATATATTACTCTTATAATTTGTTAAATAGTCTAAAGAAATTATTTTGGTTCCTCATTGTTGTGATAAAACTATAAACCCTGAGATTGTTTGTTTTTATTTCTAAATGTTACAACTCCTAAAACCATTTCTCTTCAGTTAATCAACTTTGGAAAATTAAATTGGTAATCACCTAGGCTCTCCCTGTGGATCGATAACTCTTTTATTACGCGATAAGACCGTGCACTTGCGGCCTATCAAGTTTTTGGCGCCGTTGCCGGGGATGGTAGTTATATTAATTAATTTTTTCGAAACTGGTTAGACTGAAGTTTTATTTTCTTTATTTTTACTTTTTCTTCTCTTGTCCCTCGAATGCGAAGAACCAGAAGTTTCGGTGAAATTGTTCAACAAATTCCCGAAATCGAAAGGTTCTTACATAGAAGGAGGAGAGAAATTCCCG
The DNA here is from genome assembly GCA_039519185.1 of Astragalus membranaceus. Classification (NCBI taxonomy): domain Eukaryota; kingdom Viridiplantae; phylum Streptophyta; class Magnoliopsida; order Fabales; family Fabaceae; genus Astragalus; species Astragalus membranaceus. Next base: position 53,403,198 of record CM076851.1, read on the forward strand.
ATAACCAAATGGCGGCTAATGAAAATCGTGCTCTCAAAGAGTACGCAACACCTTCAGCGGAACCATCGGCTGTCATTGTACATCCAAATGTGGAAGCAAATAATTTTGAACTCAAATCATCTATGCTTTCAATGGTTCAACAAAACCAATTTTCTGTTTCTCCCACGGAGGACCCAAATCTTCGTATTTCAATTTTTCTGGAATATTGTGGAACTCTCAAATTAAACGGGGTACCTCAAGATGCCATAAGACGACGGGGAATCTCTTTATGATACTTGGGAACGTTTCAAAGAAATGTTAAGGCTATGCCCCCCATCATGGACTAGAGAAATGGCTCGTTGTTCATACTTTTTATAATGGATTACAATATGCAACAAGAATGACTGTTGATGCAGCTGCAGGTGGAGCTTTAATGAACAAAAATTATACTGAAGCTTATGCACTTATTGAAGATATGGCTCAAAACCATTGTCAATGGGCAAGTGAGCGAGCCATAACAGATAAACCAGCATCATCAAAAGAGCCAGGTAAGTATGAAATATCTGCTGTTGATCATCTTGCCTCAAAAGTGGACGCACTTTTCAAATATTTGAAAAATTAAATGTAAGTGCCGTTTCACAAACTTTTTCTCCTACTACTCCACCATGTGAATTATGTGGGGTTGTTGGCCATATTGGAGCTGAATGCAGCTTGAGGCATCTAGTACTGGAAATGAGCATATTAACTATGCTCAAAAGGAAGATCCATTTTCAAATACTTATAATCCTGGGTGGAGGAATCATCCAAATTTTTCTTATAAAAATCCTTCACCCAATCCAACACCTAGACCACCTCCTGTCTTTCAAAATCAAAGGGTTTTTAACAACCCACAAAACAACCCGCAAAAGTCGAACTTGGAATTTTTGATGGAAAAATTTGTGTCATCTCAAACAAAACAAAATGAAGAATTCCAAAATCAAACTGGTTATTTGAATGACACACTTATCAAATTAGAATCAAAAATCGACTCTATTGCCGCTCATAGTGAGATGCTTGAAAATAAAATAACTCAAGTGGCAACACAGGTGGCTTCATCCTCTAAATCTTCGGGGGTATTTCCCGGACAGCCTGAACAAAATCTAAATGGCCAAATATATGCCGTCACCCTTAGAAGCGGAAAACAATTAGAGGAACCAAGAGCAAACCAAGGAAAAATTGTGAGTGAAAAACATAATTTACCATGTGAGCAAGAAGAGAAAGAAAAAGAGAAAGAACCAGAAAAAGAAAAAAAGAAAGAACCAAAAAAGAAAGAGAAGAACCAAACATCCCCCCACCACCATACGAAGCATCTCCTTTATCTTATTTTTCACCTTCCTTTGTGAAAATAACATTTGATCTGGGGGGAATTGAAAATAAGATCTTATTGCTTTTACAACTTCCATTTTACAAACCATGGGATCCAGGAATATGTTTTCATTCTTCATGTGTCACTTGGTCTTTATGCTTCAAGCAATGGGACCCAGGAATAACTTTCCAAAGGGCAAAGGTCAAGCTAATGACCATAAACGAGCGCTGCGTGGGAGGCAACCCACTGGTTTACCTATGTTTTGTTTTCTTGGAAAAAGCAGAAAAGCTACAAAATGCCAATCAATGTGAGCTTTCTTACCCCTCTCATATATTCTATTCTGATTTACATTGAGGACAATGTTTGGTCCAAGCATGAGGGGGTATTTTATTGCTTTTCTTGGGTATGTCTTTATTGCTTTGCTGGGTTTTTATCTTTTTGTACTTTGAGTTGTATCTGCTCCCTCCATCATGAAACTTTGTGAACCCTAAGCATGTTTTAGATAAGCCTTTTCTGGACAAATTTTTTTTCAAATTATCATTAGCAATCATCTAGGTGGACTGGTTGGGAACAACAAAATTGTATCATGGTTCGATTTCTACTTCTAGGGCTTTTTCACACAACCACTATTGAGACTTTTTTTTCAATTATTAATACAATTAGAAGGACTGAAAAGAAACTACTAACCTGGTTCTCTTGGTGACATTCATTGGATGCGCGGTTACTGGAGAAAAACGTCTGAGTTGGGGTATTCAAAAAAATAATAATAATAATAATAATAATAAAATAAAAATGCAAAACCAATTCAAAATGCAAAAATTGGTGCATTTTAAATGTCAAAATGAATGGTTAGCATATGAAATCAAAAAGAAAAAAAAATGCTTGAATGCCCAACATATAAAGACCCTCCTTTGAGACCCGGTCTTAGTGAATGAAGGACCCAAGCTTAAGAATGCTGGGGAACCGGTTCTATGATGACATTGATATCCTCTCTAGAGTATTGATACTTTAAAACTGTCTCCCAATTCCACAAGAAGCCCGGATTGTAGTTCTCAAACCAAAGTGTTAGAATTGCCCCATAGTTCACTTAAGGTTTCGATATGAAAATAAATTCCCTTCAGAATTGGCCTAAAGATTTACACTGTTTTTGCTTGAGGACAAGCAAAGGTTCAAGCATAGGGGAGTTTGATAAGTCTATTTTTAGAGTCTTTTTAATAGTTATTTTTCTTAAGTTTATTTGGTATTTTAATTATATTTTTGAGCTATTTTACTATAAATGTTTACTTTTTATTTTCAGGTGTTATTTTGAAGCAAAAGAGAAAATATGAGGAAAAATGAAGAAACAAAGAAAATATTTGAGGAGGAACAATTTTTAAGACCGCTTGGCACTCAACAGGGCGCCAAGCAGCAAAACTGGCGCAGCACAGGGCGCCAAGGGCGCCAAGCAGCAAAAACTGGCGCAGAGCCTGCGCACGACCCTCGCACATAGGCGCACGACCCTGGTGCAAAACTGGCGCAGAGCAGCCAAAATTGACTGGCCAGGGCGCACGACCCTGGCACATAGGCGCACGACCCATGCTTGCCAGCAACGCAGAACAGCTGTTGCCAGCACAAGGCGCACGACCCAGACTCCATAGGCGCACGAACCTGGTGCAAAGTTGGCGCAGAGCAGCCAAAATTGACTGGCCAGGGCGCACGACCCAGGCACATGGGCGCACGACCCTGGCGCCAGACAAGTCAATTTTGGTTGCACCCACTTGCTGATGCCTATCTTTGCCAACTTGATTTGCCACTTTTTTTTGGACCATTTTGCCCCTCCACTCAAGTGCCTTGGCCCTCATATTTTCCTATAAATAGGACCTTGATCCTCACTTGTAACTAAGCTTGAATTTTGTTTGAAAATCAATGACAAAGACTCTCTAAGATTCATGACTTCAATTTACTCTTCATGCTCTTTATAATTCTTGCCTTTTAAATTCTTGCTATTTACTTTCTTGCCCTTTTACTTTCTCGCTCTTTTACTTTCTCGCTCTTTTACATTCTCGCTCTTTTATTTTCTCGCTATTTACTTTCTCGCCCTTTTATTTTCCAAGTCATTTACTTTCCTTGCTATTTACTTTCTTGCCCTTTTATTTTCCAAGTCATTTAATTTCCTTGCTATTTACTTTCTTGCACTTTTATTTTCTTGTCATTTACAATTCCGCTATTTATGATTTTGCAATTTACCGCTTTCTTTTATTTCTCGCTATTTAATTTCATGTCTTTTCTTCTTCTTCTTCTTCTTCTTCTCTCATATTTAATATGAGTGAGTAGATACAAAGTCTTGGGTTATTGGGAGTAATCCAATGATAGGTCCCTAATAATTCCCAAGACTATTCTCCACTCCAAATTGTTTTATATTTCAATATAATTTTATTGCCCTTCAAATCTTATTTTAAACATCAAACGAAGAACCGAAAGGTGAAGTATTGATGTTGGATCTATGAAATTAGACAAGGGAATCAACACATGAGAATAGTTTTGAAACTCTTGAGACATTATAAAGGTGTTATGCTTAATGGGTTTTGGTGACAATCAACCATGAGAATAGGCTTGATTGTTAGTTCAAAACACGCTCTTGTACTCCGAAAGGAGACATTAGTTATATTCGCTGCCTTGTCTTTGAAATATATTACTCTTATAATTTGTTAAATAGTCTAAAGAAATTATTTTGGTTCCTCATTGTTGTGATAAAACTAGAAACCTGAGATTGTTTGTTTTTATTTCTAAATTTTACAACTCCTAAAACCATTTCTCTTCAGTTAATCAACTTTGGAAAATTAAATTGGTAATCACCTAGGCTCTCCCTGTGGATCGATAACTCTTTTATTACGCGATAAGACCGTGAACTTGCGGCCTATCAAGTTTTTGGCGCCGTTGCCGGGGATGGCAGTGATATTAATTAAGTTTTTCGAAACCGGTTAGACTGAAGTTTTATCTTCTTTATTTTTACGTTTTCTTCTCTTGTCCCTCGAATGCGAAGAACCAGAAGTTTCGGTGAAACTGTTCAACAAATTCCCGAAATCGAAAGGTTCTTACATAGAAGGAGGAGAGAAATTCCCGATAACCAAATGGCGGCTAATGAAAATCGTGCTCTCAAAGAGTACGCAACACCTTCAGCGGAACCATCGGCTGTCATTGTACATCCAAATGTGGAAGCAAATAATTTTGAACTCAAATCATCTATGCTTTCAATGGTTCAACAAAACCAATTTTCTGTTTCTCCCACGGAGGACCCAAATCTTCATATTTCAATTTTTCTGGAATATTGTGGAACTCTCAAATTAAACGGGGTACCTCAAGATGCCATAAGACTAAAGCTCTTCCCTTTTTCATTAAGGGATAGAGCAAGAGCATGGCTACATTCTTTACCTTCAGAATCCATTACCAGCTGGGGCCAATTAAAACAAGCCTTTCTTACTAGGTTCTTTCCCCCAAGTAAAACAGCTCAAATGAGAAGTCAAATTACTCGATTTTCTCAAAACGACGGGGAATCTCTTTATGATACTTGGGAACGTTTCAAAGAAATGTTAAGGCTATGCCCCCATCATGGACTAGAGAAATGGCTCGTTGTTCGTACTTTTTATAATGGATTACAATATGCAACAAGAATGACTGTTGATGCAGCTGCAGGTGGAGCTTTAATGAACAAAAATTTTACTGAAGCTTATGCACTCATTGAAGATATGTCTCAAAACCATTGTCAATGGGCAAGTGAGCGAGCCATAACAGATAAACCAGCATTATCAAAAGAGCCAGGTGTTGCGCCCGAAAAATCCGGTTTGGGACTTTTCGTTTGACAACGTGGAAAAAGTTTGGAGCCGCCACTAATATTTTTATTTTAAGACCAAAACTTTGAAAAAAAAAGTCTTTGAAAAGGCGGATGGTCTTTTGAAAACGTAGAGATGTAGGTTCGGGGGTCGGTTAGGTACGGGGAAGGTATTAGCACCCCGTACCTCCTTTCTACCGAAAGGGAACCATTAACTTGATGTGTGGTGTAGACAAAAGTTCGAGTTGAAAGCAATTTATTCTACTTCTTTTCTTTTCTTTTCTTTAAGGTTTGTTTTATTGAAAACAGGAGGGAAGAAGAATATTTTTGGTTATCTTTGAAAATCAGGACAAAACAAAGATTTTTTAAGAGTGTGCTTGACGGGACAGGACCCCGCTCCTACGTATCTCCCGGTGCGATGGAGAATTCAAAGCTACGTAGTTCTCGGCTTTTGGTTTTGAAAAAGGATTGAGCTTTCGCGAAGACCGAACAACAACGGTTAGAATGGTCTCGCTACTAACTCCTTTTGAAAACAACATCATCATTAACAACCTAATCGGCAACGGCGCGATTGGTGTTTACTGACAATTGGTTTATTTTTGAGAAATGAATAAGTTTTCGAAAATGGGATAGAGCTTTTGCGAAGACCGAACAACAACGGTTAGAATGGTCTCGCTTCTAACTCCTTTTGAAAACAATATCATCATTAACAACCTAATCGGCAACGGCGCGATTGGTGTTTAATGACGATTGATTTATTTTTGTTTTGAAAGTAAAAGTTTCTTTTTGTTTTGAAATGATTTTAGGAAATGGGTTTTAGAAAAGGAGTAGCACATTTCAAGTCAATTCTAAATCCATAACCAAATGCAAATGAATGAATAATACTCAAGCAAACATGAACATATCATTCATTAACAAAGATTAAACATGCCCATACAATCAAAGGATTCAATTATTAAAGATGCAAAACAAAGTTCTCAAAGTAATTGTGTGTGTGCAAGAAGGATTGTATTTACCCTAATGTCTCTTCGCTACAACATGCATGTAGACTTACGTCTCCATTAGGAGGTCATACAAGTGGAGAGGAGGGCACACAATCAAGTCAAGACATTTACATGGCATCAAGAACAAGTGAATACAATTGATTGTAAACATAGAGTATTCTAAGTTAAATGATTGAATATGTAAGCAAGGATGCATGATTAGGTAAGCATGTAAGTGCATGAGTGTACAAGGAATGGATGCATAGCACTTCATTTATGAATGGATGGCATACAAGGATGCATAAACATGTAAAAGGATAAAAGAATGCAAGATGCATAAGCATGCAAGAATGCGTGAACATGTGAGAATATGGGAGTATGCAAGTGTTAGGGTGCAAGCATGAGAGTATGTCACATGGATGATGCACATAAATGAAGTACAAAGCTTGAAAATGTTTTAGTAAGAAGTAGTAAAAAGTTAGAGTAAGAATGTGGTAAAAATGTTTGAGTAAAAGGTAAATAAAAGCAAGAATGTTTTTTATGTTTTTTTGTTTTGGTAAATAATTAATGAATGAGTAAAAACCAAAGTGGTAAAATGTCTTTGTGTTTTTGGTAAAAAAGTTAATGAAGTGGTAAAGTAAAATAGTAAAAAGTAAATAAACACTAAAACCAAGTTGAATCATATAGAGCAATCCACTCACTTTGAGAAAAAGTGCACTAGGCACTAGTGAGGATCAACTTGCCTATCATCAACAATTTACAATAAGCAAACTAAGACACAAGAATAAGTGGACACACAAACTAAATTGAGTCATTTCTAGCAATCTTCACCACTTAGGTCAAGGTGCACTACGCACTAGTGGGAATCATATTGCTAGATCATCAACCAACAACAAAAAATAACATCTAACACTAAAATAAAATATTAACAACAAGATTAAACATCATCAAGCAAAGAACAACAACAAAATCAATTTGAAAATGTTTTTAAACATAAGCATGCGAACCCAAAGGGAACATAGATCCACACTTTTATTTAAAAAAAAACACAAAAGTTAACATAAAGCAACATAGATCCATTTTTGCAAAGGATTCACATGATTAAGCAAAGAATGGCATAAAAATCACATGAACCTTAAGTTTTCTACAAGCATGCGAAATGAACAATGCCAAAAAACAACTCTTATTTCATGAAATTTAGTGCAAAATGTTTAGAGATGCAAGGGAAATCATCCAAGCACAAGAACAAATCCTTCAAGGCCAAGGACCCATCTCAAACAACCAAGGCTCCCTAAGTCCTTGTCAAAATGTTTGAAATGGATCCTCAAAGCAACAACAACAAGTAATCAAGAAGGAGTTGGGAGTAGAAGAGAGATTATGCAAGAAGAACTAAATATGAGATGCAAAGTTTCAAAGCTTACCTCAAAATCACAAAGAAATGAAGGAGATGATATGAACACAAAGATTGCTAGCTCTTAGCAATTTGATGATGCAACCTTGAAGAGAATGGAAGGAATGATGATGATCTAACAAGAAATGGAAGATTTGATGGTGAAAAATTGAAGAAAATATATGGAAGAGAGGGGAAGAGGCTACGGTTTTGGGGTGAGGAAGGAGAGGGAGAGGAGGTTTTTTTGGTGTGCTAGGGTTTTAGTGTAGGAGAATGAGAGGCCAAAGGATCCTTAGGTGTGGGAATGAGGGAGTATTTATAGAGTTATTTTAGGTTTAGAGGCAATTGGGTCATTGGCCTTACTAAGTGCTCTAGGATTGAGTTTTAAAATTAAATGGAGGGTTAGGATTAAAGGTCACTTGGATTGAGGGTATTGGGAAAACACAAAAGGTGAGAGTGAGAGAGTGGGGGCGAAAATGAGGGAAGGGAGTGAGAGTTTTTGTAAAAAAAAAAACTTGTCTTGTTTTAGGAATAATGTGAGGCAAAAATAGGGTTAGGGGTATGATTGGGATGGAATGTTACCAAAGAGGAAAATTGGTGTTTCCTTATGAAGAGGTTAGTGTAAGTGAGTGAGGTTATTTACCAAAGAGGGCATGAATATTCATGAGAGTGAGTGAGAATTGGTGATATGCACCAAAGGAGAAGGTTTAAGGATGGTACAAGGCATATTCCTTCAAGATAAGGAATAATAGTACAATAGAAGAGTGTGGAAGAATTTTGTGAGAGGGAGAGAGAGAGAGGGGATTTCGAAATTGTGAGGGGGAGAGAGAGAGAGAGAGAGAATTTCGAAATTGTGGGGGGAGAGAGAGAGAGAGAGAGGAAAAAAACTTGTTTTTGGTCTTTTGTCTTATTGAGGACACTTCCTTTTTTTTGAGTTTTTGAATTTTGGGCATGGAAGATAATGGGAATGCAACTATTGAAAATGTGTTACATGTTTTTGGGCACCATAAAATATTCCCTCTAGTCACCCATGACAATAAAAATTGTCACTTAAGAATTGAGGAATATTTAATGGTCCTTTTTTATTTTTCTTTGCACTAAAAATGGAAAAATACATTTTTAATTATTTTTGACTAGGGTTTTATTTCTAAAAAATTGTACAAAAATTATCCTTGATAGAATAAAAATGTACTTTTTGTGGATGTGCATTTTTGGCGAGAAAATCATCTTTTTTTGCGAAAAATGACCAAAATGTCCTTTTTGACCCTAAAACCCTAATTTGCCTAAAAAGTGCATTCCAACCCTAAAAATGATTTTAAAGACCTTGGAATGACTTCTAGGACCCAAAATACAATGCATGATGCTCTTCATTCTTCAATTTATTTATTTTTTTGTGGAAAATTAGGGTTTTGACCTAAGCCGGACAAAATTAGGGTATGACACCAGGTAAGTATGAAATATCTGCTGTTGATCATCTTGCCTCAAAAGTGGACGCACTTTTTCAAATATTTGCAAAATTAAATGTAAGTGCCGTTTCACAAACTTTTTCTCCTACTACTCCACCATGTGAATTATGTGGGGTTGTTGGCCATATTGGAGCTGAATGCCAGCTTGAGGCATCTAGTACTGGAAATGAGCATATTAACTATGCTCAAAAGGAAGATCCATTTTCAAATACTTATAATCCTGGGTGGAGGAATCATCCAAATTTTTCTTATAAAAATCCTTCACCCAATCCAACACCTAGACCACCTCCTGTCTTTCAAAATCAAAGGGTTTTTAACAACCCACAAAACAACCCGCAAAAGTCGAACTTGGAATTTTTGATGGAAAAATTTGTGTCATCTCAAACAAAACAAAATGAAGAATTCCAAAATCAAACTGGTTATTTGAATGACACACTTATCAAATTAGAATCAAAAATCGACTCTATTGCCGCTCATAGTGAGATGCTTGAAAATAAAATAACTCAAGTGGCAACACAGGTGGCTTCATCCTCTAAATCTTCGGGGGTATTTCCCGGACAGCCTGAACAAAATCTAAATGGCCAAATATATGCCGTCACCCTTAGAAGCGGAAAACAATTAGAGGAACCAAGAGCAAACCAAGGAAAAATTGTGAGTGAAAAACATAATTTACCATGTGAGCAAGAAGAGAAAGAAAAAGAGAAAGAACCAGAAAAAGAAAAAAAGAAAGAACCAGAAAAAGAAAGAGAAGAACCAAACATCCCCCCACCACCATACGAAGCATCTCCTTTATCTTATTTTTCACCTTCCTTTGTGAAAATAACATTTGATCTGGGGGGAATTGAAAATAAGATCTTATTGCTTTTACAACTTCCATTTTACAAGCCATGGGATCCAGGAATATGTTTTCATTCTTCATGTGTCACTTGGTCTTTATGCTTCAAGCAATGGGACCCAGGAATAACTTTCCAAAGGGCAAAGGTCAAGCTAATGACCATAAACGAGCGCTGCGTGGGAGGCAACCCACTGGTTTACCTATGTTTTGTTTTCTTGGAAAAAGCAGAAAAGCTACAAAATGTCAATCAATGTGAGCTTTCTTACCCCTCTCATATATTCTATTCTGATTTACATTGAGGACAATGTTTGGTCCAAGCATGAGGGGGTATTTTATTGCTTTTCTTGGGTATGTCTTTATTGCTTTGCTGGGTTTTTAACTTTTTGTACTTTGAGTTGTATCTGCTCCCTCCATCATGAAACTTTGTGAACCCTAAGCATGTTTTAGATAAGCCTTTTCTGGACAAATTTTTTTTCAAATTATCATTAGCAATCATCTAGGTGGACTGGTTGGGAACAACAAAATTGTATCATGGTTCGATTTCTACTTCTAGGGCTTTTTCACACACCCACTATTGAGACTTTTTTTTCAATTATTAATACAATTAGAAGGACTGAAAAGAAACTACTAACCTGGTTCTCCTGGTGACATTCACTGGATGCGCGGTTACTGGAGAAAAACGTCTGAGTTGGGGTATTCAAAATAATAATAATAATAATAATAATAATAAAATAAAAATGCAAAACCAATTCAAAATGCAAAAATTGGTGCATTTTAAATGTCAAAATGAATGGTTAGCATATGAAATCAAAAAGAAAAAAAAATGCTGGAATGCCCAACATATAAAGACCCTCCTTTGAGACCCGGTCTTAGTGAATGAAGGACCCAAGCTTAAGAATGCTGGGGAATCGGTTCTATGATGACATTGATATCCTCTCTAGAGTATTGATACTTTAAAACTGTCTCCCAATTCCACAAGAAGCCCGGATAGTAGTTCTCAAACCAAAGTGTTAGAATTGCCCCACAGTTCACTTAAGGTTTCGATATGAAAATAAATTCCCTTCAGAATTGGCCTAAAGATTTACACTGTTTTTGCTTGAGGACAAGCAAAGGTTCAAGCATAGGGGAGTTTGATAAGTCTATTTTTAGAGTCTTTTTAATAGTTATTTTTCTTAAGTTTATTTGGTATTTTAATTATATTTTTGAGCTATTTTACTACAAATGTTTACTTTTTATTTTCAGGTGTTATTTTGAAGCAAAAGAGAAAATATGAGGAAAAATGAAGAAACAAAGAAAATATTTGAGGAGGAACAATTTTTAAGACCGCTTGGCACTCAACAGGGCGCCAAGGGCGCCAAGCAGCAAAACTGGCGCAGCACAGGGCGCCAAGCAGCAAAAACTAGCGCAGAGCCTGCGCACGACCCTCGCACATAGGCGCACGACCCTGGTGCAAAACTGGCGCAGAGCAGCCAAAATTGACTGGCCAGGGCGCACGACCCTGGCACATAGGCGCACGACCCATGCTTGCCAGCAACGCAGAACAGCTGTTGCCAGCACAAGGCGCACGACCCAGGCTCCATAGGCGCACGACCCTGGTGCAAAACTGGCGCAGAGCAGCCAAAATTGACTGGCCAGGGCGCACGACCCAGGCACATGGGCGCACGACCCTGGCGCTAGACAAGTCAATTTTGGCTGCACCCACTTGCTGATGGCTATCTTTGTCAACTTGATTTGCCACTTTTTTTTGGACCATTTTGCCCCTCCACTCAAGTGCCTTGGCCCTCATATTCTTCTATAAATAGGACCTTGATCCTCACTTGTAACTAAGCTTGAATTTTGTTAGAAAATCAATGACAAAGACTCTCTAGGATTCATGACTTCAATTTACTCTTCATGCTCTTTATAATTCTTGCCTTTTAAATTCTTGCTATTTACTTTCTTGCCATTTTACTTTCTCGCTCTTTTACTTTCTCGCTCTTTTACTTTCTCGCTCTTTTATTTTCTCGCTATTTACTTTCTCGCCCTTTTATTTTCCAAGTCATTTACTTTCCTTGCTATTTACTTTCTTGCCCTTTTATTTTCCAAGTCATTTACTTTCCTTGCTATTTACTTTCTTGCACTTTTATTTTCTTGTCATTTACAATTCCGCTATTTATGATTTTGCAATTTACCGCTTTCTTTTATTTCTCGCTATTTAATTTCATGTCTTTTCTTCTTCTTCTTCTCTCATATTTAATATGAGTGAGTAGATACAAAGTCTTGGGTTATTGGGAGTAATCCAATGATAGGTCCCTAATAATTCCCAAGACTATTCTCCACTCCAAATTGTTTTATATTTCAATCTAATTTTATTGCCCTTCAAATCTTATTTTAAACATCAAACGAAGAACCGAAAGGTGAAGTATTGATGTTGGATCTATGAAATTAGACAAGGGAATCAACACATGAGAATAGTTTTGAAACTCTTGAGACATTATAAAGGTGTTATGCTTAATGGGTTTTGGTGACAATCAACCATGAGAATAAGCTTGATTGTTAGTTCAAAACACGCTCTTGTACTCCGAAAGAAGACATTAGTTATATTCGCTGCCTTGTCTTTGAAATATATTACTCTTATAATTTGTTGACTAGTCTAAAGAAATTATTTTGGTTCCTCATTGTTGTGATAAAACTATAAACCTGAGATTGTTTGTTTTTATTTCTAAATTTTACAACTCCTAAAACCATTTCTCTTCAGTTAATCAACTTTGGAAAGTTAAATTGGTAATCACCTAGGCTCTCCCTGTGGATCGATAACTCTTTTATTACGCGATAAGACCGTGCACTTGCGGCCTATCACGATGACAGTCTCTCCTCTGAGCCGGAGATCGGTGGCGCCTGTTGTCATGAGTCATTCCACTTGAAGAGTTGCGCCGAGAGGAAATCTGATCCGGGATGTTACGAGCTCGGTGGCGCCTGTTGTCATGAGTCATTCTAACTGGGTGTAGCGTTGGCTTTCCCGCTGGTCGACCTCGGCTTGCCGATGTAGAACTTGGACGAGCTGTTTAACAGCATCGATCGGCACCTGGACCGTCTGCAGGGGAGGTGAAAGTCGGTTCCGGGCCGAACTCCCAGGAACCATAGCCGTAGCCGAGCTTCGAGCATGCGCCGGGCTAAGGGGTAAGGTGACTGTCACTCCTTTCCGAGTCACCTGTTGCAGAACCGGTCCGTCAGCGACATTCGGGATTGTCCTATGACGTAAGGTCGGAGCCATTGTCAATCCAGGAGATGGGAGAGGAACTAAAGTACAAGATCCTCCCACTGTGGTCGCCAATGTTCAGTACCGTATCTCTGGACCTGTATCCGATCTTAGACACAAGGTCCGATCCGAGATAGTTGGTAGGGGTTGGTCTTGATCAACCGAGCTCCGCTTCCGATTCGGGGCAGGTTGTACCTGCGAAGACACTCTGACGCTCAAGTCAGCTAGAGAACTGATTAGAGGTAAAGAGTAGGAAAGAGTGTGTACCTTGAGCATTGCATTGAATGCCTATTTATAGAGTAAAAGTGTGTTGTCCTAATGAATCAGAGCCGTTCGATCTAGGGCCTAGATCTTAGCCGTTGGTTAATGGATCTGCTTTTGCTTATGGGCCTCACTATTGTGGATTGGGCTAATCCGTAATAGTAAAGTAAAAAGAAAATATGAAGAAATAGAGTGTAAGAGAAAAGTGAAAACGAAGAAATATGGTGTAAGAAGAAAGAGAAGAAAAGTGAAGAAATAGAGTGTACGAAGAAAAAGGAAGAAAGAGAGGGTAGTGACATTTAGAAAAATGTAAGAAAGAGAGCGTAAGAGAAAAGTGAAAATGAAGAGAGTGTAAGAAGAAAGAGAAGAAAAAGGAAGAAAGAGAGTGTAAGAAGAAAAAGGAAGAAAGAGAGAGTAATGACATTTTTGCCCTTAAATTAGATATGTGTTTTGTAAATAAGAGATCCAAATTAGTAATTTCATAGGAGGTTCGTTTGTATAAATAGATAAATAGATATTAGATTAGATTAGATTAGATAAATAGATATTAGATAAATAAATATTAAATTAGATAGATTACTCCACGTAGGCGGGAACACTGCTGATACTGCTAGCAGGAAGATTTCAGCTGCAATACAACTTTTCTTTTAAGGGGCACTTGATACCAGATTTTTGTTAAAATCAAGGTTTTTTTTTGGCTAATATACCTTTGTTTCTCGCAACCCCTTTTGTTTTACTATTATTGAGTTTGAGCATCAGAATCACACGCATCTTGTTTTGTTCTAATAAACATCTTATTTTGTTCTAATAAACATCTGTTCCTAATCTCCGTACTTTTGACTTGTTATGCACAAATTAATTTGTGTTAGTTAAGTACTAAAATACCTTATTTGTAGTTTGTCCTGGGATAATTGAAATCAAAATAAATGAGTTAATAATTGTTTTGGGTTTCTAAAAATTGGATTTTAAAAGTACAATTGTTTTGAAACAAAAGTAAAAGGCCAAAAATACCAAATATTGGGAACGAATGTAGGATTTTGTTGTGAACTAACCGCGTTTGTGTCTTTTTATTTTTGTTTCAACGAATTTTCTCAAATAAGTGCTCTTTACCGTGTTTCTGTGAATTTGGATTATTAAAGATTAGTGGTCATGATGACTTCACGTCCTCTGAGACATCAGAACATGTTGTCACTAAGGGTGCACAAAATATCCATAGTTACATAGCCAATCCATAACCATGAAATACATTTGATATAACCGATTCCAGAAACAAATTTGCATAACCGGTTATTATTTTGCAAAACCGTTTATATAACCGGTTATATCCATAACCAATTTTTATGATTGATTTTTGGTTTTCGAACCAATTTAACGTTTACAACCGGATTTGGTTTTTTAACCGGTTTTGAACAACCAATTTTCGATTTTAAAACCGGTTTTCGTGTTTTAAAATTGGTTTTTACCCTTTAAAACCGATTTCGTGTTAAAAAACACTTTAAGTCTTCAATGTTAAAATTTACAAATCATAGTTTTTTTTACAGGAAATCTCTCATGGATTTGACTTTTTTTTTGGCGTGGAAAAAGTTTTATTAGGACCCTCCTAAGTTGGAGGCCAAAGCAAAAGAGATACAAGGAGGAATTTCCTCTAATCAAACAGTGTCAGAATTAGATATAGCAAATTTTGCTAATTGGTGAGCGACAACATTGTCCTCCCGTCTAACATGTGAAAAAAGAAAAGCTCTAAAAAACTTAGATAAACTATTACACTCATGTAGGATTCTACAAAGATAAGAGTGTGTTTCCTTCAAGTCAGTCATTTGAGTGACCAAGTGTAAGCAATCAGATTCAGTATGTATATTATAGAAACCTCTTTCAAGAGCAAAATTCAAAGCATACCGCAACCCCACGGCCTCCACAATAAATGGGTCAGGAGGGCCCCTAAAGAACCAAGTAGCTGCAACAAAAGGGAAACCAGAAGGGTCCCATTTTTTGTACCCCCACAAGTAGGCATGAAACCCCCACGATTTTTAATATCCCCAAAATACCCCTCTCATTTATTACACCTTTTGACTTTGTGGTCCAATTATTTGCTAGGGCCCCCAATTTTTGGCCGTCAGATTTACCTCTCAAAAAGGTAAATCCGTTAATCATTAAATACGATTTTGACGGATTTATCTTTTTAAAATGTTAAATCCTTTGTTTAATTTTTTTAACAAACGGATTTATCATTTAAAATGATAAATTCGTTGTTATATTTTATTCCTGACAAACGGATTTATGTTAAATCTGTTATTTTATTATGTGTAACAGATTTACTTTTTGAAAAGATAAATCCGTTACACAAAAATGCAATAACGAATTTACCTTTATATAACATAAATCCGTTATTATTTAAATATGCAACGGATCTATGTTTTAAATACATAAATCCATTTTGTAAAAAACAACAACGGATTTATGTATTTAAGACATAAATCTGTTTTGTAATTATTTTTATTTATTTAACTTTATTTAAAATGAAACAGATATGGATACGGATGAGGAGTTGGTTCCGTTCTCCATAGATACATCAGTGTCATTCACGACGACAACTGTATATTTAATTAATTTAATTGTATTTGTTGCTGATATGGAAGCGATTTAATTCTATGACTCAAGAGGAGAAGTTTGTATTCAAGAAGCAGATTGATGAGCTGGCATTTCCTACCACATCTTCTATGGTTCCACCACCTTCTAAACTTAAGACAAAGGGTGCTCCAAAGAAGAAGAAGAAGAAAAAAATGTATGATGCGAAACGCGGCCCTTCTTATTGGGAGCATGTGGATGAGACAATGAAGAACACTCAAGAATCTGCCACTAAACCATCACAAGGGACTTCAAAAAAAGTATCACAATAACTATCACTATCACAGGGGACTTCAAAGAAACTCTCACAGCGTAACTCACAGCGGATCTCACAGCGTACCTCACATCGATTATTACCATGGGTTCCTCTACATATCCACCCCTATGTTGCAGAGATTATTGATGTTGTTGGGGATGGAAATTGTGGCTACCGAGCAGTTGCTGTTGGACTTGATATTGACGAGGATAGTTGGCCTTTAATTTGGCAAGACTGTATTCAAGAAATAGGCTCACGTTATGATCTATATGGTGAATTATTTGGGGCTAACCGACTTGTAATTATTAAGCAGTCATTGTTTGTTAGGGATATGGGAAAGCAGGATGCAGACAAGTGGCTGTCGATGACGGAGATAAGGTACATTATAGCTACCAGGTATAATGTCGCCCTAGTTTCATTGTCGTTGAGAGATTCATATACTTATTTGCCGTTGAGAGGTTCATATTCGACTAATAAGAGTCACAGCATCATATGTATTGTTTTCGTGGACAGCATTCATTGGGCGCATGTTTCGCTTTTGCTTGAGTGTCAATTGCCTCCAGTTGCTCTTCAGTGGGAGCGTTTTTCATCCGACGATGCTACTACATGGTTGGATCCTTTTATAGGGCGTATCCAACTATGGAGATCTTTAGCTCCGGTCCCCAAACCACCGCTTTATCCATCGGTATTTGTCGACATAGCAGCTGATTCTGATTGAGGTTACACGAATATTCAGCATTTTTTTGTATATGATATTCCTTATATATAATATTTTTTTACCTTAAAATTGTGAAATAATGTTGAATTTCCTTTTTTAATTAATTGCAAAACGGATTTATGTAATTGTTAGATAAATCCGCAGCTAAATTATTAACTACAAATTTATCTAACAATTAGATAAATCCGTTTTGCAGAAAGTAAATAACGGATTTATCTAACAAGTAGATAAATCTGTTATGTATTTTTTACAAAACTGATTTATCTACCAATTAGATAAATCCGTCATTAAACAATCAACTGCAGATTTATCTGACAAATAGATAAATCCGTTATGTAAAAAATACATAACAAATTTATCTACTTGTTAGATAAATCCGTTTCACCAAAAAAATGGGGGAAAAATGGGATGACAATTTTGTTGTGGGGGTATGATGTATAGTGGTGGGGGGGGTACAAAAAATGAGACCCAAACCAGAATAGTCTCTAATAACAACTCCAATACCCCCCAACGACCTTCAACTGGGCTTGCTGCATCAAAATTTATTTTCTAAAATTCTCTAGTTGCGGGGATCTAAGAAGTTTGTCCAACCATTTGGATTGTGCTTGGTGCGGACATCATAAGGTTAGGATGTGCTAAGGAAATATTTTTTAACTCCTGAATAACACTGCAAGCATACGACATTATGTCTTGGTTTTGTAGCATTTTCCTTCAAAATAAAACTTATTTTGAGCCCACCAAATGGAATAGGTAATAAAAAGAATTAGTGCAACAATTTCAGCCGGCATTTGGAGAATACAATGAGTAAGCCAATCACAGAAGTTCCCTGGTATCAATTCAAAATTTATGCTACGAGGAGAGGAAAAACAACATGCTTTTTCCATCACAAGATCTAAAAACATGATCAATATCTTCCAAGTTACTATCACATTTTGGGAAAAAAGGATCACAATGAATACCTTTGCAGCTAGCTTTTCTTTTACTAGGAGAGCGTTTTTAATTACTCCATGCTAGATGGACATGCTTGGGTAAAGTTTTAATTCTCCACAATTTTCTCCATTCCTCATTCTGCTCTATAGATGTTGCTTCATTAGAATTAGATAAATTTTTCCACTTTCTTATATTGAAATAAGCTGATTTGATAGTGAAGAAACCCCTTTTATTAGGACCCCATATCATTTGATCATCCATGCCTCTGCTTGAAATGGGAGTTTGTATTATTTGCATAGCTTCAAAAGGAAGAAAGGTGGACTCAATTAATTCATGGTTCCAACTACCATTAACCATGAGGTCTGCCACTGTATGAAGCTCAAAATTTGAAGGTTTCTGCAACTTAAAATTTTTAGGGTTTGGTGGTAGCGACTGAGGCACCAAGGAGATAGAGGCGGCGGTTGTGGTCGTTGCAACGTGGCTGGATTCACTTTAACTGTATCTTCTTCCTCTCTCATTTGCATATTCTTTCATCTTATCTTTCTCTCATTTTTTTTTTTGATTTTTACTCCATTTCTAATATTTGAATAAGGTATTAGTTTTTTTTTTTTTACTTTGTGCAACTTCAATATTTTTGGGCATATTGGCGACAACGGGGGCGGCGACAGTGGCAGGCACGAGAGGGAGTTGCAACGTGGCTGGATTCACTTTAATTGTATTTTCTTCCACTCTCATTTGCATATTCTTTCACCTTATCTTTATCTCATTTTCTTTTTGCTTATTTTTACTCCATTTTTAAGATTTGAATAAGATACTAGATTTTTTTAACCTTATGCAACTTAAATTTTTTTGGGCATGCTGGCGACGACAGGAGGGCGACGGGTAGAGGTGATGAGGGGCGGCGACATGTAGAGCCAGCGAGTAGAGATAACAGAGGTGACGCGAAAGGGATTTGCAACGTGGCTGGATTCACTTTAATTGTATTCTCTTCCTCTCATTTGTGTATTCTTACATCTTATCTTTATCTCATTTTTTTTTACTGATTTTTACTAAATTTTTTATATTTGAATAAGGTACTTGATTTTTTTAACTTTCTCCAACATAAATTTTTTTGGGCGTTGTAGCAGCGACGTGTAGCGGCAATCCCGATGGTTGCAACGTCGCTGAATTCACTATAATTGTATCTTCTTCCTCTCTCATTTGCATATTCCTTCATCTTATCTTTATCTCATTTTCTTTTTCTGATTTTTACTCTATTTTTAAGATTTGAAGAAGGTACTGATTTTTTTTTTTAACTTTCTACAACACAAATTTTTTAAGCAACTTTAAATATAAATTTTTTTATCAACTTCAGTTGTTTTATTTTATTAAATTTTACAATTTTCAAAGTATTTATGAGTTCGTAGTAAATTATAACAAAAACAGGACCCCAACACACACCAATAAAAAATGATAGAAAACCCAGGTTGAAATCTCAATTTTCCATGTCTCTTTGTAACACATAACTATATCTCAGGCAAGAGAGAAAAAAAGGATAAAATTAGCTTATGACAGTCAAGTGTAAGTTCATAGACCCGACCTTGATACATGTTTGGCTGAGAAAACATTTTTTTTACTCAATTGTATTTTCCCAAAACCAAGATTATGGTCTCCCTATTTTCGTTTTTACAAAATTAGTCCTCACATCTTATTTTTCACAAATTTAGTCCCACACTTTTGGAGACCAACAGTACCAGAAATTTACAATTTTGGGATCAAAAGTGCAATTAAAACAGTTTGAGGACCATATTTGTGAAATATAAAATAGGGAGACTAAATTGTGAATTTGAAAAAATAGGGGGATCAAAATACACTTCGTTACTTGTTCCCAAATATTTAAACAAGAAATGGTGATAATTGATAGGTATTCAAGTGTGTGGTTAGTCTCATAATATAAGAGAGGTGACTTATATATTCAATGCCTAAAGGTTTTGAGTGGAGATGTAGTGTCCAAATCTCTTGGTGGTCATAATCATTATCTCAACAATAACAGCTACGTGAAATCTTTCAAAATAAGATACCAGTTTGTAATCAAATGGTAAAAACAGTAAATAAAATAGAAAATATCTTCTGACAAACCCTTACTATGTTCTTGTATCAAACTGGAGAGAAGGGAGGCCTAGCCATTTTTAACCATCATAATATTGTTTGCAATCACAGAGTAACCCAACCAACCATAAACATAATCACTACTGTGTCAAATGAAGGTTGGTACAAAAAGGCAAATAATAGTGACAAGTATTGGTAGAGCCTTTATAACTACTGTTTAGGAACACACTCTAAAGAAACAATTTGACAGGGTCGCATATGTGCAGTCACACAAGATGAGACCCTTTCAATTAAGATCAGATGGTCCAGATTTTAACCTCGGGAAATCTGATTTAAAGAGTAAATTTAAAAGGTGTACATCATATCATGGGCTGTCCGATCAAAATCAGACAGTCCGAATTGCTTGACTTTGGAATTCTTGACTGCAAGGAACCCAAATCCATCATATATCATTAGGAAAGAAATGCAATGCAAAACTAAAGAGTTCATATCCTAGCAAGAACAAACCTAGCCAGCAGTACACTTGTACTGGTGTATGGTTTCCTTAACGTGGCTCGCAACAACTGAGGATAACTCATCTTGATGATTAGTGAATGCATGATCAGCTCCTTCAATGATACGCAACTTGTGGTTAGGTATGATCTTGGCAAACTCGTGTGCATTTTGAACAGGGATAATTTCGTCGGAAGAACCATGAATCGTAAAGACTCTGTCATATATTATGTAATTTGACATTAGCACATCTATGCATCAAGGTAACTTGATAAGTTCATCAAGAGTATAATTTTAGTCATAAAATAAAAGATTGTGGTTAGGTATGATCTTGGTAAGAGTTCTTTGTATATAGCACCAATTCCACAAATATATGTCGTACAAATTACAGCTACGAACATAAGTCAAGCAGAAAAGGAATAAAAATATAAAAGACTTCTTTAATTTTTAATTCTCCTAAGAAGAAACTGGAAAATCTTACAATAATTATTTCATGTGTTGTTTTCTATTTTGTACTTTGAAAACACTACAGGTAGCTAGATATTTTGTTCAGGGACTTCTTGATAAACATTAGTTTAATTTTTAAACACATGGAAATCCTGCTAATTATTGTGTTTGTTTTAGATAATTTTTTAGTAAAACTCTATATTCTAAACACATGCTTGATCAACAAAAAAATGCAGCAAGAAGCAAAAGCTGCAACACATAGGGCCTGTTTAGATAGAACTTATTTTGAGCTTATGAAAAACAACTTATGCAAATAAATAAGTTTTTTGTATTATTCATAAACTTGTCAAGGTAGTTCATGGATAAACAACTTATGGAGATATAACTTTTGTTAGTGAAAACTTAAAAATTAACATAAAAACTAATTTATATCCATAAGTTGTCAAAAATAAGCTAATCCAAACGGGCCCATAATGAGACCAAACAACTTTCCGCCCACCTGCATTCTTTGTCAATCTGAAGGCATGCTTCATGCATATTTGTTCCCAAGCGATCCATCAAACTTTCCTCAGTTACACGGTAATCGAAACTTCCTGCAATAGTAAATAGATGTCTTCAAATGATGATATAATAAGTAATATCATAACTGAATGCCTATATTCCAAAGCTAATTTGACCATGTGATCACGAGTTCAATCTCTACCATTGTTCTTTATAATGTGAAAGGTGCATTGTCCAAGCTTTATATGGGCACAGAAAATCAATGATTTACCTGAGCTCTTCTTCATGTCAATGAAACCGTCCTTCCTAATTCTTTCCAAAAAATTTTTGCCAAGGCGTTCTTCAATGCCGGCCTTCAAATCATAACGGCCAGAGAGGTTGACTACAGTTTTAATGTCATGATATTTTGAAGCATACAGAAGCACTACGTCACCTCCTGCATCAGGAGTCAGGACACTAACAGTTAGTAATAGTTTAATCATCCTAGCAAATTGTGGGGGAAAAGATAACAGAGATCTATAGAATACCTATATTCATGTAATAATACTTAACAAGTGATAACTATGTTAAAATGAAAGATGTTGACTAAGTTCATTTTGAACATGGTTTTTCCATTTAGCGTAAAATATAAGCCAAAGTTTTGAACATTCTAACTGACTTATCACTTATCTCATGCTAGAATTTTCGGATAGGCAATTAGGCAATGGATAATATATATATATATATATATATATATATATATATATATATAAGTCAAATTTGCAATCATAACATCCAAAGCATGGTTGACATGAAATTATTTTTGACAATAACAATTCTTGTCATATTTGAGGTGAATAATAAAACGTGATCAATGTATGGTTGTATATATTGGCTAATATAATCATATATCCAAAATGATATCTAGGTCTACCTTAACCTTTTCTTGTTGGCAGAAAAGTACTTGCAGATAGATGTACAAGTCAGCGTACCTTTACTATGTCCAACAATTGCATGGATATCGCGATTTAATTCACGGAAATGTTGAACAACAGCGTGTAAATCACCCACCTCTTCCCAATAGTTACCATACTGAAACGAACCTTCGCTTTCCCTTGAAGGAAAACCCACCAGCTAAAGTGAAAATAAAGTAAAGAGTGGAGAAAGGCTAATGATCAAGACAAGATAACAGAAATTCTAGTACATATAGTCCACTTTAAATGGAGAAACTACCACCATTTCATTTATCATACTATCATATCATCCATCCCGTGATACATGCTTATGACCAAATTAATAAAAATTGACAAAATTTGAAATGCTCAAAACATAGGCTTATGATTTACATACACACACTCATCTTGCAATTCTCATTGACTTCCCCAAAACCCCCCGAAATAGCTCAAGCTCGAATTCGTAAATTATATGAAATCAGAACAACCCATATATATATATATATATATCCTTCCAAAAGAACAATCAGGAAAGAGAGGGCTTGGTCAACTTATCTATATTTCTCAGCCAACTATTTGATAGTATAACTCACAGACAATTTCACAAACATGTAGACTGCGGTTGGATCAATGGAGATGGATAAAATAACACTAGGTTCTATTGTTTTGATTGTTTAAAAATAGATAAAATGAAATGACCCTTTCCATTCCATCATAACAAATCATACAATTTCTTAAACTGACAAGTAAATCCACTTCAAATCATACCATCCCATTACACTCCTCCATCTCTATATATCCAAACATAGTCTTAAACTGACAAGTAAATCCACTTCAAAAACAAAATGAATTCACTCAATATGATGAAACTGTTCTGCAATCTGCATTATTATAAACTTACCCGTTTCCAGAAAAGTCAAATCTGAAAGAACTAATTTGAGCATTGTCCAATCCAACAGCAAGGTTGAATATGAGATTGAGATCCTAAAATAAAAATAAAAATATAAAATACTAATCAATGAAAATAAACTAGTAAAAGGATTCATATATGTATACACACACATATATATAGGTACCAAAAACCATAAAATATTGAGATAGGAACGAAAGAAACTAACTTTAGTACACCGAAAACCATGACACAAGATTACAATGTCTGTGTGGTTCCAGATTCATGTAATGTGCCCACCAGTTTTTCACCGCGTTTGTTGGGTATTATGATTCTCTGCTGCTGAAAAGCTGAAAAAGCAAATGAAAGATAGATCATTCATCGATTCTCATGTTTTTGTTAATTGAAAATTCGAGTCAATATGCTAAATTAATGAGTGGAGTGTGGGTGATCAAATTTGGAAACTGACATGGATCTTGTGCAGCTAGGGACATCATCACTCTTCCAAGTCCTCCTCTGTTGTTGCTGTGTGCTGTGTCTTCTTTCTATCTCTACTCACTTTCCACTCATCACTACTACACACGCCTTTTTTTAATGAATATTATTCTTTTACTAATCTTTATAAACAAAAATATATTTGTTGTCAAAAAAGAAGACTTAGATTATGAAAGTGTGTTTTTTTTGCAATTTGACTTGATTGTACTTTTTTCAAATATCACCATTGTGGGATTTGTATTCCTCAATTCACATCAAATCCACCCCAATTAGAACGTAGATTCAAATCTCCTTCGGCTTTGGCTGTTGAATTGTGTCGCTCACAAAAATCCCAATTTCAATTCATTTTCTGACTACCACATACACAAACCTCTATCATCAATTAACTTGTCGTACTCCAACGTAATATTACCCAGCCTATAAGATTGCAACACCACTTGGGCGAGTCTGCAAATCAATTCATTATTATGTGGTGCAGCGTTGCATGAGTGGGCAGCGTTGCAATAGTGGGCGAGTCTGCAAGTGGGTGGCGTGGCAGCACTTGGTTTTCGTTCTTCAGTGTAGACGAAGTTAAGTTTGTGAGTAAGTCGGTGCACATCAAGTGTTCGGTGTTTTGCTTATGTGAGTGTTGTTCACATTTTTGGTTGCATATTCTTTAATTCCAAAGATAGGGTTTTGCGAATGTTCTCGGCTAGGGTTTCCCTCCTAGGGAGGTCCTAGCCGTCATCTTCTTCTTCTCGGACTAGTAACCTGGTTCGCTCACTCCTCTCAGTATTCTGGTCCTGGTAGGAACCCAGCTCTATTGGGGTGTGTGGCCGCCATACTTACTGGTTCAAGAAAATATCACTGTGAACATTTGTAGAAAGCTTTAAAGTAACGTTAATGAGGAGACAACGGCACCCTAGTGTGGGGGCGCACCGGCGGTATGATGGTGGAGACTGGCAGACGGTGAGGAGCAAAAGGGATCGCAAGACTGGTGGACGGCGTACGGTTATATCGCATCTGGGCCGGGCAAACTAGATGGCGGTCGATGCACTTCTTTTTACTTTTCCAATTTCCCGGAGACGTGGTGGGCTCGTGATATGCTGTCCAATTTTTCATGCCATGGAAGGATTCAGGAGGTGGTCATTCCGGCAAGAAGGAATGCTAACGGAAGGAGGTTTGGTTTTGTACGGTTCTTTAATGTCCAAGATCCGGAAAGATTGGCCATTAAGCTTGACAACTTGTTTGTGGAGGGTTT
This sequence comes from Astragalus membranaceus, assembly GCA_039519185.1. NCBI lineage: Eukaryota > Viridiplantae > Streptophyta > Magnoliopsida > Fabales > Fabaceae > Astragalus > Astragalus membranaceus. The sequence continues at coordinate 53,428,116 of CM076851.1, forward strand.
GAAGATCCATGTTAACCTTCCTAGGTTTCAAAGGGATTTGAAACAAGGCGAATCACGCCCTCACCAGGTGATTCCTCGCCCTTCGAATCTCAAGCAGGTTTGGAAGAAGAAAGAAGAAGTGATACCTCCCTGGAGTGATAAGGGTTACAAGAAAGGGTGCGAAGGGGATTGGTCTTTCGATATCTCTATTGATTCGAATTTGTCCCGAGCTATGGTGGGCGAGGTTATCTTTCCCGGGAAGTCCTACGCCATCCAAGATGAGTTCATCAGACAGGGTGTCTTTGCAATCAAAGCTACACCGATGGGCTCAAACTTGGTTCTTCTCGAAGGAGATAAGGATGATGAAGATTTTAAGGGCTTCATTGAGGATGCGAAGGATTGGCTTTTTCAGTGGTTCAAATGGGTTGGTCCATGGGAACCTTCTGATGTTGACCCCGAAAGGGTAACGTGGCTTCGTTGTTATGCGATTCTGGTTCACGCGTGGAACGCGGATTTCTTCACTAAAATCTCTGCCTTTGCTGGTGCTTTCATTACGGCTGATGATAATACTCATAGGAAGAGGTCCTTCGACGTGGCTCGGATTATGGTTCGCACTCATGAAACAGAATCAATTAATAGGGTGGTTCAGGTATTTTTTAACAATGTTCCATTTACTATAAAAATTGTTGAAGATTGGTATGGGCCGCTTCAATGGAGCAAAAGCGATAATAAGGCAGCTGAAGATTCAGATTCTTCGTCTTCTGAGGAAGAACCCTTCGGAGACAAGTTCACCGGCATCGGTGGAATGTCCGGCGATGATGAATTGGAAGAGGGCGAGTTCAATGCGGCATTAATGGCTTTGCGCAATTCAGGGAGAGCTGTTACAGAGGATTTGGAGGCATGCGTTAATGATACTTATGATGATGGGAGGATTCTCAGGGACTCTTTGTCCTCAGGTGGTATTGATCAACAAGTTATGTTTGGTGGGACCCAATTTCATGATTTGAATTCGGCGCCTAGCCATGTGGAGGAAACACAATTATTTGGTATCAAGGAAGTTGTGGATTTGATTGAATCCATTTCTGGCCCAACTAGAAATGATGCTCAGCTTGCGTGCGCCAGCCCATATGCTATAGATGTAAAACTCCCTTCAACTACCAAAGAGAGGCCCAACCTGATTAGGTCCAAGAAGCAACATAAGCTTCTTCGTGTGGGTATAAGACTCAACCCGAAAGATGGCAAATTGAAGAAAGCGACAAGGGAACTCGCAGAGGTGCCGAAAGTGCCTGGTGTTGGAGCAAAGGCACTGACTAAGTCGAATAACACAAGGCAGAATTCTTCATCTTTGTTCTCTGCGGGTACTATTTTGTGTGATGGTTCTATTTCTAGTTCGGATATAGCAAATTGTAATAACAAGTATTGGATTCTACAAGGAAAAACTGTAGCTCAATACATATGTTGATATGATTGAGGCTGCTGAAAGTAGAGATGAGGCTTCGATTTCTAAGAGGGCGTGCTCAATGAATTTACTATCTCTAAATATTTGCGGGTGGGGTGATCGTGGTAAACGTCGCCAGTTAGCGTCTCTTGTCAACTCGGGTAAGTTTGATTTTATTTGCATTCAAGAAACAAAGGGAGGTTCTTTTGGAGATGGAGGTGGGGCTTTAATTTTGTGGGGAAATCGTTTGTTTAAATGGATTTTTAAGCCTTCAAGTGGATTATCAGGGGGTATCCCAAGTACGTGGCTGGATGATGTGTGGACTGTCGTATCCTCTTTCACGGGAAAAGGTTTCGTTGGTGTAATTAGTGTGGCTTTTAGTAATATGATGATACATATTATTAATGTATATGCTCCTTTCTCCACTTCGTCTAGGAGACGTCTTTGGTTGGAGTTGGTGAATCTTAAGCAGAATTTAGCCATAGGCGAATGGTGCATTGTAGGGGACTTTAATGCGGTGTCTTGTTTGGAGGAAAGGGCAGGGAGAGGGGGCGAGAGTTCAGCCATTGATATTTCTGATTTTAACAATTTCATATCTCGTATGGAGTTGGTTGATGTACCGGTTTCTGGTAAGAAGTTTTCATGGTTCAGTTGGAGTGGTGCTTCTATGAGTAGACTAGATAGATTTCTAGTGTCAGATGGGTTGATTGATTTATGGGGAATCTTAGGCCAGTGGATAGGTAACAGAGATATATCGGATCATTGTCCGGTTTGATTACTTCGTTCTTCGAAGGATTGGGGTCCAAAGCCGTTCAGGGTGTTTAATGCGTGGTTTGAGCATGTTGATTTTGTTCCCTTTGTCAATGATTGTTGGGCGACTTTCAATGTTATGGGTACTAAAGCTTTTATCATCAAGGAAAAGCTGAAATTGCTCAAAGGGAAGGTGAGAGGTTGGAATATGGAGGTTTTTGGCTATCGTGATTTAAAGAATGAATCTTTGGTTAGTGATCTTAATTCGTGGGATCAAGCTCTTAGTGAGGGGCGGATTGGAGATGCAATTGTGAATAGAAGAGAGGTGTCGGTAAATTTTTGGAGAGAAATTCGGGTAAAGGAGCCAATTTTATCTCCAAAATCAAGGGCTAAGTGGACTAAAGAAGGGGATATGAATTCCAAATATTTTCATTCCTTAATGAAACATAGAAGAAGGCGTTGCAATCTGGTGACTCTTAGAGATAATGGGGATTTGATTGAAGAAGTTAGTGAGGTGAAGGATTTTGTTAGAAAGCATTTTGAGGATGCTTTCGTGGAGCCAAGTCTTATTCGCCCCAATCTTGATGGGCTTGTTCTTCTCAAGTGCCCCACGCGGATTGTGATTATTTGGTGGAGCTTTTCACGGAGGAAGAAATAAGGGAGGCTGTGTGGAATTGTGATGGTGATAAGAGCCCGGGTCCCGACGGTTATAATATGAGATTCATCAAAGTTTTTTGGGAATTGTTGAAGCAAGAAGTGATCGATTTTTTCAATGAGTTTCATTCCAAAGCTTTTCTTCCTAAAGCTATCTCCATATCTTTTATCGCTCTCATTCCAAAGAACGACAACCCTCAAGGTTTAGGTGAGTTCAGGCCTATTTGTTTGATTGGTTGTCTTTATAAGATCTTGGCGAAGGTTTTGGCTAGTAGGTTGAAGATGGTGCGGCTTGTAACACCCCTTTTCTAATAACCTTACTATTTAATAAAATCAGAGTTTCTTTTTTTTTTAAAACAATCTAAGCGAGTGCTACACTTACTCCATTAAATCAACAACTTCAATTTTCACAGTTCGGCTAAAAGCCACAAGATACAAAGCACCATGAAAATACCATTTAGTTCGCATCAACCAAATACCACCACTACCGCAGCGGAATAATAACAAGTTCGAAAACAAAACCAATACAGCATCAATAATAGTCTAACAGCATAAAGACAATAACACATAAGCATAATACGCCCCCCGGTGCTACGTATCAGAGCATGACACTTCCTACCAGACGAAGGCCTAAGGGTAACCTTCACTCGTTATTACCTGCACGTTGCCGACATAAGAAGCAACATAAAAGCAGTAGGGTGAGTCTCTTTTCATAATTAATAAGATATGGAATAAGCATTTCATAGGAAAGGTAACTAGGCACACCGATTCACAACAAAGGTAGCAACCACATCACAATTACAATCTCCCAACAACAATGCAAAAGGTATGATTATGCGTGAAATGCAACCCAAACTCCACGGGCACATGCATGTCGGATCCGTCACCAAATACAAATAGGCCGTAGCCTCTGCTCACCAAATAAAATTAGGCCGAAGCCTCTGCTCACCAATAATGCACATGTTTCATGAGATGCTATGGAAATGCACCACAACACACCACACAATTCATCAATTCACCATTTAATCAACTCACCATTTTATTCATATTCTCACCATTGTATTAATCAGCTCACCAATTAAAGTTAGGCCGAAGCCTCTGCTCACCAATTAAAATTAGGCCGAAGCCTCTGCTCACCAATCACACCATAATACACTCACCAACTCAACCCACCACTCACACCAACACCAATTTCAATTAGGCCAATTTAGGATTTGACGCGACATAGGGAAAGTGAATAAAAATTGAAATTAGACACCTTGAACAACTTCAGTCCAGAACCACCAGTAAAATAACCCATTTTTACATAAAACCAGAATATTTGGATAGACACCGAAATTAGCTTCGAAACGCACTTTGAACCGTTAAATTTGGATAACCGAGTCAAAAGTTACATTAAAAACAAGTTTGGAAAATTTGGGCAACATCCTGATTTTTGGCGCCCAGCAAAAACTGGCGCAGGGCGCCTAGCGCCCAGACACTGGCGCAGGAAAAACTGGCGCAGAGCGCCTAGCAAAACTGGCGCAGGGCGCCTAGCAAAACTGGCGCAGGGCGCCTAGCGCCCAGACACTGGCGCTGGAAAACTGGCGCAGGGCGCCTAGCAAAACTGGCGCAGGGCGCCTAGCGCCCAGACACAGAACTGGCGCAGGAACACCCAAAACTGGCGCAGAGCACATGGCGCCCATGCACTAGGCGCCTAGGGCCATGACAGACCACAACTCCTATGACTCCAAAAATTGTTTTGCACGAGCCATTTAACTTGGACATGAAAACCCAGTATCAATTTTCGCAAAATAGACAACATAAGGTTGGGGCCCTTGGCGCCCATAGCACAAGGAACACGGCCAAATTTTGACCCAACACCTGAAACTGACTCTTTTTGTGCCCAGGAACTCCCATACCAAATTTGAAAGCAAACCGAGCATCCAATCTCCGGGACCCTCGGCTCCCATGGTGCCTAGACACGAGCAACACAATTCTGCAACACAGTGGCGCAGACAAGGGAACCCGGCGCCCAGTGTCTAGACACAGAACCAGACACAGGCAACACAGACACAGCACATGGGCGCCTGGCTCCCAGGAGCTAGACACAGACTTAGACAGAATTTCCAGCAACACCCAAAACTCCCTAGGAGCCTAAGGAGCCAACCAAATTCGAGTTCCTCACCACCAAAAATTCCCAAATTAAATCTCCAACCTTAATTTATCAATATAAGACTGACCATCATGTTTTTCACCAAAATTTCATTCAATTATAACATCAAACAATGGGCATGCTCAATCATTATTGTGTACAATTCAACACCTAATCAAACATATCTTTGCACAATTAAATTCAGCATAGCCACCACATAAAAATACACAATTCATTCAAGAAAATCACTCTAAAACCTAACCCTATACGATACTCATCACATACACTATTAAAAACAAAAAGAAGAGCCCCCTAACCTCTTAGAAGTGAAGAACTCGCAAGGCACCCTAGAACTTCACCAACACCACAACGATCCAAGTTCTCCTCCTTCCTTAGGTTCCACGCGAAAGACTCTCCTCATTTGCCCTAGCACCGCCGCGCCCTTCTTTCTCACTCTCCTCTTCGCAAGTTTCTTTTCTCTTTTCTCCTCTCCTCTCTTCGAATCCTTTTCTTTCTTTTGCACAAATAAGACACTTGTCTCCAACCCTTACTAATTCGCCTAGGCCTAAGTCAATGGGCTTGGGCTTGGGCCAATCCTAACATCCGGAATTACCATCACCACTCCCTTCAAATTAAATAATTATTTCCAACCCAACTAAGGCTCACATATAATAACACCTATAATTATTTTATTAAGTAATAAATAATAATTATATTATTATTTCTACCACTCAATTTCATTTAATTAATTAAATAAATTAATCTATTATTTTTGGGGCGTTACACGGCTTCCAGGTATTATTTCTAATTGTCAATCGGCTTTTTTGTCCGGTAGACAAATTTTGGATGGTGTGGTGGTTGTTAACGAGGTTGTTGACCATGCAAAGAGAAATAAGGCTGAATGTTTATTTTTTAAGGTGGACTTCGAGAAGGCTTATGATTCAATATCATGGGATTTTTTATTTTATATGAAGTATAGGATGGGATTCCTGAGAAGATGGATCAATTGGTTGGAAGTGTGTGTTACTTCTAGTACTATGTCGGTGCTAGTTAATGGTAGCCCTTCTAGCGATTTCAAGGTAAAGAGGGGGTTGGGGCAAGGAGATCCATTGTCACCTTTTCTTTTCCTTATCGTGGCCGAAGGTGTGACGGCTCTTGTGAATCAAGCAGTGGAGATTGGTTCTTTTCACGGTTATGCCGTTAATGATAATTTGAAGTTTTCTATTATGCATTTTGCGGAGGACACAATGTTGATGGGGAAGGCTACAAGGGAGAATCTTTGGAGTATCAAGTCTATTTTGAGAGGTTTTGAACTTGTATCCGGTTTGAAGGTAAATTTCAATAAGAGTAAGCTTATCGGTATTAATGTTGCGGATGAGTTTCTTCCAATGGCATCCACTTTTCTTATTGCAGAACGGAATCCATTCCGTTTAAGTTTTTGGGGATCCCGGTTGGTGCTAATCTCCGTAGGGCAGTCACTTGGAAGTCGATGATTGATATGCTTCGGAAGAGACTTGTATCGTGAAAGGGTCGCTATTTATCTATTGGACGTCGGGTCACTCTTATCAACTCAGTTTTAAATAGCATTCCACTTTATTTATTTTCTTTCTACAAAGCTCCAAAGTTGGTGTTGAATGCCATGGTCAAGATTCAAAGGGATTTCTTATGGGGTATTAATGAAGGTGATGGAGGTATGTATTGGATTGATTGGGATAAGGTTTGTCGTCCGCAGAAGGAGGGAGGCCTCGGAATTAAAAACTTAGAGTGGTTCAACATGGCTCTATTATCCAAGTGGAAGTGGAGGATGTTAGTGGAAGAGGATGCGAGTTGGAGGGATTTGTTACTGTTTAAATACGATGATTTTTCTTTAGCTTTCATTCATGGTTCGGTGGAGGTTTTTAATAGGGGGTCGGCTGGTTCTATTTGGTGGCGAGATTTGCTTAAATTGGAGAGTTCTCTTCCCAACCGTGGATGGTTTCGTTTGAGTTTGAGATGGAAGCTTGGCAACGGTGCATCCACTCGTTTTTGGACAGACCATTGGATTGGAAATTCACTCCTTTGTGCTGTTTTTTCTAATCTTTATGCAGGTTGTTCCTTCAAAACAGCCATGGAAGATGACATTGGTTCGTGGGCTGGTGACTCTTGGCTTTGGGAGGAACCGTGGATGCTTATTCAGGATCCGGTTTGTGCCGAAGAAGCTGCTGAATTACACAATATTTTACAAGATGTTTCCCCTTTAAGGGAGGGGCGCGATGCTTGGGTCTGGTTGCAGGAAGTCTCGAAGGTGTATTCGGTCAGCTCGTGCTACAGGTTGTTGACCGAAATTGTTGCTGTCCCTGTCAACGAGGCTGTTGTCGCGGTATCCGAAGCAGATGGAAGCAATTTGAAGCGCATTCTTGTGAAGCTTTGGAAAACAATCACTCCGTCCAAAATCACTCTCTTCGGTTGGCGTTTACTTCGTGATTCTTTGCCCACCAGAGATCTTTTTTCCGCCGTTCTTTTTATACAAACTGAAACAGCAGCTAGTTGTTCGTTTTGCTTGGATCATCGCGAAAACTTTTGTCATTTGTTCTTGAGTTGCAGCTTCGCTCACGACATTTGGTCTTGTGTTTGTGATTGGTTGGGGGTTCAACGTTTAGAAGCAACATCTATTCTTGATCACATGCGTGGATTTGGAAAATTGTGCAAATGGAGGAGGTCAAGAAAAATAAAATACTTGATTTGGGTCACGACTTGTTGGTGTATTTGGCTGGCTCGCAACGGGCTTGTCATTAGAAACGAGGAGTCTTCTATTGACTCCGTAGTGATCCGCATTAAGAGCTTAGCTTGGAGCTGAATTGTGTATAGAGGGGGGGTCTAGTTCAAGTTTGTCAATTTCCATGTGGTGGATTAATCCTTTAAATTGCCTAAACAATATGTAACTCATCTTGTTGTTTGGGTTTGAGCACCCCTAGTGCTCCTTGAATGAAATATTTGCTCACCCAGAAAAATCATCAAATCCACCCTATTCTTCACCCAAAAAAAACATCAAAGCCACCCTATTATTCCTTCCCGGTGTGTTAAGTTAACATTTAAGTTAGGGGATACTTCACTAATCTAGTTGGCGCAACTGAGATTAGAGAGACTCAAATTGCACAATTTAACGCAATTGGAGTATAGAAGACTCAAATTACACAATCAAAATTCCTGACACAAAAAATGCAACTAAGCCAAAATAAATATTTGTGTCGTACTCTCTTCTTATTGCGCAAATAATACAACCTTAGAATAGTATAATGATTCCTCTTATATTTTCATTGATTAATTTGTACTTCTAAATTGGTGGCTGTGCTTCATTTGATCAACAATCACAAGAAGATAAAGAATTGTCATACTCAAAATTTGAAAATTGGGTCAACCCTTTGGGCTATAAAAGACTATGGTCCCTAAAAAGAGACTTTTTCCGGGACATGAGATCTAGCACGAGCCAAACACTTGGGATCAGGGTATTTGTCTTAGAATTGATGGACATGACATCACCCATCTATTAGAATGTTATTTGTTCTTTTGATGGATTATTTTTTTAGGATGTTATTGAACTTGTATGAAGCTGACAGCAAGACACTAACACAACCATTTGAAAAGTACATGTGAAAATTCATACATTACGTCTACAACCGACAATCCATCAAATTAAAGGTACTTGAAACCCATGAATTTAGCCCAAGCATATGGGGCGCCAATTAAGGCCCTTTGTGGCTTCCCTATTTTGTGGGGTAAGTTAGATTATGACAAAATCACACTACAACATAAATCTTAAAAAAGATCGCACTCATTAGTAGCGCTTTTGTTGAAAGCTCCCCTTATGAACTGACGCAGTGAAACAAAAGTAGCGCTTTTAACATAAGCGCTCCTTATTGAGAAACAAAGAATACTTATTAGTATCACCTCACATACGGGCGCTCCCTATTGCTAACACGGAACGACCATTAGGAGCGCCTACGCTACGAGCGCTCCCTTTTACCTGACACGGAACGACCATAGGGAGCGCTTAGGGGACGAGCGCTCCTTATTGCTAAAAAAATTTGGTTTCTAACGCGGGCAACAACACACAGAACCAAACGTCTCTCTTTCTCTCTCGCGAGTAACTTCTTTCTTCTAACATTCACAAACCCTCTCACGCCTCCACGCCTCGGTCCTCACGCCTCCATGCCATCTTCTTCCACCCTCTCCGTCCTCACGCCTTCCAGAAATCTCCGCCCTCTCTTTCTCGCGAGTAACCCTTCCAGAAATCTCTCCACCGTGACCGTCGTTCGTTCTCGTCCTCAAGCTTAGGTTTCCTCTCCGTTCTCACGCCTCCACGCCCTCTGCGAACCAGAAACCTCCGCCCTCACACACTCCTCTGCTTCCACCGTGACCGTCGTTCTCGTCCTCGTCCTCAAGCTTCAGGTTTCCTCTACTTTATACAATTATTATTATTATTGTTATTACCTTCATAAAATATTTCACATTAAAAAAGTTGTGAATAAGGAAATAAGGAAGTTTGTAAATAGTAGATTTATTTATATATGTATTCGGCCTAGGCCCGTTAGGTTTTCACATTGAATAGCCTATTTAAACTCCTTAGTGTTTGTACTCAAGGACCATCGAAATACAATCAATAAAACAGAACTACAGCTGCTCTGTAGTCGCAGACGTAGGCAAAATTTGCCCGAACTGCGTGATCAATATCGTGTCTCCTGTTGTGACATGGTATTAGTAGGGTTTCGATCATACCTGTGATTTCGTTAGGGTTTCGTTCATACTCCTAATTTCGTTCAGAACCGTGACTCCGTCAGCGACACCTCCTTTGGTCGCTCTTGCCCTACCCTTCATCGTTCCTCTTGGTTGTCAGTTCTTGGTCGCACCTGAGTGTGGTGCTTTTGCGATTTCGATGGGTCTTATTGGTTCGTGGTTTGCTGGTTCGTGGGTCTTGGTTCGCTGGTTCGCTGGCTCGGTGGGTCTTATTGGTTCACTGGTTCGTGCGATTTCGGTGGTTCGCCGGTTCATCGTTCCTCGCTGGTTCATCGTTCCTCGTGGTTCGCTGGTTCGTGCGCTTTCGGTGGGTCTTATTGGTTCGTGGTTCCTGTTGCTGCTTGCTTCATGTTTCTTCTCCAGCTTCGGCATCAATTCGCAAGTTGGTTTGTAAGAGTGGTATTCTGATCCTGACTTGGCACTGTGATATATTTGCGTGCTTCTTTGTGGTTTGCTTGGCTACGTGTTGGTTGTTGATTTTGTAAGTGTTGTTCTCATTATTAATTTTTTTAGTACTTTTTCAATGGCTTCGGAGAAAGAAAGGGATAATTTTTGTGTTCGTTTTACCGGTAAGAATTATGCTACTTAGGAATTTTAATTCAAGATGTATGTCAAAGGCAATGGATTATGGAATCACCTTGATGGTGTTTCTAAGGCACCGGAAGATAAAGTTGCCTTAGACGCGTGTGAAGTCAAAGATGCTCAGATTATTTCTTGGATCCTCAGTACTATTGATCCTCAGATGATCAATAATCAGCGATCATTTTCAACTGCTCAAGAAATGTGGAATTATTTAAAGCGTATTTACAACCAGGACAATATGGCCAAGCGTTTTCAATTAGAGTTAGAAATCGCAAATTACAAACAAGGTAATTTGTCAATTCAAGAATATTATTCTGGTTTTCTGAATTTATGGACAGAACACTCTGCTATTATCTATGCTGCTGTTCCCAAGCCGTCACTTTCGGCCGTCCAAGATGTTTATGATACTAGTAAACGGGATCAATTTCTCATGAAACTTCGTCCGGAATTTGAGGCTGTTCGAGGTGCTTTGCTGAATAGGAACCCTGTTCCTTCCTTGGATATCTGTGTTGGTGAACTGCTTCGGGAAGAACAACGTCTCCATACTCAAGGAACCATGTCTCATTATCCCGTCCTTTCTGAACCTGTGACAGTTGCATATGCTGCACAAAATAGAGGCCCAAGCCATGATATGCGAAAAACTCAATGCTTCTCTTGTAAACAATTTGGTTGTCCTAAGAAGTTTTGCAATTACTGCAAGCAGCAGGGTCATATCATCTCTGCATGTCCTACACGTCCTCCACGGCCGACTAAGCGTCCGGTGCAGTCATTCCATGCCACTACTAGCTCTACAGCTGGTCCTTCCACCACTGGTGTATCTAGCTTTGCCACTGGTCCTTCCACCACTAGTGCATCTGATGGTGGTGCTCCACAGCTTGAATTAATTCAACAAACGGTGCTATCTGCTCTTTCTGCCTTGGGCATTACTGGTATGTCTTCTTTCATATTATGGTTACTTGACTCTGGTGCATCGAATCACATGACGGGTTCCTCTGAACTCTTGCACAATTTACGTTCTTATTTTGGTAATCAGAAAATTCAAATTGCCGATGGTAGTACCCTTCTTATAACTAATGTTGGTGACATAAATTCTAACTTTCAAAATGTGCTGGTAGCACCTGGGCTTGCCTCAAATTTATTGTCTGCTGGTCAATTAGTGGATGAAGGTTGTGATGTTAATCTTACTCAGGATGGTTGTCTTGTGCAGGAGTGGGTGTCGGGGAAGGTGATCGCGAAGGGGCCTAAAGTTGGACGAGTGTTTCCACTCCAGTTTATTCCAAATCATTTATCTCTTGCTTGTACTAGTGTTTTGAATGCATGTGAGGATTGGCATAGGAAATTGGGCCATCCAAACTCTGTTGTTTTGTCTCACTTATTTAAGACTGGCTTGTTAGGTACTAAACTGATGGATTCTAGTGCCTCTATTTCATGTTCTGTTTGCAAATTAGCTAAAAGTAAAACACTTCCTTTTCCGTCTGGTGCTCATCGTGCTCCTACTTGTTTTGAGATGATTCATAGTGATGTTTGGGGAATCTCACCTGTCGCTTCTCATGCTCACTATAAATATTTTGTCACCTTTATCGATGATTATAACCGTTTTACTTGGATTTATTTTCTTAAATCTAAATCTGAAGTGTTTTCTATGTTTAAGAAATTTCTGATGTATGTTGAAAATCAATTTCAAACCAGTATTAAAATTCTTCAGTCTGATTCTGGTGGTGAGTATATGTCTCATGAGTTTCAGGTGTTCTTACAGCAAAAAGGTGTATTGTCTCAACGATCTTGTCCCAATACCCCTTAGCAAAATGGTGTTGCAGAACGTAAGAATTGTCACTTGTTGGATGTGACACGTACCTTACTTCTCCAGACTTCTGTTCCATCCAAATTTTGGGTGGAGGCTTTTTCCACAGCTGTTTTTTTGATCATCCGTCTTCCTTCCACGGTGATTGGGTTTGATTCTCCTTACTTTCACCTTTTTAAAACTCAGCCTGATTACAGTAGTCTACATACTTTTGGGTGTGTATGTTTTGTTCATCTACCATCCACTGAAAGACATAAGCTTGGAGCACAATCTGTCCAATGTGCGTTTATGGGATATAGTCATTTTCATAAGGGTTTTGTGTGTTATGATGTCTCTAACCATCATTTTCGCATTTCTAGGAATGTGACATTTTTTGATAATCAGTTTATGTTTCCTTGCTCTTCTCCTGGTCTAAATGATATTGCTACACTTCCCCAATTTTCTACCCCACGTTCACCTATAGAATGTTTTACACCAGGACTCGTTCCCACTTCCCCTTCCGACGCTGATCCGCCACCTGATCCTAATCCTGTACCACCTGAACCACGGCGTTCTAGTATAACGTCTCGAGCACCTGATAGATATTCCCCAGACAGGTTTGCTTCCTCACATACTGCTTTAACTGCTTCTCTATCTGGCACATCTATTCCTACTTGTTACTCGCAGGCTGTTAAAGACGTGTCTTGGGTAAATGCCATGAATGAGGAACTTCAGACCCTTCAGGACAATTTCACTTGGGATATTGTTCCTTGCCCTCCTGGTATCAAATCCATAGGCTGTAAATGGGTTTATTCTGTGAAATTGAATTCTGATGGATGTCTCAATCGGTACAAGGCTCGATTGGTTGCTTTAGGCAACCAGCAGGAATATGGTATTGATTATGATGAGACATTTGCACCAGTTGCTAAAATGACTACTGTTAGAATGGTGCTCTCTGTAGCTGCTTCTAATGGGTGGTCTCTCCACCAAATGGATGTGAAGAATGCATTTCTTCATGGCGACCTGACTGAAGATATTTATATGACTCCCCCTCAGGGCCTATTCTCTTCATCTAAGGGGGTGTGCAAGCTCAAACGCTCTCTATATGGTTTGAAACAGGCGCCTAGAGCATGGTATGATAAATTCCGTTCCACTCTACATGGGTTCTCTTTTACTCAAAGTCAGTATGATTCGTCTTTGTTCATTCACCGCACATCTACGGGCATTGTTCCGCTCCTTCTTTATGTTGATGATATGATCATTACTGGTTCTGATGCCGCATCCATACAGAAAGTTAAACAAAATCTTCAAGCCTCATTTCAAATGAAAGACCTTGGTCTTTTACATTAATTTCTTGGACTCGAGGTTCATTCTACCTCTAAGGGTATATTTCTCCATCAGCATAAGTATGCCACTGACCTTATTGCTATGGCTGGCTTCCAATCCGCTAATCCTGTGAATATTCCTCTTGAAGTTAATGTCAAATACCACTGTCACCAGGGTGAACTTTTACCTGATCCTTTATTGTATCGACATCTCGTGGGTAGTCTTAACTACTTGACCATTACACGACCCGACATTTCATTTGTTGTTCAGCAAGTAAGTCAGTTCATGCATTCTCCTCGTCATCTTCACTTTGCAGCGGTTTGTCGCATAATCCGCTACTTGAAAGGTAGCTCTCAACGGGGTTTATTCTTTCCTAGTGGGACCCCTATTAAGTTGATTGCCTACAGTGATGCTGATTGGGATGGGTGTCCTGACACTCGCCGCTTTGTCACTGGTTGGTGCATGTTTCTTGGTTCTTCGTTGATCTCATGGAAAAGTAAGAAGCAAGCAATAGTCTCTAAGTCCTCAACTGAATCGGAGTATCGTGCTATGTCTACGGCATGCTTCGAAATTCTGTGGCTTCGTGGTCTTTTGGATGAACTTGGATTTCCTCAAACCGAAACAACATCTCTCTATGCTGATAATACAAGTGCCATTCAGATTGTTGCAAATCCGGTTTTTCATGAGCATACTAAGCATATTGAAGTTGATTATCATGCTATTCGTGAAGCCTATGATAATCATGTTATATCCATCCCTCATATCAATACTAAGTTTCAAGTTGCAGATATTTTGACCAAAGCTGTTCTTTGTCCACGCCATAAGTTTCTTATCAGCAAATTGATGCTCCTTGATGACCCGCATCAATTTGAGGGGGGGATATGAATAAGGAAATAAGGAAGTTTGTAAATAGTAGATTTATTTATATATGTATTCGGCCTAGGCCCGTTAGGTTTTCACATAGAATAGCCTCTTTAAACTCCTTAATGTTTGTATTCAAGGACCATCGAACTACAATCAATAAAACAGAACTACAGTTGCTCTGTAGTCGCAGACGTAGGCAAAGTTTGGCCGAACTGCGTGATCAATATCGTTTCTCCTGTTGTGACAAAAGTGTGTCACTGTAAAGAGCTGGGATAACTGATAACATCAATTTAACTTGAATTTTTGAAATGGGGTGTTACCTGAAAGGATTGTTGTTGCTTCAAGCTTGAACTGATGGTGGGGGATCCTTAAACTAATAAACTGAAAGTGTAAGTTCTGTTTGTAAACTGTTCACTTTGTTGTTTTGTATATAGTGGTTTTATTTCATTTGTGATACTCTGTCTTTGGGTTTTGTTGCTGATAATGATAAACGGATATGGGATTTGTAATGCTTGAGGGATTTAAACGACCCCATCCCCAAGTCTGGTTATGCTTTGAAGGTTGTATGATACAATTTTCATTTGAGCTTTGAAGTTACAAATGAAAATGCTATGTCTACATATCTAGTCACTTGAATATTTTTTTTTTCAATTTTTAATCCTTCATGTCATTTTCAGGTTAGGGTTCAGCTGACGGTTGTTCTCGTTGAGTTAGGCTTCACCTAAAAGACTTTGGTTTGCCTCCCTTTCTTCAGGTACTATTCGCATAAATTTCTGAAAAATTGGTTGTTGATTGTCATTGTATAATCTTGGTTAGCTTGTTGCTAGTAATAATAGTGGTTCAATTCTTAACATTGTTGATTTGGTTGATGGGTCAAGGCCGATTATAAGTATTTGAATTTGATACGTCTCTGTCCATATTAGGAAGTTCTCTTAGACGATAATATAACAAAGTCCAATGTCTTATCAGGATTTTATTATCAATTTTGGTTAAATATGGATCGAAAGTGAATGTCTGCAAATCGTCTGTCGAAGGAATATGTCGATGGAGTAGAATATTTTGTTAACTTTGCTGTTCGACGATTGGGAACTTCTAGTAATATCAAATGTCCTTGTTTACGGAGTTGTTATGTAAACCCAGTTACTGCAGTTGAGTTGGCAGGACATTTAAGGGCCTATGGAATCGATCAAAGTTATACTTGTTGGACAATGCACGGTGAGGAAAGAGGTGAATCATCAAATATGAATAATAGTATTGAGAGATGTGCACTGGTTGACACCGAAAAATATGCATTTGATGGCGACCAACTTGAAGAGATGAAAAAGGAGGTTGAAGATGATCTTAATGATTGTCCTCAAAGGTTTGAGAAGTTGATAACCGATGCAGCGACACCATTGTATGCGGGTTGTACTGAGTTCACAAAATTATTGGCTGTTATAAAGTTGTATAACTTGAAAACTTGCCACGGATGGACGGATAAGAGCTTTACGGAATTACTCGCACTATTGAAAGATATGTTGCCGAAGAATAATGTGCTCCCTTCTCGGACGTATGATGCAAAACTAATGTTAGGCACGATTGGCCTGAACTATGAGAAGATACACACACGCTTGTCCCAATGATTGCATATTATTTCGGAATGAATATGCATTGTTAAAGTTGTGTCCTAAATGTAATGCATCGCGGTATAAGACGAAAGAATCTACTCCAGAAAAGGTGTTGTGGTATTTTCCTATAATTCCTAAATTTAGGCGCATGTACCGTAGTTAAGAAGATGCAAAACACTTGACTTGGCATGAGGGTGAAAGGATTAAAGATGGCTTGCTACGACATTCGGTGGATTCTCCGCAATGGAAAAAAGTTGATATTGATTATTCTAATTTCGGGGGGGAACTGATAACTCACAGAAATGTGAGTTATTTGCATTCAGTCAAATGGGAATTATCTTGATCCATAAGTAAATTATGCTTTAAATTGTAGTAGATATCTTCATATTAGACACTAATGAACTCATGGATGTTAATTATAATTTGGGCGCGCAAGTGAAAATTTTGTGGAATTTAATCTGTGTGCTCAGTGTGCAGGACATTCTTAAGTATTTCAGTGCTAAGGGAGGTGCTATGACGGGTGCCGCGACAGCATCGCTGCGATTAATAGGATAGGAGCATAACTAGGCGAAGCGCCTCACTAAGCGCAGCAAAAAAGGAAACTTTATCTTCTAGCAAGCAAGGCGCCACCGTAAGCAAGAAGCTAGCGTGAATTCTAGGGTTTGTTATAACAAACCGAATGCAAAAGGCCCAAGAGGAGGCGCGCCGTGCTACCAAGGCCTATATATAGGCATCTACCCTAGTGAATACGACATGCAACATATACACAATTCCTTGGAGAGAAAAAGAGAACGAGTTCAGAGAACACGAGATCCCTTCGTCACCACCCAAACACCATACGCTCCATTCACTTCCACACTCCAATACAAGATCACCGTTAGCCAGTGCTATCAGTATCGCGAGAGCACCGCTAATTAGTAGTTGTGAAACGCCTTCATGCTCGTTGGTGTAACTCAGTCTCTAAGTGCTTTTACTATGTTGATGGATCTGTTTACGGTAACTTTGTGTTGTTTTATCATGTCTAAGCTCATCATGAGCTAAATCCTTGATAGTCAAGACGATGGTGATATAAACATATTCTTTTAGAGTGCTTTAATGTGATTGATTTGTGATGCCTTATTAGCTTGTGTGTTTTCATTGTTATAAACTCTTTTCGAACTTGATCACTTTGACTAGGGTAACGTGTTTTAACATTTGGAAGGAGTTAACTCACCGATTTCATAAGTTAATATGAAGTTAGGGCTGTAGTGTGAACTGAAACAAGCTTTTCAACCTACGTAATGAACCTAAATGGGTGCTTAGGAATAAGGAAACCTTGACGACATTACGCCTCATAGCGATAGGAATATCCACTTTCATTCTACACACTGAGTGCTATCACAGCCTCAATCACAGCACTGCACCTATAAGTTTCGTTTATTGATCCTAGTCTTGACTATTACCATCTCTCGTACCTCTACTCGCTCATATCTTGTTGCTCTCCTCTACATTACGTTACTTGTTGCACAACAATTCCACTTGTTTATTTGGTTACATTTTACTCACCAAATCAAACGCTATCCCAAAGACTTAGCAATTGAACATTAATCCTCGTGGGAACGATCTTTACTTATCACTTTATTACTTGTTAGACTGTGTATACTTGCACACGTTTTTGCACAACAAGTTTGTGGCGCCGTTGCCGGGGATTAACGGATTTAATCACTAAGTCTTAAGTAGTATTTGTTTTAGTGAGCTTTTATTTTCTCATCCTTTTCATTGTGAATTTCAGTTTTAAGAGAAGTGTATGCGTAGAGCCCAACAGCCAGAGCATCACATAGACCCTGAAATTGAAAGAACAGTAAGGAGATTGAGAAGAGAGGTTCGAGAAAGACTTGCAGCGTCAGAAGCAGAATCCATTCCAATGGCAGATCATGAAGATGAAGTTGTGGTGCTAACAAACATTGAAATGGCCAATGACAGAGAGCGGCCAATGAGGGATTATGCTATATTTGATCACACCACCATGGAAACTGGTATTGTGACACCTGCCATCGGGGCTGCATCATTCGAATTCAAGCCTATGATGTTTCAAATGTTGCAAACAGTAGGCCAATTCGCAGGAGGACCCACTGAAGACCCTCACTTGCATCTAAGACAGTTCCTCGAAGTCTGCAACAACTTTAAAACTCCCGGGGTAACATAGGACGCATTCAGGCTAAGGCTCTTCCCATACTCATTAAAGGACAGAGCAAAAGCTTGGCTGAATTCCCTGGAGCCCAATTCAGTGGACAGCTGGAACAAGATGGCCGAGAAGTTCTTGGTAAAATATTTCCCTCCGGTCAAGAATGCAAGAATGAGAAACGACATCACATCATTCAGGCAATAAGAAGAATCATTATATGTGGCCAGGGAGAGATTCAAGGATGTGCTCAGAAAATGCCCACATCATGGCATCCCCTTCGCGATCCAGTTAGAGACATTCTACAATGGTTTGATTTCCCAATCAAGGCTGTTGCTGGATGCATCTGCAGGAGGAGCCATTCTGAATCACTCTTACAATGAAGCATACGACTTGGTGGAGACTATAGCTGCAAACAGTTATCAATGGCCTACTGCCAGAGTCAGTGCTGCCAAGAAGGTAGCCGGAATCCATGAGGTGTCTGAAATAACTGCAGTATCTGCACAAGTGGCCAGTCTAACCAACATGCTAAAAAGCCTGTGTACCACTCCTGCACCAGCCCCAGCTACCGTTGCTGCTGCCACAGCACCGACAGAAAAGTCTAATACACCAAATTGTGTGTATTGCAATGGGGGACATTTGTTCGAAGAGTGCCCAGAGAACCCAGTCTCTGTCAACTATATTGGAAATTTTAGCAAGAACAACAACCCCAATTCCAACACATACAACCTAGGGTGGAGGAACCATCCCAACTTTTCATGGAAGGATCCAAATGCTGCTGCTAGTCAAGCCAAACCTGCTACACCATCAAGGATTCCCTGCACAGCCTGCTCCAAAAGCCAATGCTGACAACTCGTTAGCCGAGGCACTCAAAGCATTCATGAGTGAAACTAAAGCACAGTACCAAAGCCAAGGGGCTGCCATCAAGAACTTACAGAATCAAATTGGCCAAATTGCAACCGCAATTACAACTAGACCAAGTGGATCTTTGCCAAGCACCACTGAGCAGGCAAACCCAGCTGATAGTGAGAAAGTCAAGGCCATCACACTCAGAAGCGGCAAGGAAATTGCTACCTTGCCTACAATGGTTAATATAGGTGCTATCCCAGATGCTGTCAGCACTGGTGCAACACCTGTTGTTGAGAACTCTGATACCACTTCAGAA